>CM076569.1:569809889-569999618 GCA_034641835.2 Pinus albicaulis | reverse complement strand
TTCCTTCACCTCATTTCACCTCATTTTCCCTTTTCCATTTCTATTTTGAACCCAATTGATCAATAAAAATAGTTAAAATTACTTCTAGAATGGTTTACATGACTGACTTGTTGAATTTTGTGATTGTTGCCATTGTTAAGCATTTTGACCGGAACTAATTTTGAGAATACGAGGCATTAAAAATAACTAGCAGCGGTCTGTGACTACCTTTATGTTTGAGCATGTTCCAGGTGGCCTCTTGAGGAAAAACGCATATGGGCATGATCCACGTCGTGCCTACATGGTGTATTGCTCGTCATGGAAGAGGAAATGAATTCTGGGTACGGTTATGCACGTGGGAACACATTTGTGAAGGAAGACTCCTACTAGGACTGTCACAGTCCAGGTGTCTTTTCTCCTTCACGCAGCCACCTCAAAGACTCCTAAAATGATTTGGATAAGGAAAGACATCATTCCTAAATTATTGTAATTATTGTTACTTGCATTTACTTTATAAACTCTTGAGTAGGCCGAGAGCTTAGTTAGAGATTTTGTATTAGATTTGTTGCTAGATTTTGTGAAAACTCTGTGTTACGTCTTTGAAGACACAGAGCATTATGTTCAGACTATTGCATCGTTAATGGATCAGACAAAATTATCTTGAAGGCGTGATTTAATTTGGAGTTGAATGCCGTCAAGTGGTAGAGGGCCCCTGCCCCTTGAACGGATTTCTTTTGCGTAAACTAGATAAGTTTTTCCTAGCTGTCTTTACATTCTGCATTTGAATTAGTAGTTGTTTTGTTTTATCTACTGTAGTCGTACTCATTCTAGTTCTTCCATAAGAAGACACTCTTCCAACAGACTAAAATGATGAATGTTTAATGACTATGGTATTGTAGGATAGGAGTTAAATTTGCATTTGTTTTTAACTAGCTACTGTAGTCATATTCGTTCCAGTTCTTCCACAAGAAGACACTTTGCCAATAAATTAAAATGATGAATGTTTAATGACTATGGTACTGTAGGATAGGAGTTGTATTTGTTTTTAACTAAATACTGTAGTTATATTCATTCCAGTTCTTTCACAAGAAGACATTCTTCCAACAGATCATAACAATGAATGATGAATAGCTATAGTATTATAGGAATTAGTTGTAGTTTTTAGTCTTCACTATCACAGTTGCACTTGTTCTAATCACTCTTCCACAAGAAGAAATTTTTCCAAGATATCCTTAAGAAGTTCAAGATATGACCGTGATGTGATAACTAAGTTTTTCATTTGCTTTCAGTTCATTTGCTTTCAAATTGCATACAATTCCACAGTCAGAATTGTTCTACCTCTTCCACAAGAAGGAACTTTTCAAAAATATCACTAATGATGAATAAACAGATTGTGTAACTTCATAGAATAATGCATGTTAATTAGAATGCTCCAGAGTTTCATTTTGCATTTAATTCTTGTCCAGCTACTTCGTTTCAAGTTTGATGATGGCTTATGGTTTAATATTGTTCTAGTTTAGAAGCATCTTAAGGTCATGTTTAAATCAATTCATTGCACTTACATCTCATAGTCACATTGTCACCCTTTGCACAGTAGATCACTTTAGTTGATAGGATTCATAAGATAGCCTTCATTATTTACAAATATCTTTTTGTTCTGAAAACCACTAGTGATCCATAACTTTAGGAACAGAGGATAACATCATTACAAGGTCTGAAATATCTCTGCAAATTCCTCACCATAAACAGAGCTCTTCCTCAACAGAACTACCTTGAAAAGAAACCAATAACTCTTTGAGTATAGGCTCTGTGACATTCAATTGAAATTGCAGAATAAAACTAGGAATTAGTCATGGAATAGATGAGCTTAGAATAGAATGTTGCATCATGATTAGTGTCTAACTATCTAGTTAGAAAACTTGCATATTTAGTGATCATTTCTCAAAGTCTAGTTTGTGTCATTTGTTTAAGAATTCATCATTAAGCTCTTGTTTCTATTCAGTCATAGTTTAGATGTTGCTTCAGTGTTTTTGATTACATTTTCCATTCCATACATTAGGCTCAACTGTGTTTTTGACCACCAATTTCTTTTCATTAGTTTTCTAGGCATTTTCATTGAAAACATAAAATTTCAAAAGACCAAAAACATCATAAATCAACATAAAAGACCAAAACATCATAAAACACTACACACAACGCACTAGGAAACAAGCACCTAGGTACATATGGTACATTTCACTTCAGCAGTTTACAAATCCTGGTTGACAATTAAATGAACTCAGTTTAGGAGACTAGATTGAGGCCCAACATTTTGGCGCCGTTGCCGGGGAAGTGAAAACTAGGTAACCTTTGTTTCTTAGTATCCAAAAACAATTTTATGCGTAGGGAGAGAGATTCAAGGGGAAGATTTATAAGCAGCAGAGGCAGAAGTTTGACATCTAGAACACCACTTGTTTCATCTAGATCCAGAGCTAGTACACCTTCAACTCAAACCCATCTTCCATCCTTTACTGATCCTGGACTTCTAGAAGATCTAAGGTCACCTGTTCCATTAGAGAAACCTTCCACTTCATCCACTGAACCTGCCATAGAAGAGGATCCAAAATTACGACGAGGATACAAACTTTTCTACTTCCACAGGAGAGTCAACCATGGCAGAAGAAGGAGGAGGAGGAGTTGTTAATGGAGAACACACATTAATTGGAGGAGGTAGAGGTAGAGGTAAGGAGAAGGAGGAAGAGGAGGTAGAGGTGCAGATGGAGGAAGAGGTAGAATAGGAAGCTCTTTTGGGTTCCCTATACTTGATGAAGAGACCAATACAACCATGAAAAACATTTCACCTTCTGTCCTTCCGAACTTCTATGGACTTAAAACTGAGGATCCTGAAACTTTCTTATTTGAATTTGAAGTGCTGTGTAGGACTTATGACTATCTTCAAGATGCTCAAAAATTGAAATTATTTCCTTCAACTCTGAAAGGAGCAGCATTGAAGTGGTTTATGAGCTTAAACAGTAGTTCCATTAGGACATGGGAAGACATGAAACAAGCATTTCTAGAAAGATACTTGGATTATTGTATGTCGGTTAATCATAAGGAAGAAGTGTTCAAGCTGTTACAAAAAGAAGATGAAAACTTAGAAGATTTGTTGGAAAGATTTAAATACAACATAAAAAGGGCACAAATGGAAAACCTAGATCAAGACACTTTAAAATCTCTTTTGTTGAAAACCATTAGGGATGAATGGTTGGATATCCTTAACATGATGGGAAAAGGGGATATATCACAACTCACATTACCGGAAATCTCTGAGTTATGTATCAACCTTTCCAGAGGGAAATCTAAAACTGTCAAAGGTCCAAGAGATCCTGCTCTTGCAAGGGCAAGTAAATCTGCTTCTGGGACAGTAAGTAGATCAGAAATAGGACATATGCTTGATGATTTTAAATATGACATCTTAGGGAGTCTTAGTGAACAAATAGACACCCTCAAGATACAAAACAAGCAAAAGGTTGAATCTGATGCCTTGGCAATCTTTTGTCCCAAATGTAGGAAGAAACATGCCTTGAGAGAGTGTCCTTTAGATGTAAAAGTTGTAGAAACCTGTGTTATTTGTTCTAAGAAACATGAGACCAAGAATTGTCCTTCTCTTCCTGGTCTCAAGGCTGTTTTTCAAGAAGAAACTCCTACAGATTCCACAGAATCTCTTAACTTTGTATCTAGAAGACCTTGGCAGGGATCTCAGACACAGGGATTTCATGATCAAATGTATAATCAACCTCCACTTTGGAATTCTTGGCAGCAACCTTGGCCCCAATTTCAAAATCAATCTCAAGCTTGGGCACAAGGATCACAAGGTCCCTATGGAAGATACTCTCCATATTATCAGTATCCACCATCCTATCCACCATATCCACAATTTTATCCTCAAAATCCTCAACAAAATTTTCCTCAAAATCTTCAACAAAATTTTCAACAAAATTATCAACAACATCATCAGAACCAACCTCATCAAAATCAACCACTTCCATTACCATTCCCTCAAAAATCCAATCAATTACCAGCTCAGCCCATACCAAACCCCAATAATAAGAATCCTCAGAATACATATATGATAGAAGGACAACAATTTCCAACTTATTTAATTACTCCTCTAGACCTTAGTGATGTTCAAATTAGGTCTGGAAGGATACTTGAGAAGAGGAAACCTTATGTGATCATACAAGAACAAGATAATTCTGAGGAAGACTCCCTACGGGTTAATAAAAGTCTTGAGGAAGAAACATCCTTTCAAGGCCAAAACATTGAAAAACTGAAACAAAAAGATCCAATAAGCCCAACTCCGGTATTAGAGCAACCATCCACATCTACTTCTATACCTCCCTTTCCGGAAAGATTACAAATTGACAAAGGTGTAGAAAAACAAATAATGGTGCCTAATTATGATTTCTTGGATGAATTGAGAAATGTTTGCATTAAAATTCCATTATTGCAAGCCATCAAGGAAATCCCAATTTTAGCGAAAACAATAAAGGAGTTGAGTATGAAGACAACAAAGAAAAGAATAAGAGAAACCAAGAAAATTCAACTGGTAGGACAAATAGCAGACATTATGATGGGTAAGATTACTATTCCAAAGTACCTTGACCCAGGAAATCCAGTTGTCAAAATTCACATCAACGGAATTGAAATTAAAAACACACTCATTGACTTAGGAGCAGCAATAAATATCATGAGTAGACAAATCATGGACAAACTGAAACTTCCTAATCTTCTCTTTACACCCACACTATTACAATTAGCAGATAGATCTGTGATCAGACCGGATGGGGTAATAGAAGACATTCCAGTGTCCCTAGACTCTTGGGAGTACCCTGTGGATTTCATGATCCTGACACCCAAGAATAATCTAGGAGGCCATCTTGTCATACTAGGAAGACCTTGGTTGGCTACAGCTGATGCTTTTATTAGTTGTAGGTCCGGTGATATGTATATTTCTGATGGAAGTTCAGCAAAGAAATTCACTTTATATCCTCCAGCTAGGACAATTACAGATCTAGATGACACTCAATGGATAGAGGATGAAGAATATTTGCAACCACTCTTCACAATTTTAGAAATTAGTGAAGATAATCAAATTCTGAATACTCTAGAAAATTTTGAATCTTCTCCAGAGCACAAACAAGAATCATTTCAAGAGAGATCCAATATTGAGTTCTTGTCATCTAGACAGATGTCTCTTTATTCTATGGACAAATTTGGCAGTTCTACAAGTGAAATTTTTCCAGGCAAAACCTTGAACATAAACAAAAACCTGGAAAAATCTCAACAAGAAGAGCTAGTCAAAGTATTACAGAGACATTCTTCTGCATATGCATGAGAATACACTGACATGAAAGGGATAAGTCCCAAGACTTGTACTCATCACATCTATATAGAGGCAAATTGCAAACCAATCAGACAACCTCAAAGACGGATGAATCCAAATCTTAGGGAAATTGTCAAGGAAGAATTACAAAAATTGTTAAATGTTAACTTCATTTATCCTATTTTAGATAGTCAGTGGGTTTCCCCTTTAGTAATTGTACCTAAGAAAAATGGAAAATGGAGGGTGTGTGTTGACTACCGAGAACTGAATAAAGCTACTCTTAAAGACCATTTTTCCTTACCTTTCATAGATCAAGTATTAGATACATTAGCAGGTAAAAAGTACTTTTCATTCCTGGATGGGTTTAGTGGTTACAATCAAATCCAAGTAGCACTTGAAGACCAAGATAAAACCACATTTACTTGTCCTTGGGGTACTTATGCCTACCGAGTATTGCCATTTGGATTATGCAATGCACCTGCAACATTCCAAAGGGCAGTATTAGGAATTTTTTCTGATCTGATACATGACTGTGTAGAGGTGTATATGGATGATTTTACAGTTTATGGGGATACATTTGAAGAGGCTTTAGAAAACTTGGAAAAGGTCTTAAAAACATGTCAAGAAGCAAACCTTTCTCTTAGTCATGAAAAATGTTTTATGATGTTCACTGAAGGTATTGTTTTAGGGCACCACATTTCAGGGGATGGGATTAGAGTTGATGAAGCGAAAGTTGAAGTCATTTCTAACCTATCCATTCCAAGTTGTCAAAAAGATGTAAGAAGTTTTCTAGGATTTACGGGGTACTATCGGAGATTTATAGAAAACTTCACCAAAATAGCATCTCCTCTCTTCAAATTACTCACCAAAGATTGTGAATTTAAGTGGACTTCTGATTGCCAGTTAGCTTTTGAGACCCTGAAAACCAAAATTTCTGAAGCACCTATATTAAGGGGACCTAATTGGAAGTTACCTTTTCATATCTCGACAGATGCTTCCGATACAGCTCTAGGAGCAGTATTGGGACAGAAAGATTTAATTCCCTATGCCATCTATTATATCGGTAAAAATTTGACTCCTGCAGAGTTAAACTATACTGTAACTGAAAAAGAGTTTTTAGCTGTTGTTCATGCCATTAACAAGTTTAGACACTATATAACAGGCTATGAAACTTTTATTCACACTGATCATTCTGCCATTAGATATTTAATGAATAAATCAATCACTAATGGTAGAGTTATAAGATGGTTGTTATTATTGCAAGAATTCAACATTACTATTCTAGATAGGCCTGGAAAACAAAACACTGTGGCTGACTTCCTGTCTAGAATTCAAAATGTCAAAGATGACACTCCGGTTGAAGATCAATTTCCTGATGAATATCTTTTTGCAGTTTCTACTCAAACTCCATGGTTTGCTGATATTGCTAATTATTTAGTTTCGGGAAAATTTCCTTCAATTATGAATGCAAGGGATAAAAGAAAAATCATTAATGATAGTGCAAGATATTCATGGGTCGCTAATGAGTTGTACAAGACAGGTCCAGATTTGATCATTAGAAGGTGTATTCGTGAAGATGAGATGCCTGAAATTCTCAAGGCATGTCATGATGAACCTTGTGGCGGACACTTTGCAGATAAGAGGACAGCCTATAAGATCCTTAACTTAGGATATTATTGGCCATCTTTGTTTAAAGATGCAAGGGAATATGTCAAGAGGTGTGACAGTTGCCAAAGGGTAGGGAAACCTTCTCCTTCAGGTGAGATGCCATTACAACCTCAGGTACACATTGAACCTTTTGAAAAATGGGCCTTGGATTTTGTAGGACCTAGTAGTCCTCCATCAAGACAAAAGAAATACATATTAGTTTGCACTGATTATGTTACTAAGTGGGTAGAAGCTAAACCATTACTTGTTGCTAATGAATCATATGTAGTTACTTTTCTTTTTGAGGATATTTTTACTCGTTTTGGTGTCCCAAGGGAAATTGTTACAGATCAAGGAGCTCAATTTACATCAAGGCTAATGGAGCAAATGATGGAGAAGTACAAAATCAGACATAGAACATCTACTCCTTATCATCCACAAGAAAATGGTCAAGTGGAATCCACTAATAAAGTCATTGAAGGAATCCTAACAAAGACTGTTCATCTACATAGAAGAGATTGGGTAGATAGGCTTCCTGAAGTCTTGTGGGCCTATAGAACTACATGGAGAAACACAACAGGCCATACTTCTTATGAGCTTGTTTATGGAAAGCAAGTTTTGTTTCCTATAGAGTTTCAAATCCAAACATTCAAGATGGCAGTTCAGCTAGGACTTGATCTAACGGAGGCACAAAAGCATAGACTGGAGCAAATTAATGAATTGGATGAGATCAGACAAGATGCAGTTCGGAAAACAAGTCTAGTCCAACAGCAAAGGGCTAGATGGCATGACAAGTACATCAAAGAGAAGAAATTTAAAGAGGGTGATTGGGCTCTCTTGTTTGATTCAAAATTCAAGGATTTTCAAGGGAAATTTGAGACACATTGGCTTGGGCCATATGAAATTGTTCGAATTTTTGATAATGGGGCAGTAAAAATCAGAACTATAGATGAAGAGGAGGTCACTTTTCTTGTGAATGGTCATAGACTGAAGCTATACCACAAGCCACTCTCCAGAGAAGAGTTTGTCAAGAAGTTCCAAGAAGACAATGATGTGAAGTTAATGAAGAAGAGTCTCTCTTCTTCATCAACTTGATTAAATTTTCTGAAGCATTTCTCTTTTGAAAAAAAAAAAAATAAATAAAAAAAAATAAAGGTATAAACATGAAAACCAATCACTGATTGGCATGTTTATACAGAAAAGATAGGGTGAAAATCAGAGTCTCTCTGACACTCTAACTTTTCCCATTTTTGTTTCTAAGCAGCTGTTATAAAAATCATAAGTTCAGTGCCATAGTACTTATGATTCATTTCATCTCACTCCACTCATTTATCCATCCATACTTCATCTCATCCATCATTCACATTTCACTCCATTCCACATCTCATTCATTACACTCCATCTTCCATTCACTTCATTTTCATGTCAAAACATAGAATTTGATATCTTGCTACAAGTAAATAAAATATGTCATGAATTGCAGTACAGCCCTTATGTTCCTTCATTCCATGAATTGAATCCATTTTATTCCATTATCCACTTCATACATATCATAATCCATCATCCATTTTCATCCATTTTCATAACATTTCATCCATCCTCCAGAAACATTTCATTTTCATGATTAAAGTGTTCTACAGGGACATTCTGCAGCTCAGTGGACATTCTGCAGCTGATCAACCTTTCTGCAGCCCGACAGTCTTTTCGCAGCTATAAATCCTGAAGGCATCAACCAGAAGACATCAGAATTACAACAAAGTGATCCAGTGAATTCATGAATCAAAAATATCAAGGAAATTGTGAAAGATTCCTCCAAAGATGAGCAGAGAAGACAAAGGCTACACAAACAGCAAATAAAGGGCAGAGGTAACAAATTTAAATTACGATGGCACTTCATAAAAGTTTAGCATAGTTTAGTTGTGGATTATTCGAAATGTTGTTTTAATTGTTTTATTGATCAAACACCAAACAAACCCTCTACGGACCTTGTATTAAAATCCTTCATTTCAAATTTTCTATCCGATAGCATTTAAGCGGTGAAACGGCCAAAGCATTTGAATTTCCCACGACTCTTAACCAAGTTATTTAATGATGATGATTTTTCCTGCCGTCGTAAATCCTCCGCCGTCTCCTCAATCATTAATGCAATCCTCCACCTCACTCCACCACTCTATGCCGTGACCATTTACCATAACGTCATTCCGTAGCCAGTATTCCATTCCGAAGGCAGAAGCATTATTATCATCAGGAGCAGAACAGAAGAGGAAAATTTGGAAGCATAACAGTGTGAGAACTCAAAACCATTTGATCCCGTGAACAGATAGCATATCACTGTGAAGGAAGTTTGGAGCATTTTCACTGTCAATACAGAATTGTGGCCGTGTAGAGTTTAAATCCTGTTGCTACCAGAAGACAGAGGTGCTAAAATTGAAGACTTTTGCTACCAAAAATAGAGGTGTGGTAGTGATTGAGTTTAAAGTCTGTTATTACCGAAGACAGAGGTGTGGTAGTGATTGAGTTTGAAGTCTGTTGTTACCCGAGACAGAGATGCTGTAGTATTGAATTTGAAGCATACCATTTGCTATCAGAGACAGAGGTTGAGTTTGAAGTCTTTCTGTTACCAAAGACGGAGGTATTTCACAAGAAGAAACTTGAAATCATCTACCACTGTCTATCAGAGACATACTAGCTCGGAAATTGAAATTGCTTTCATATCACTCCAAAGTTCAACAGAAGTACATCAGTCCGAGGTTTCGAAGGCATTTTTCATTATCAAATAGAGACATACCAGCCAGAGGTTTTGAAGCTGTTGCTATTATAAATCAAAGGTATGTCATTCCAAAAATTGAAGCCATTTTCATTTAGAGCTTGAAGCCATTTTTTATCCGAAAGTAAAAGACATTGTTTTGTGGGTAGAAAAGAGTGTTAATTTGATATTGAAAAAAACATCATGGGTTTCATCGTAAGGACTGAGCCTGTGGGATCAAAATATTTAGAAGGTTACCCACAATGCAAGGAGATGTTACAACAAATAGGATGGCTTCAATTCTTGGAAAAATTTAATGGCTTCCATAAGGAAGTCACCAAAACATTTGCCAAATCATTCCAAGGTACTGAAGTTGAAATAGGGGATGTCAAGTTTACTGTTACTGAAGTTTTTATAGCAGAGGCTACAGGATTATCCAGAACTGGAGAAAGATGGTTTAAAAATAGGGAATTCCACAATGACTCCTGGAAACAAATTTTAAAATCACCAAATATGGATGTTAGTGTGTTCAAGAAAGGAATTCCCAGTACAACATTGAAAAGCAAATGGAGAAATATACTACTTCTTTTACAAAAATTTGTTACATGTGAGGGTAGATATGGGACATTTTATGTCTATCACATTAGACTAATGTTGCATTTTCTAAGAGAAGATTTGAATCTACCATATTTCTTGTATCAAAGTCTGAAGAAAATGGCTTCCTGTGTTCAGAGAAGAGTTCAGTTTTTAGAGACAACCCTGTATCATCATGGGTTGGTCAAAATTTTGATTGAGCATCATCTATCCAAAACAAATGATACATGGAATGATTTCTTAATAAGAAATCATTTTTAAGAAGCAAAAGAACTATCACCTGAACCACAGCCCACAAAGAGAAGTAGGAAATGGAGGACTTCAAAAGGTAAAATTGACAAACCAGTTCAAGAAAGCAGTGAGGAAGTCATTTTGGAGAAATTGACTCGAATCAAGAGCCAACTCAAGGAAGAGAAGATAATCAAAGAATCTGTTATAGAGAAAGGAGAGGGGTCTTCTCAGCTTAGGAGAAGCCATAGATTAAAAGGAAAACTGAAGAAAACACCAATCAAACAAACAGGGGTAATCAATATTGAAGATGAAGAAACATCCATGGAAGAGGATGATAATGAAGATTTTTATGAAGGCACTCCTGAGATTGATCCTGCTCAACAGGAAATCTATGATTATGTGGAAACTTTAGAGAGGACAGCTTCAGAAAGAGAAGAGAGAACCCCCAGTCCTCCACTGACTGAAATTGATATATTAAGGAGGGATAGGTATGAGTTGGAATTGTTGAATAGACACATCAAAAATGAGAATGAAATTCTCAAAGATCAAATCAAGCTCAAGACTGACATGAACTCAACCTTATCCCTACATATAGACAAAGTGGAGAGGACCAATGAGAAGATGAAGACAAGGAACAAAAAGTTGATCAGGGCACTCACAAACCTCAGGTTCAAACTTGTGATCGGGAAACCCAGAAGGCCTCTAACATTCAGACAAAGGAGAAGAAGGGGATTAGATGTCCTTGTAGAAGCCTCAGAATTCATAGGATAATTTGCATGAGGACATGCAAAGAGACAGCAGTGGGGGTATGTTGAGCCTCAAATTTGTGCTTTCCTTCACCTCATTTCACCTCATTTTCCCTTGTCCATTTCTATTTTGAACCCAATTGATCAATAAAAATAGTTAAAATTACTTCTAGAATGGTTTACATGACTGACTTGTTGAATTTTGTGATTGTTGCCATTGTTAAGCATTTTGACCGGAACTAGCTGCAGAATGCAGGCATTCCGTAGCTAACCGGCGATTCTGCAGCTACCTTTATGTTTGAGTAGGTTCCAGGTGGCCTCTTGAGGAAAAACGCATATGGGCATGATCCACGTCGTGCCTACATGGTGTGTTGCTCGTCATGGAAGAGGAAATGAATTCTGGGTACGGTTATGCACGTGGGAACACATTTGTGAAGGAAGACTCCTACTAGGACTGTCTCAGTCCAGGTGTCTTTTCTCCTTCACGCGGCCACCTCAAAGACTCCTAAGATGATTTGGATAAGGAAAGACATCATTCCTAAATTATTGTAATTATTGTTACTTGCATTTACTTTATAAACTCTTGAGTAGGCCGAGAGCTTAATTGGGAATTTTGTATTAGATTCTTTGCTAGATTTGAAAACTACTGTGTTACGTCTTTGAAGACACGAGAGAGCATTATGTTCAAACTATTGCATGTTTAATGGATCGGACAATTATCTTGAAGGCGTGATTTAATTTGGAGTTGAATGCCGTCAAGTGGTGAAGGCCCTTGCCCTTGTGAAAGGCAGTTTCTTTTGTCAACTAGATAAGTTTTCTGTTGTCTTTGCGTTACGCATTTGAATGGATGTGGTTTAACATTTTCATCTCTGTGGTAAATTACTCATTACAGTTCTTCCATAAGAAGACACTCTTCCAACAGACTAAAATGATGAATGTTTAATGACTATGGTATTGTAGGATAGGAGTTAAATTTGCATTTGTTTTTAACTAGCTACTGTAGTCATATTCGTTCCAGTTCTTCCACAAGAAGACACTTTTCCAATAAATTAAAATGATGAATGTTTAATGACTATGGTACTGTAGGATAGGAGTTGAATTTGTATTTGTTTTTAACTAGATACTGTAGTTATATTCATTCCAGTTCTTTCACAAGAAGACATTCTTTTAACAGATCATAACAATGAATGATGAATAGCTATAGTATTGTAGGAATTAGTTGTAGTTTTTAGTCTTCACTATCACAGTTGCACTTGTTCTAATCACTCTTCCACAAGAAGAAATTTTTCCAAGATATCCTTAAGAAGTTCAAGATATGACCGTGATGTGATAACTAAGTTTTTCATTTGCTTTCAGTTCATTTGCTTTCAATAGCATACAAGTCCACAGTCAGAATTGTTCTACCTCTTCCACAAGAAGGAACTTTTCCAAAATATCACTAATGATGAACAAACAGATTGTGTAACTTCATAGAATAATGCATGTTAGTTAGAACGCTCCGGAGTTTCATTTTGCATTTAATTCATGTCCAGTTACTTCGTTTCAAGTTTGATGATGGCTTATAGTTTAACATTGTTCTAGTTTAGAAGCATCATAAGCTCATGTTTAAGATTAATTCATTGCACTTACATCTCATAGTCACATTGTCACCCTTTGCACAGTAGATCACTTTAGTTGATAGGATTCATAAGACAGCCTTCATTATTTACAAATATCTTTTTGTTCTGAAAACCACCAGTGATCCATAACTTTAGGAACAAAAGATAACATCATTACAAGGTCTGAAATATCTCTGCAAATTCCTCACCATAAACAGAGCTCTTCCTCAACAGAACTACCTTGAAAAGAAACCAATAACTCTTTGAGTATAGGCTCTGTGACATTCAATTGAAATTGCAGAATAGAACTAGGAATTAATCATGGAATAGATGAGCTTAGAATAGAATGTTGCATCATGATTAGTGTCTAACTATCTAGTTAGAAAACTTGCATATTTAGTGATCATTTCTCAAAGTCTAGTTTGTGTCATTTGTTTAAGAAGTCATCATTAAGCTCTTGTTTCTATTCAGTCATAGTTTAGATGTTGCTTCAGTGTTTTTGATTACATTTTCCATTCCATACATTAGGCTCCACTGTGTTTTTGACCACCAATTTCTTTTCATTAGTTTTCTAGGCATTTTCATTGAAAACATAAAATTTCAAAAGACCAAAAACATCATAAATCAACATAAAAGACCAAAACATCATAAAACACTACACACAACGCATTAGGAAACAAGCACCTAGGTACATATGGTACATTTCACTTCAGCAGTTTACAAATCCTGGTTGACAATTAAATGAACTCAATTTAGGAGACTAGATTGAGACACAACAAATATTTCGAAGTATTTTTTGGTAAAATTTATATGCCTTACTCCTAGAGGAGTAACCAAGAAATATTCCTTCATCTACTCTGGGTTCAAACTTGCCAAGTTTTTCATCATTATTTTTGATAAAGCATTTTCTCCCAAAAATTCTAAAATGCTTTATAGTGGGAGGATTACCATACCAGAGTTCATATGGAGTTTTATCACTATTTACACAAACATGTGCTTTGTTGAGAATGTTTGATACTGCATGTGCTGCTTCTCCCCAAAATATGTCAGGTGTTCTGGAATCATCAAGCATAGCTCTAGCCATTTCTTGAATTGTTCTGTTAATTCTTTCTGCAACACCATTCTGTTGTGGAGTGCCAGCTACAGAGAACTATCTTTTTATGCCGTGTTGTTCACAAAATTCAAGAAATTCATTGGATGTATATTCTCCTCCTCGATCAGATCTGAGACACTTGATTTTTAAATCTAATTCATTCTCAACTAGTTCTTTGAAGATCTAAAATTTCTCAAATGCTTCATCTTTGTGTTTAAGCAACCCAATCCAACACATTCTAGAGAAATCATCAATGAATAAGATATAGTATTCTTCACCACGTGGTGAATTTTTCCTAATAGGTCCACATATGTCAGTATGAATGAGTTCAAGAGGCTTACTTGATGATCCTTCCTTGGCATTAAATTGTACCCTGGTTTGCTTACCGAATTGGCAAGATTTGCATATGATATTTTCAGGCAGAGTAATATTGGGAAGATCACGAACAGCTTTAAGTCTACTTGATTTGTTGATTTGAGAGAAGCTCAGATGCCCCAACCTTCTATTCCATAGCCAATTTTCTGAAGATTTACTCAAATAAAATTGTTCCTTTGAGTTCTTCAATATATATAGGTTGTTTGGAGTTCTTTTTCCTTTTATAATTGCTTTACCTGTATCAAGATCACATACCACACATTCTTTTGAACTAAAGACAACTTCAGTTCCTTGATCACACATTTGACTTACAATTAACAAGTTATGCTTTAATCCATCCACATACATGACTTCATTAGCTTTCACCTTTTCTTTTAGAAAAACAGACCCTTTTCCCATAATGATTGCAAGAGTATCATTTCCAAATGTAACATTCTTTTCCTTTTCTAGAGCACTATATGCAAGAAGTTTGTCTTTATCACCTGTCATGTGTCTTGAGCATCCACTATCAATGTACCAATGGTTTTCTTCATCTTCTGCAAATAACGCTATGCCACAATTTTCAACTTGTAATTCCTTCTTTTTCCATACTTTGGAGCTTGAAGGAACATGTTCTTTTGGCTGAACTTTGCTCCTGCATTCAGATTCTTTGTGACCAAAGTTATTGCAATAAGCACATTCAACTTCATTTTGAAGAGGAGAAAAGTTGTTATAAGTATTCTTCTTTGTTTCACTATCAATCCTTTTCTTTCTTGCTTCTCTTGTCATGATGGTTTTATATGCTACACATTGAATAGATTTATGACCAAAATTGTGACATGAGAAACATTGTCCATTGAAGAATAAATTTCTGCAATCATAAAATCTTCTATATGGATTTACTTGTTGATTGGTGTTTCCTTGATAGACATTCATGCTAGTGTCCTTTGAATTGAAATGATCATGCTTTATCTGTAAAGATTCTTTATTCTCCTGCTGAGTGGCAGCATGTTGCAAACCTGCTGTAACTTCTTTTAGATAATTTGGTGCTGAAGCCTGAGAAGATTCTCCAACATATCCAAGACCTGTCTTTATAAGAGGAGAACGTTGTACCTTGATAATCTCATCTAATGTTTCAAATCCTTTAGAAAATCTAAGATTAATAGTTTTTACTTTCTCAAGTTCTTTTCTTAGACTTACTACTTCACACTCTAATTTCTCATTGTGTTTCTCCTTTTCTTCAAGCTGATTTTTCAAAGTTTCTATGATTATTTTACTTTCTTCTAAGCAAATTTTGAGTTTATTGTTTTCATCAAGAAAATCATTGTCTTCTAGAGCATCCACAAAAGTATATTTTTCCTCTCTAGATTCTTTTTCAAATGCCATGAGAAGTCTAATATCTTGTTCACACTCTTCCTCACTATCAGATAACCCATCACTATCTTCATGTGTATAGTAGCTCTTTCTAGTGCTAAAACGATTCTTATTCTTTTTTCTACATCCTTCCCATTTTTATATGTTTCTTTATAAGGACACTTAGCAGCATAATGACCAACTCTTCCACAATCAAAACATTTGAAAGGAAGCTTACCTCTGAACCATCCTGTGGCAAGTTGAAGTTTCTTTACAAAGTTTATCTCATCTTCTTCTGAGATATATCCTTATCCATCTATTTTTTGTACTTCCTTCCCTTTTTTAGAAGTTCTAGAGACTGCTTCTTTGAGTTCAGAAGATCCTCCTCTTCTCATTTCATATAAAGTTAGTATGCCATGAAGTTGCACCACAGTAAGGTTTTGAAGATCCTGCTTTTCTTCAAGGGCAGAAACTTTTGACTCAAATTTTGTTGTTAGTGATCTTAAGACTTTCTCAACCAAGGTAGATTCGGTTATTATTTCTCCAAGGTTTCTCATACGATTTACAATATCATCAAGACGTAAAAATAAATTGGCAATGCTCTCCTCATTATCTATTTTTAGATTCTCATATTGAATTCTGAGAGTTTGGAGTTTAGCACTTTTTACCTTTGCATCACCTTCATAACTTAGAATGATTTTGTCCCATATTGTCTTGGCTGTATTCATCTGCATGACTTTGACAAATTCAGATTCAGTTAGACTTCCCAATAGAGCATTGACCGCCTTTTCATTCGTTTCATAGTTATTTCTTTCTGTCGGATCTGTTGGTACTGCAGTTGGGTATTGATATCCTCGTTCAACAATTTCCCATACCTCTACTCCCAGAGACTGAAGATAGGATCTCATCCTTGTTTTCCAGAAGATTAAATTGTTTCCGTTAAAAATCGGAGACCTAATAGATGCTATTCCATCTTGATTTCTCATCTTGCTTGAACTTCCTTCTGGCGGCTAGGATTTTTCAGAAGGACCTGCTCTGATACCAATTGTTGAAAAAAATACTGAGAGGGGGGGGTGAATCAGTATTTTGGGCTGAACAGTTTTTCTTTTCTTTCTCTTAAAAACATATGTTATAGTACTGCATCCAACAGGTATGTCCTGATATCTTATTATGTCTTTACTTAGAGCATTGCTTCAGATAAGCATTTATCATGAAAAGAAATAACAGAACAAACCATCAACACATATGAACACCAGGATTTAAGGTGGAAACCCAATTCAGGAGAAAACCACCGCTGCTGTAATCTTAGTTTTCAATATTTATTATAGAGAAGACTTATTACAATATATGCTGGTGCAGACTTATACCAGCATGTAGGCACCCACCTGCAGAAGGCTACAACCTTTTCTCATTTACCAGCTACTACTGGAAGGGAGCTACAACCCCCTTTCTGAAGGCTTCGACCTTTAGCACTACTGTATACCACGTTCCATCAACTTTCATACTAGATCCACCAGTTTCAATATGACATACATTGCCAGTCACCAGTTTTATTTACTTTCTATATACTCACACAAGCCATAGATTTATCATTGTCAGATCATTCTATCCTTGGGTGCCTCATAGTTTCAGATTTATCAATTAAGACCAGAGCTCACCCATACAGATATTTCTTGGAGAAATTGTTCGTTCACCACCCTTACAATGCACACACCATTCTTTATTTTTTCTTCTCCTTATATAGTTTTCCCTTTATTAAAACCATGGGTTAAAACCACGAACCGCTGACAGTATTCCTTTTAGTTTATCCCACGGGGCTTTTGATCTTTTATTTTAATTTCGTTTATCAATTTAAAGAAATTGATAAAATAATTTTGAACAGAACTTTAGAATTAAAGTTAACCCTTCGCATTTTAATCCTTCCAAATAATATGGTAAACCTTTGACCCTGGGCCCACAAATATAGTCAATAGCCAATCAAATACGCGCATATTACCATAGGTAAACTTCGCACAACTCCAGCATTCGATCATCGTTAGATTAGCAAGCTTCTAGATCAACGGCGTATATGCATATCGCTCGACTTCCAATACCGATCATTAACGTGCGATGGCCCGCCGTACCTGTGTTAATCTCCACACACCTTCAACAAATGATGACCATCCAATGACCCCTTCCTAGATCAACGGCACTCAACGATATCGCTGGGCATCCTAGGTCGAAGTATAACGTGCGATGTCGCATGGTGAAAAGTGGTTTTGTGAAGTCGTACAGGGACGCGTGTCGAGCATTCTATGGAATCGCTCCTCACCAGGAAATACCACTTGCCCGTCGAGAGCAGTGAAATAAAAACCGGAAACCGCCCTTACTGTTCCTCTCCCAAGGTTCCGCCTTCTTCGCTCAAGGTGCCACTCCCGCTGCTTGATTATTGTAAATTGGCTTATTTACTGTGACATCGCTTGCGCTCTTTATCAACAGATTAACCCATCATCTTGTTTATTGAGGCTTGACACCAGTTCGACGCAATCTTCGTAACATCCATAATATATAAGACAAGAAATTCACACCAGATTCCTTTGCGACCTTAAATTCGTTCTTGATTCTTCATTCCACCTCTTCATGCTCCATTCTGGTTCCATAAGAACCAATGTACAGTTGCCATACCATGTTTCATTGTTCCAAGCAATTTTCCAACATATCTCCTCTTTTGCTTGTTTCTGTGCCTTGACCGATACTTCCTCTATTCTTTTGATCAGATGCTCCTTTGTAGCCAATACCTTTGCCATCAATGACAATATTCCAATACCTAGGAAGGCTCATTTCATTTGGATGATAGCCTGGGTATGGGAGTCTCTCATTGGGAATGAGATCCTGCATATTTATCATCACTCCTACATTGAGGAGGCCATTCGACAGTAACAAGGTTTCCACTTACACCTTCCACTTTCTCATGATGTAAGCCATTTGGTGTTGCATACTTAGGAGGAACCATTGGAGGGAAGATTTATTGCAGATTATTTTGAGAAGTGGTGAGGAATATTGATGAGGAGGCCACAAGAAAAGGAGGGGAGGAATTTTTCTCCACCTTTACAGTTGCTTGAGGACAAGCAACATTTTGGAGGGGAGGACTGTAATATTCCAAAAATCTAGCCTTCAGCTAAATGGAATATTATAGTTTGTTTTATCACTAGGTAGGTGAATAAGTGGGTAGGGAAGCCCATAAATCTCTTTAGAAGGAATAATAACACTCCTAATGTGAAAGGAGGAAGAATAAGCAGTTGGATTAAGCACCTTTGGGTGTGAATTGGAGGGGATACATGTTGAATAGGTCAACTTTGACCAAGTCAAGAGCGTTGTCATGGAGGAGTGGCATTCATGATGAGACAATGCAGTTTTAGTGGAGGACAAGTGTCCTTTGGTTTCACTCACTTATCACGTAATATGAGGAATATATAGATTCATAACACAGTCATGAAGTTGTACTTGGACAATAGATATGATACACGTAATAGACGTAATAACAGTAATGAAGAAGATAGGACTTACATTCCAAACGTATACTGTAACAAAAAGATTTATATCACTGTAAAGCATGTACCTGATGATAGCTTATAAACTTATAATACTAATACATATGTTATTACTTCACTCCCCTTACTTCCATAATCAATACAAAGAGTAATAAGGTTTATATTAATGTAGAAACGTATGAGGTCAAAACAAGTCATTACGTACGACCTATCAGTAACTGTTTAGCTTAAAGTTCTAATCAAACAAGTATGTAAGCAACTTGATCATAGATTAGTTGGTTTCAACACCATGGACAATATTGAAAGCTGATGAATCTATTACAGCTAAAGGTTAAGTACAGTGTATTCGTTATTACTATTACATCATGTTTTGACTAGTATGAACGAATCATATTCCTTCTCTTATAGGTATTAGACAAATCTGTACTAATGCCATGACATTCATATAATAGTAGTAACTAGTGCAGGAATAATACATAGAGAGAAGTTGTAATCACCATGGATGTGTTAACGATACTGATAATCCCAAGTAATCAAGCTGCTTGAACTGGTAGTCACCAATAACTAGATATGTTGAACCTAATGTGATGTATGATTCCCATTGATTGAGACTAATGGAAACATAAAACAGATAGCATGATTTTCTTATTATAAGTAATAGAATACGGTGTAACTAATAGTGAATAAGCTGTGTAATGACTATCAAGCTCCTTGTTTACCTTATCATATACGTTATATCCCTAATCTAATTGGTGTTATAACTACATATCTAACCCAAGCTAGTACGAGGTTAGGTATTGATTCATACAAAGAAATTTATGATGTGGTACATATGATCTTTCACTCCATTGCTTTTCTTCCCTTGTTTATAGAGTTATGATATGTGTACTTGACCTAATTCATATTAAAGCTTAGTGGAATTTATGGATGGGACCCAATGTGAGAAGGATCACACACTATATATGGAGGGGATGGCAGCCATTATTATTCATGATTGAAGATTATATTTTGTATGTGGTCTTTTTAGAATTCTTGCATTCTTTGGATGTTTAGCTAAGTTTTTTGCACAGTTTAGTGCAAGGGTTTTCTCATGCGAGAATTCCCCACTTCTTCTTGGAGAACTTGTTTAAGGGATCTAAGGGGAGCATCCTGTGCTACATTTTCCACTATCTAGTGTTAGGCCAAGTAGTCACCTTTAGCAACAGCGTAGTCCCTTTTATAATCTACATTATTTCTTAGGGTGTTGCAGTGGAGGGGTTTAATCCCTTTTATTTTGAGCTAGTTTCCCTAAAGGAGGATCAGCCCTTTTCCCGGACAACTAATAGGAGGAGCTACAACCATTTCTTTGCATGATCATCCATTTTTATGCAGTGCTTCAACCATACAATGTGATTCAGCCATAGATTTGTAGCATATGCTTCTTGTATTTCATGTTTATCAAGGAACCCTTGCCGAGTCATCTTGAATTTCTGTAAAAGAGCCTAGATCTCTGTTTTTGGGCCTCATTGATTAATATATAAGAAAATCTATTTTTTCTCTCATATTTATGAATATAGCCCTCAATAAAATGCGTTGTCACTTTTTGCAGTAATTTCTGTGTTGCATTAGTCTTGGGGTTTCAGTATTTTTGGGCTATTTTGAGCATCGGACACTTGTTTAACTAGGCTATAATGATTTGTTTCTAATTTCCTTTAATATTTGGTTGCTATAATGTCATATCTAATGGATCCATGGGTTGCAGTCATCTGTTAATGCATAAATTTCTGAAAAATGCATTTTATGTGCATGTATTACTGATTTTCCAATTTGGGAATATTACATAGTCATTCCAATTCAATGTTGGGAGGAGGTTTCAATGGATTTTATCACAGGCTTACCCTATTTTGAAGGAAAGAGTGTCATCATGGTGGTAGTTAATAGAATTACCAAGTATGCACACTTTTGTGCATTATCTCATCCATTTAAATCCAGCACTGTTGCTACCGCATTTATGGAAATAATTAAAAAGCTACATGGAAACCCAAATATTATTGTAAGCGACAGAGATCCCATTTTTACTATTTTCAAAATTATTTTCTTGTCTGGGTACTCAATTAGCTCATAACTCATCTTATCATCCTCAATCTCATGGGAAAACTGATATAGTGAAAAAATGTTTGTAAGGATATCTTTGTTGCTTTGTATATGATAAACAAACATAATGGGTCAAGTGGTTACGTCTGGTTGAATGGTGGTATAAAAATTCCTTCCATACTGCATCAAAAATGAACCCATTTATTGCACTTTATCGATATCATCCACCATCCATCACATCATATTTAAGAGAAAATTATAAGGTTCAAGCAGTGGAAGATCACATTGAGCATCAAAAAAAATTTATCCAACTCTTAAAGGACAACCTCACCTTGGCGCAGAATCGAAAACTGTTATAACCAAACTGAGGCTAATTGGGCTGCTTAATAGTCAATTCAGTGTAGTTGTTTCAAACCACTTAGGGTTGGAAGTTATCCCTTCCAACTAGAGAGGGCTCTCTCAAGAAAATGTATGATATTCAATAATGAAGCTTTAAAAAATATAATATGGCTAACTCTCATATTTATTTTGGATGGATTTTTGCAGGTGAAGGATGTGCGATGGTTGTGTAATATTCCAAATCTGGAACAACACAACAAGCCTGCTGAAATAACACACTCCTGGGAGATTGATGCACAGAAATTAGTTTACAGCCCTGGGATCCCTTATATCAATAGAACTGGGGTCTATATCAAAAAAGGGGAGAAATAAAAAATCAAACTAGGTGTGGTAAACAGACCTCCCACCACCTAGTCTAGCTGAAAAACACCCTACAAGAGGGGCTGCAGCTATGCACAACAAACTGCTTCAGAAATAACGCAGTCTTGGAAAGAAACAGCAGGAGGCCATCAAATAAGATCAAATTATGAACATACAGTAGCAAATCATAATTACAATGAAGCTCTTTCAATATATAGTGGAATACAGGAGACAATAGAGCAAGGAATCTTCAGAAAAGAAGGCTGCAACACATATAAATTGTAAAATGGCTCAACAACGTTATTTTAAGGAGCTGCAGCAGCTGAAAATTACATCTCAGATCTAGGTTAGATCTATGGACAAAACATCAGATCCATTTCAGATCTAGAAACTAGAAAGACTTATTTACAAGATCCCCTTGGGGTTTTGACCAAATCATGCATTACAAAGAGTAGATCTAAGTTTTAAGTTGCATATCTGCAAAATGATTTAGGAATTTCTGAAGATGTTTTTACATTAAAATATATCATATCTAAACATAACATGGATCAGCAAGCCAATCCATGGTTCACCAAAGTGAAAGGAAAAGCCTAGCACCAGAGATCTATCATCAAAAATGGGGTCAAAACACCTTGCAAACCCTCTACTGAAAATAATGCATACCCTCAAGGAAAAATCTGTTGTAGCTTGAATAACAATGATGGTGTGATTCCAAGATACAAATCTGAAGCTCAAACAGTGGATGCACTCTTCCAAGAGGTTAAAAGACACACTCACTGAGAAGAGGCTCCAATAAAAGCTAGATCTTTGTAGATCTAGAGTTCCACTTGCTGCAGCCTACAAAAGCAAACAAACCCTCACTAGATCTGTGTTGCAGTTGGAAGTAGAGCTTCGACCAAAGCCTGATAGTGGATCAAATAAGCAAAAAATCCTTCAAGAATCCTCAATGGAAGAGTTGAAATCCCTACATAGAAACTCCAAGTGCTAAGCAACACAATTCTCCACTAAACAACAGAGAATAGTATTTGTCTAAATGTAATGTTCCTACTTAGCCTTAGCTAAGAGGAGACATTCAATTTTGATTTAATTTAAGTTTTATGAATATATGAATAAATCAGGACATGTAAAACTCCTAATAAGTTTAAATAAATCAATGCCCGTGTGAACAAAGGAAAATCGGGGCTATGTAAATAATCACTTGTAGGTGTGAAAGAGGTTTTGAGCTAAGATTGGGTCCTCCTTAACCATGTCAATTGCGCTATCTAGGTTCAATGCATCTCCAAAAGGGACTGTAAAGTTCTAGAAGGGAGCCTCTAATGTGAAAAGGACCAACTCATCTAAGTGGTTTCGGGTTTGCAAAGGCTTTCTCATGCTATAAAAAGGAGGAGAAGACACTTGAAGAGGTTGTTGATGAATTATATTTCTAAAGTATTTGTCTGCTTAGACAAATACCATTCTCTATTGTTTAGTGGAGGATTGTGATTGGAATTCCTATTTAGGAGTTTCATCTCTTCCCTTGAGGATCATTGGAGGATTTCTTTGTTGAATTTGGCCACTATCTGGTTTGAGACCAAGCTCTATCTTTCATGAGCAGTCCTGGCCCATTGAGGGTTTTGCAGCTGCTATCTTTTCTAGCAAGTGGCATTCTAGATCTGCTTAGATATAGTTGTTTTTGAGAGGCTTTCTCTGTTGGAGAGTGTTCTTCAGCCTCCAAGGAGTTAGCTAATCTATATTTTGTATCAAATCTATAATTTTAGTCCATGTATTCAGTCTCCTTCACCCTCTGCATAGTTTCTACTCCATACTGCGTTATTTTGTGAGAGGGCTTCTTATTTCAGTTTGCTATCAGTTTGGAGGAAGATCTCTTGGTTTTAGAATTGCCTTCCCTTGGTGATCTGTGGATTGGGTTGCTGATCCATGTCTCTATACATCTGATCTATTTCAGTAATAAAATTTATCTTCAGAAATTTCTAGGTTTTCTATAGCACAGCATATTGTAATTCATATTTACAACTTAATATGTAATATTTTGATGTAATTCCAATTGGATTTTGTTCTTAAAGTCTTGTAGCTTCCAGATCCGTATTATATCTGATGTTTCATCCATACATATGTCAGAGATCTGAAATTTAATGTACATCAGCTGAACTACCTAGAAAATAACGTTGTCTATGTATTTCTGCAATTTATTTCTAGTTGCAGCTCTCATTTTTGAAGGGATCTTGCCCTAGTTCTTTTTGTAATCAGTTGTAAAGGAAATAAACTCACGTGTAAATCTGATTTACTGATATATTACTTAATTATCATATCTTTGGCTGTCCTCCTCTGAGTTCCAGCCAGATCTGCACAATTCTAGTAGCTGGGGTTTTCATTTTGCAGCAGCCTCTCTCTTTGGCTGATTTCTAGCTAGTCTTGTTTCCGGGAGATCTATTTAATGTGCTTAAACTTATTTGTTTCTGATGAAATTTTATATGTAAGTCAAATAAAGCATAAATGAGGGGATCCCAGCCCTGATCTACATTATTATTTCTCATATTTTATTATACAGTGTTTTCATTGAAGTCCTTATTGATATTCCTGAATGGGATTATTCCAAGTTCTATAGGCAGAGTCTACAGTTGACCAGGTAGCCTTTAGTTCTCACCCTCTTCTGAGAGGTGACATAACCATTAAATTCCTCTGTATTCCATCTTTGACATATAATCTTGATAATCCCCAAAAATGAATATTACTGTGTTATCGGAGCTCTACTCTTGGCACAGCCTGTGCTAGCATTGCAGCCACAATCATGCTACACTCTGAAGATGAAGATCCTCTTTCTGAGAGGGAGAGGAGATACCAAAATAGAAGTCATAAAAAGTATGAATATACTTTTTTTGACCTTGACAAGGGTCGATACAAGGGGAAAGCCCCTGAATTGAATGATAAAGATAAGGAGGCAGAAGAGTTTGTAAAAACTCTGTTGGAAACCATGCAAGATCTATCCAAGGAAATAAAGGAGATGAGGGTAGATAGAATGAGGGAGTACCTTGGAAGACTCCATCAAGGAGAGAGTTCTAAAATGTCTCAGTGTGGAACTGGTCCACCAGTGAGCTTGCCACAAGCTCCACAGATCTCACAACGCTCTGTAATGCCTACCTTCTTGGTTGTAGAGAATGAAGGGCTTCAAGTGTCAACCTCTTTGGAAGGCTACTTTGTAGAATATGATTCACAAAGTCAAAGGTTCAAGGATAACTTGAGCTTTCAAGATTTCTTCCATTTTAAGGACCAGAGAAGGCCATTACAGCAGTTTAGAGATGGAGGGTTCCTTCATGGGAGGCACCACACCATGGGCAGGTTCTTCTTGTCTAATTTCGATGGATCACCCTCTTGTTCTGCTAAAGCATGGGTGGAGAATTTGGACATCTACTTCCAGTTGAATAAAGTGCCTGCAGCAGAAGCCATTAAGATTGTTGCACTGCATTTTTATGGAGAAGCCCACAACTGGTGTTTTCATGGACTTTCTACATTGGGGCATAGCAATGTGTCCACTTATGTTGATTTCACTAGGATACTAGTGGAAATATTTGATCGGAAGGATCCGGAGGCCCCTTTCATAAGCTTGGAAAAGCTTAAGCAGACAGGAGATGCTAAATCCTATATCTCTGAATTTTTGAGGCTATCTGTAATGGTTCCTGATCTTTTAGTTGCAAGGAAGGTCTATATGTTCATAGATGTCTTGGAAGAACCTTTGCATGGGTTGGTCAATTCTACCAAACCCACCACTCTGCATGATGCCATTGAAAGAACTATAGATCTCCAAGATGCCTTGCCAAGAGAAAAGGCAACCTTCCCAAGCAAAACCACTCACTCTTCTAAAGGGAAGGAAGGGAAATCTGCTCCACCCAAGGAGAGCTCATAGAAAAATATTCTTGAAAATGATCTTTGGAGGGAGTTAAGAAAGAAGAAATTATGTTTCACTTGTCAAAAACCATGGGTGCCGGGACATAGATGTGATGCTAGAAGAGCACATTATATTGAATTCTTCTCTGATTGTGAAGAAGAGGAGAGCAGTGATGGACCTAGGAGAGGTCACAGCACTGGTGATGATGAGGAGGAGGATCCATCATCACTCATAGAAGAAGAAGGAGCATTTGCTCCAACCAGTGGGACTCTTGCTTCTTTGAGGGGAGTGACCAAATATTTGACTCTTAGAGTGCAAGTTTCAGTCATGTAACAAAGAGTATCTATTCTGATCAACAGTGGGGCAACCCACAATTTTATTGATGCTCACTTTGTGCATAGGAGAGGGATCCCTACTGATTCTTTTGATGGGTTCTCTATTTTGGTTCCAGGGGACAGAACTATGCAGTGCATGTAGTATGTTCCCTCACTTTCTATGACTATGGGGACCTACACTTTGAGGGACCACTTCTTTTTAGTGGACATACCAAACACCAACCTCATCTTGGGTGTCTAGTGGTTGATTACTTTGGGAAAAGTCACCACTAATTGGAGGGCCTTGCAGATGGAGTGGGTGGACTTGAAGAGTGGGAAGCAACAAGTTATTCAAGGCATGCACACCTACCCTTCACTTGATGTCTCTACCCACACAACAAAGATGGAATTTCACAGTGGGGCAAAGGAATTTACAGTCCCTTCCCTCATATTCATGAGAAAGCTACAAGAGACATTCCTACAGCATGGAAAGCCACTTGGGGTGCCATTAGATTCTGTGGGGAAAGCTTCACCAAGTGCTGAAATAATGGAAGAAAGAGTCACAGCACTGTGGGAAAAAGCAAGGGGGAGGATCAGCCTTCCCACAAACAATTTTGGCATGCATGATGCCAAAGGAACAAGCAGCAAAAAGGCAAGCACCACCATAGATGCATCTACAGTGTTGTCCTTGTTGAGAAGTGTAGATCCATATTGGAGGTCTCAACTCCTTGTGGAGTACTCCAAATATCTGCAAACTGGGATGATCTTAGATGGCATAAAGCAAGGAGGGGGCTACTTGTTCCATGAAGGGGTCATATATCATCTTGGTAAGGTATTCTTGTCTCAAGCCTCCAAGCTTAAACAAGAGATACTACAAAGAGCTCATAAGGAGTTCCTTTCCAGTTACATGCAATCAGCAAGAATATACTCCCTAATCTCGAAGAGTTTTGATTGGGAGGGTATGGAGGTGGAGCTACATCAGCATTATGATTGGGAGGAACTAAACCAACACTTACAAGAGTGCAATATTTATGTGGAGATGGGGCAGCCAAGGGATCCTATGCAGAAAAAATTTCAACCATCTCTTTCTTCTCTCAAAAGAGGGGAAAAACCCATGCCTAACTCTATGTGTGTGGGAGGTTTGTATGGTAAGAAATCTGATCTTGTAGAGAAAGTTTATTTTTATGATTTTGCACACTCTCTTAGCATATGTATGTAGGCCATGGCTCCTAAAAAGAGCAATTTTTCATGCAGATCTCATGACAAAGATGGGGCCAATAAAAATTCCAAAGTTGGCCACTCCCTTGAGGTGTAAAGGGAGATTGTTTATCATGATGGGTGCTTTCCAAAGGCATCTAATGAGGGCTTCACTTTCAGCCATGTTAAAGTGACCCCTGCAGAAAATATGTGGTGGGAGTACCACCTATCACATTTAGATCTACTCAAAACAAGGAGTGTACTGCGCTGGTACCTTATGTGGGATTGTGACCCACCACCTCATGTGAAAATTTTAGTTTGCCTTTATGTGATTTTGTTACCATACATAAATGACATATTGGTTTTGTTTATGGGTATTTATGGGTAAAAAGTAAGCATTTTACATGTACCACATGGGATGGAACTTTATCCAGTACTTCATGATACATGTTTCAGATGTGACATTGGTTCACCCATGTTTATTTCTGTTGAGTTTTACACTCCTGAAGGGGCAGACTATGCACCTATCATGCTAGCATTGGAGGAGGATTTTTTGATGTATTGCCTTGGTGAACACTTACTTCATGATGAGAGCTTGATTCTTGATGGTGTCATCAATGGAGAAGGAGAAGAAGAAAATCTCTTACCCTACCAGTTGCTTGAGGACAAGCAACATTTTGAGGGGGAGGACTGTATTGTTCCTACTTAGCCTTAGCTAAGAGGAGACATTCAATTTTGATTTAATTTATAATTTATGAATAAATGAATAAACGAGGACATGTAAAGCTCCTAAGAAGTCTAAATAAATCAATGCCCATGTGAACAAAGGCAAATCAGGGCTATGTAAATAATCACTTGCAGGTGTGAAAGAGGTTTTGAGCTAAGATTGGGTCCACCTTGACCAAGTCAACTGTGCTGTCTAGGTTCAATGCATCTCCAAAAGGGACTGCAAAGTTCTAGAAGGGAGCCTCTAATGTGAAAAGGACCAAATCATCCAAGTGGTTTAGGGTTTGCAAACGCTTTCTCATTCTATAAAAAGGAGGAGAAGACACTTGAAGAGGTTGTTGATGACTTATATTTATGAAGTATTTGTCTGCTTAGACAAATACCATTCTCTGCTGTTTAGTGGAGGATTGTGATTGGAATTCCTATTTATGATTTTCACCTCTTCCCTTGAGGATCATTGGAGGAGTTCTTTGCTGAATTTTTCCACTATCTGGTTTGATACCAAGCTCTATCTTTCATGAGCAGCACTGGCCCATTGAGGGTTTTGTAGCTGCTATCTTTTGTAGCAAGTGGATTCTAGATATTCTTAGATCTATTTGTTTTTTACAGGATTTCTCTATTGGAGAGTGTTCTTTAGCCTCCAAGGAGTTAGCTGATCTATATTTTGTATCAGATCTGTAATTTTAGTCCATGTATTCAGTCTCATTCACCCTCTGTGCAGTTTCTGCTCCATACTACGTTATTTTGTGAGAGGGCTTCTTATTTCAGTTTGCTATCAATTTGGAGGAAGATCTCTTAGTGTTAGGTTTGCCTTCTTTTGGTGATCTATGGATTGCGTTTCTGATCCATATCTCTATATAAATGATATATTTCAGTAATAAAAGTTATCTTCAGAAATTTCTGGGTTTTCTGCAGCACAACATATTGTAATTCAGATCTACATCTTAATATGTAATATTTCAATGTAATTCCAATTGCATTTTGTTCTTAAAGTATTGTAGCTTACAGATATGTATTATATCTTATGTTTCATCCATATATATGTGATATATCTGAAATTTAATGTACAGCACCTGAACCACCTGGAAAATAACGTTGTCTATGTATTTCTGCAGTTTTTCTAGTTGCAGCTCTCATTTCTTAAGGGATCTTGCCCTAGTTCTTTTTGTAATCAGTTGTAAAGGCAATAAACTCATATGTAAATATGATTTACTGATATATTACTGAATTATCAGATATTTTGCTGTCCTCCTCTGAGTTCTAGCCAAATCTGCACAATTCTAGTGGTTGGGATTTTCATTTTGCAGCAGCCTCTCTCTTTGGTTGATTTCTAGCTAGTCTTGTTTCCGGGAGATCTGTTTAATGTGCTTAAAATTATTTTTTTCTGATGAAATTTCATATGTAAATCACATATAGCATAAATGATGGGATCCCATCCCTGATCTGCATTATTATTGCTCAAATTTTGTTATACAACGTTTTCATTGAAGGCCTTGTTGAGATTCCTGAATGGGATTATTCCAAGTTCTATAGGCAGAGTCTACAGTTGGCCAGGTAGCCTATGGTTCTCACCCTCTTCTCAGAGGTGACATAATTGGTAAATTCCTCTGTATTCCATCTCTGACATAGAATCTTGAGAATCCCCAAAAATGAATATTACACTAAACATACAAGATACTCAGAAATATAAACAATAAACAACCTTCTCTTGCTGCCTTTCCCTTCCTTTTATAAGATGAGAGCCTTTGCAAACCCTAACCACCTTGATGAGTTAGCTCCTTTCACATGAGGGGAATCCTTCTAGAACTGTGTTGTCCCTTCATGAGGTACATTGAATCTAGACAGTGTTGTAGATTTGGTCAAGGTTGACCCAGTCTCACAGCTCAAACCCCTTTCACACCTGCAAGTGGTTTATTTGCATGGCCCTGATTTATCCTTGTTCATATGGGCATTGATTTATTCATTCTTTTCAGGAGTTTTAAATGTCCTCCTTTATTCATTTATTCATGCAACAGAAAGTAAAACAAAAATGCATATTCCTCTTAGCTCGGGCTAAGTAGGAATATTATAGTCCTCCCCTCCAAAATTTTGCTTGTCCTCGAGAAACTGATAAGGTGAGAGCTGTAGTCCTTCCCCTCCTCCATTTATGACATCATCAATGAGAAATTCCTCATCATAAGCCAAGTTCTCAACAAGCCAATACATTAGGAATTGTTCCTCCAAGGTCATCATAAGATGTGCATAGTCTATCCCACCAAGAGTGAAAAATTCAACAGAAATAAATATGGCCGAAGAAATCCTTTCTCTAAAAAATGTAGCATGAGGCACATAGAGAAGTTACAATCCATGTGGTACATACAAACTATCCATACTTCCTCCATACAACCCCAAAAATAGTACAAGTATATCATCCAAGTATGGAAGCAAAACTACATATATGCAAACAGAGATTTGACCTTGAAGAGGGGGGTCAAATTCCCACATGTGATGCCAGTGAAATGCACCTCCTGCCTGCATTAGATCAAGGTGTGGCAAGTGGCATCCCCTCCACACATTTTTTTCATAATTCATATCAACATAGATGTAGATATCAGATATTTTTGGTGCTTTTGGGAAGCACCCATCATGAAAATGAATCTCCCTTTGCACAACAAGGGAGTGGCCAAGTTCAGAGTTTCTATTGGCCCTAAAAAAAATATGAGATCCACATGATCTCTCAACCCCTTTAGGATTCATAGCCTACAAAAACGTGGTAAAAGAATGTGATAAATCAGAAAATAGATCTTGCTTAGCATGATCAGATCCTTTGCCATCATAGTTCTTCATAGACATGGAGTTGTGCATGAGCATTTCCCTCCTCTCAAGAAAAGGAAGAACTGGCTGAAATGACTCTTGCAAAGATTCCATTGGCTTCCCCAATCATCCATAGTTAATTAACTCTTGAAAGTGTTGATGTAAGTCCTCTCTCATCCCCTCCCAATCAAAGCTCCTCGTTATCAAGGTGTAGATCTTCATGGACTGCACATGGCTAAGAAGGAATTTTTTGTGTACCCTTTGTAGCATCTTTAGCTTGAACTCAGAAGCTCTAAACAAGAAGATCATACCATGAAATTAGATGACTCCCCCTTGGACTAAATATCCCTCTTCTTCTTGTAGGTCATCTAGTATCATACCGGTGTGGAGATCTTTGGAATACTCTACAAGCAGTTGAGATTTCTAGTAAAAATCCACATTGCTCAAAAAAGACAATGCTGATGATACCTCCATGGAAGTGTCTGTCATGTTGCTGATATCTTCTCTAAAATTTCCAATGCCAAATATGTGTGTTGGAAGGTTGATCCTCCCATTCTCCTCCTCCCACAATGCATATCTAGGAAAGAGAGAAGGTGATAGTGATAGAGTGAGAGGATTCCCCTCACTCTTGAGTTGTCCCAAGCCCTCTAGCACTATAGCTTGGTCCCCCGTTGTTCTAATCCCTCCTGGATCTAGATTTAGAGCAGCACTTTGTGAGGCTTCCCACACAATATCTGAATTTGGTGGCCACCCAGGTGGTTTGCCACTAGATAGGAATGTCCTATGCAGAAAGCTCATGAACATCAGTGAAGGAACTGTGATATCCTTGCTTCCACTGCGCAAATCCATCTATGTTGTTTGTGTGAGAGTGATAGGTTAAGGATAAGTATGCATGCCTTGGATCATTTGGGGCTTACCACTCTACATTTCCACCCACTCCATCTGTAAATCCTTCCAATCAGTGGTGACCTTCCCCAAGTTAAGCAGCCATTGGACACCCAAAATGATATTGGTGTCTGGTATGTCAACTACAAAAAAATGATCCACCAAAGTATAGGACCCCATAGTGACTGAGAGTAATGGGACATATTGCATGCATTGCATTTTCCTATCTCCTTGGACCAAATCATAGAATCCATAAAAAGTATCAGTGGGGATTTCTCTCCTCTGCACAATATGAGTAGCAATAAAGTTGCATTTCCCCAATTTTAATCAACACAAATACCCTCTGATTCATGATTGAACCTTGTACTCTTAGGGTCAAGTACTTAGGAACTCCTCTCAAATATGCAAGAGTTCCACCTATTGGATCAAAGGCTCCATCCATGGGGTTTGATCTCCCTCAACATTATAAATGTTGTGATCCCTCCTTGGTTCATCGTCTTCATCTTCCTCCTCAAAATCTGAGAAGACTTCTATGTAGTGTGCTTTCCCAGCAGCATATCTATGTCCAGGTGCCCATGACTCTTGGCAAGTGAAACATAGTCTCTTTTTTCTCAGCTCCCTCCTGAGTTCAATATCAAGAGGCTTCTTCAATGTGTTCTCCTTGGAAGGAGTAGCTTTCTCTTCCTTCCCTTTAGAAAGGTGATGGGCCTTTCTCTGGAAATTTGCCTTTGCTTTTGGCAAGGCATCTTGTAGGTCTCTAGCCCTCTCAATGGCATCATGAAAAGTGATGGGCTTGGTGTATTTAACCAACCCATGCAAAGGTTCATCCAAGCCATCGATGAGCATATACACCCTCCTTGTTGCAGACAGATCAGGAACCATAACTGATAATCCTAGAAACTCAGAGATATAAGTTTCTGCATTTCTCAACTGCTTTAACTTTGCAAGGCTCATGAAAGGTGATTCTAGATCCTTTCTGTCAAACCTCTCCACCGGTATTCTAGTGAATTCATAGTAGGCAGTCACATTGGCATGGCCCAATGTAGACAACCCATGGAACCACCAATTGTGTGCTTCACCTTCAAAGTGCAGCGCTGCAATCTTGATGGCTTCAATTTCAGGGAATTTGTTCAACTGAAAGTAGATATCAAAATTTTCTACCCATGCCTTAGTGGAACTGGAGGATGACCCATCAAACTTGGGAAAAAATAATTTTCCCATAGAGTGGTGTCTATCATGATTATGAAAGAACCCACCATCTCTATACTGCTACCTTGGTCTTCTTTTGTCCTTGAGGTGACAAAAATCTTGGAAACTCAAGTGGTCTCTGAATCTCTGATTCTGAGATTCATATTACACAAATTAGTCTTCAAGGGATGCTTGCTCTTGTGGTCCTTCTTTCTCCACAGCCAAGAAAGTAGGCATAGTGGAGCATTTTGGAGCTTGTGGGGCTTGTGGCTGGTTCACTGGTTGACCAGTCCAGTGATGAGACATGTCAGAGCTTTCCCCTGGATGAAATCTCCTAGGATATTCCCTCATCCTATCCATCCTAATCTCTTTGATCTCTTTCACAAGATCTTGCATGGCCACCAAAATATTTCTTGCAAACTCTTCTCCTTCTTTGTCACTTACAGTCTCGGGGGCTTTACCCTTGTCTCGGTCATCAGTAGTGTAATCAAACTTCTTGTGAATTCTATTATGATACCTCTTCTCCCTCTCAGTAATAGGTTCATATTATTCTATATGCAACATGGCTGTGCTGCTCCAAGGAAAGCACAGGTTGTGCCAAGAAAGGAGTTGTGCTCAAACAGTGGATGCACTCTTACAGGATGTTAAAAGACACACTCACTGAGAAGAGGCTCTAATACAAGCTAAATCTTTGCAGATCTAGAGTTCCACTTGCTGCAGCCTACAAACGAAAACAAACCCTCACTGGATCTGCATTGCAATTGGGAGTAGAGCTTGGCCCAAAGCCTGATAGTGGATCAAATCAGCAAAAAATCCTCCAAGAATCCTCAATGGAAGAGGTGAAATCCCTGCATAGGAACTCCAAGTGCTAAGCAACATAATTCTCCACTAAATAGTAGAGAATAGTATTTGTCTAAACAGACAAGATAATCAGAAATATAAACAATCAATAACCTTCTCTTGCTGCCTTCCCCTTCCTTTTATAAGATGAGAGCCTTTGCAAACCCTAAACCACCTTGATGAGTTAGCTCCTTTCACATGAGGGGCCTCCTTCTAGAACTGCGTTGTCCCTTCATGAGGTACATTGAATCTAGACAACTCTGTAGATTTGGTCAAGGTTGAACCAGACTCACAGCTCAAACCCCTTTCACACCTGCAAGTGGTTTATTTACATGGCCCTGATTTATCCTTGTTCATATGGGCATTGATTTATTCATTATTTTCAGGAGTTTTACATGTCCTCCTTTATTCATTTATTCATGCAACAAAAAGTAAAACAAAAATGCATATTCCTCTTCGCTCAGGCTAAGTAGGAATATTACAGGCTACCATTGGGCATGGAGTATGTATGAAACTAAATTACATAAAAACATCATTCATGGAAGATGAGGCATGTGAACTCCTACAAAAGATAAATTTAAGAGCAAACAAGATTAATAAAGGAATTTGGAGCATAATTATCTATGAATTCCAAGTGATTATGCATGAAGTAAGTTGAATTGACATTGAAAAGGTAAATGAGACAAACACATAAGAGCCCATAAATAATCTCAGGTCTGAAATAGGTTTTCTGCAACTGTATATTACTGAAAAAAAAAATATTACAATAATAACATAAGTTATAACATCAATCAACCCTCTCTAACTCTGAAATCCAGTTATTTATAGAGTTAAAATCCTTTTACATGAAGTCTGTCACCTGGGCTAGACCCTCAAAATTGTTGAAGATATCTAATCCAAAAACGAATTGATTACATGGAGAGAAAATAGAGATAATTCTTTTTAGAAGGAGTTTAAAAGCTAATATGACTCTAGCAACATTAACTTCATTAACAAATTTTAAATAACCCATACACGATGATGCTTCTCGAGTCAAACAACTTTTTCTAAGGTGGAAATGACCATGACCAAGCAATGAAATTCCATACTAAAATCTAGGTTATGATGCTAAGAAATTTAGGATGCATTGTTGTGTTTGTTGATGTGGCAAAAATGGTGAGATATCACCCATGTCACCTTCTTTCTGAGTGGCCTTACCAACAGGTGTCATCACTGATACACTTTAACCTCTCCTGATGACTCAAGTGCTCCTAAGAAACATTAAATGCTAAAACAATATCAAAATTTGACCTCGTTGTAAAAACAGAGCATTTTAAGGTAAGTTCGTAGCAAAGTGTTTGTAGCGTTTTCCATTTAGCACTTTCTGCACCCTTTTTGAATTTGTTGCTTATTGGAGGTTATTCATTAGGAAAAATGAGGGAAATACATGATGTTTCCCACTCCTATCATGTTACATTTTGGAAATTATAACTAAAAATACTCTTCAGCGAGTTTGTAGCGAAAAATCAGCTTTAAGCCTTGAGTACGCTACAAACTTGCCTCACTTTTATGAATTTTGACATTTTCACTCTTTACCTCCAAAAGCCTATCCAGAGCTATATTAACTGATTATATGGATCATCCTAGGACAAAATTTTCTCAAAAAAATGTCTTGCCCTCTTTGAAGGAGCAGCAAGGTCATCCACAACTATCATTTTCAAACCCTTTTTCTTCAATTTTATCTGCATCATTTCCATTTTAATTTCTAACTCTTTGACTTGCTGTTGTAGCATTATTCTCTCTATCTACAACCACTTGTTTCTCCTCATGGTATTCTTCATCATCCTGTGCAGTGATAGTGTTCTTCTGAGCATATTCCTAGACCTTTATACCACTTCATCATAAAAATCAATTTGTTTGTTAACTTCCTTCTTGAAATATGTCACCTCCTTCCTTTCTTGTTTAAAATTCTCCAACTCTAGCTTGGCTTCTAAAAATTCTTCTCTAGCTTCCTTAATTTGTTCTCTTAGAAGCTCCACTTCATACTTTTCTTGAACCTTTTATTTTAATTTCTTTGTCTTGATGATTTATGCTTCAACTGGGGATAGCTCTATGATTTCTTCCCTTATTGTTTGCTTCTTCTTTTCTGTCTCTTTATGAAACTTATCAGACTTGCCTCCCTTTGAGAGTTGTGATCTAGTGAATGGTTTCATAGGCTTAAAGACAAAACCTGAATCCTCACTGGAAAAAATCAAGTTTCTTTGTTGTAAGACCCAACTTCTTCATTTTTGTTCCTTTACAGGCTTTACAAAATGGGTTTCTTCAATATCAATTGCTTACAATATGTCTTCAAGTTTGCCTTTCCCCTTTGTTTGACTCATGGTGATTCTTCTATGAGCTCTTGTATTAATTTTGAGTTGGTTGCTGGTAGGTGTTTGCTGAGGTATCACTGTCTCCTGCAATTAATCAATCTCTACCTCCATTGGCTCTATTGTAGGTTGCACCTCTACCTCAGGTTCAACCTCTACTTCAGTTATTGGTTCTTTTTCCTTCTTGGGAGTGTTTGTCTTTGACTTGGGTGTCTTTCTTGGAGTAAGAACATCTACATCATAGCCACTCAAAAATGAGAAAGTAGCCCAATCCCTGCTCAATTTATTCAATTCTTCCATAACTAACAATTTCATTAAGCCATGATGAAAAATGGATGTATCACTACTCTCAGGTTTGGCTTGTACACTGTGAGCCATCTTTCCTAAACTTCTGAATAGAAATAATGGAAAATTAAGAAGTTTTTTACCTTTGAAATGGAGTAAGAGACTGAAATGATATTGGTAGATCATGTGAAATCTACCTTCACAGGTAAAATATTTTTGAATCACCATAAGCAGCTTTGAGTAGTTTTCCTTGACGCAGCTCCTGGGTATGCCTGAGGTCATGTCAACTCCTGTATTCTCCTAATTCATAAACTCATCATAGTTATGAAGCTTGAATCTGGTTTCATTGAACCATTATTCTCTAGACCTCAGAATTTCAATTTCTTTTGCAATGGTCTTAGGAGAAATAGTGAAACTTAATATGCCCACCTTTGAAGTTGTGCCAGCAAAGTTGACAGAAAAATCCTTGGACACATGTGCATGGTATCCCTGCAATTTTTGGCAAAACCTCATACAACCAGCATTTGTGAAAGCTTGTGCAAAGCTTAGGTCTTCCACAACCAACTTCATTTCCATGGGCTCTTATCTGACTACAAAGCCTCCTATGTTGGTATTTTTATGTGAAGCCATGCCCTCCAATATAGTGTTGAGAAGCTTCAAGGTTTTGATACCTGCAAAAACTATCTAAGACTACAAGCAACTTCTTTGACAGAAACCTAAGACAGCAACTAGACAAGAAATAAAGGTGAAGACTTGTTGGCTCGAAGGGTCCTGGCCGAGGTTCAGAGGTTTAAGGTTTACCAAAAAACCCCTATACTACTGGCCCTTTTGGCAGTGACATGTTTACATAGGCAAAAGTCTCACCCAAAGCAGTATGGGGGGGTGCTGGAACCAGGTTTCCGCACCCTGAGAGAGAGTAGGTAAGTCTAGCAGAGTTGCGTTCCTAACGCATCAAGCTTTGCATTTAACAGATCAAGTGCAGGCTTATACCACAGAGATCATATCTAATGATTACTGTCACATCTACGTGCGTAATACCATTATATCAGTACATCAACTATAATCGCAGCAATTAATAGATCATAGATTCATATAACATAAACAAGTATACTTTTGCAGCTATCAAACAGATATTTTCGTAGCTTAATCATACAATCCAAGTTCGTATAAATTATAACAAAATAGATCCAGATCACATCAAATATAAACAGTACTTGTAACGGATCCAACAGTGCACATCAAAAGTAATACATTAACTCAGATAACACAGAGATACTCTAACCAGCTTCACATATATTATCATCCAAAACCAATACAATCCAACACAGCCTACACACACAGCCATTAGGGTCTGCACACAGCAAGACTAAGGATCTCTGCACACACAGCCAGCAGGAGTCCTTACCCTACCAACCCAAATAGATCTAACAATTTGCAACTATCATCAATCTCTATTCTTTCCTGCCTATGACTCAAAAAGGTTTATCTATTATACTGATTTAGCCTACGCATCCAATGGTCCACAAACCATGGTTTGAGGACTCTTGGTCTACCCTTGACCTGTTACAATGCATTTAGGGGCTTTAACGCACCCCAAAACCCCTCCATTTGACTAGATATTACAAATATATATAAAAATGGACAAAATTCCCAGCTTTAGGAGACCCTATTCCAACAGTCCCCCAACACAATCTTGTGACTCATCCCGAGTCACTGTGATGGTGGGGCCCCCACCTGCGCCTAAAAAAATTTGATCACCTCGGCTAATGGAGGCAGCATGCCTTCACTCTGAGCAATGGCATTCTATGCGATGTCGACCAATGTTTCTGAAATTCAGCCTTCCGTCGCAACGGTGACACTCTCCATGGTCTCGTTCAGCTGCTTCACCGCGACATCAACATCTTGTGAAAGCTTGAGTGCCTCAACAGCGGAAGGCTTCAGGCGGTCGCCGAGGGCCTTCTTCTTTCATCGAAGTTCATCAATATCAGCTTGGACGGCGTGACTGGTGCGCAACTGTGTCAAATGCTGAGCAGGAACTAAAGTGGGCAGGGTGGCTTCTAACGTCTCGAACTCTTCTTCTTTCTACCGTAGGTCCTATTTGATTCCACGAAGGTTCAGGTTGCACTGCACCATGGTCCATAGCTGCATGCCTATTTCTAATAATTGGGCACTGCACACGATTTTCCCTGTAATGGTGTTCTTAGCCACAGTGACCAGCATAGTTCACTGGGCCCGTACCTCCGGAGGTGTTTCAGGCTGCAACTTAGCCTGGAGGTTGACAATCTACTGCTCCATCCATGTCTTGACCATCTAAAATTCCTCCTGTGATGTCTTCAGTGCTGCAACCAACCTTTCAACCTTCGCCTCAGGGGTGGCTGTGCCTGGGATCTTTGTGGTAACATCTGTGCAAAGTTGGTGAATCACGTTTTCGAGCTCTGTGTGCTTCGTGGTGACGAGGCACACTTCAGCGTTCTTTGCATCAATTTTTTGTTCAACCACTCCGAGCTGGTGGTGCACTTGTTGGTCTTGATGGTGAATTTACTGAAATACAAAAGTGTGGAGACCCTACAAGGCCTCATGAGGTAGCATAGCTAAGTTTAGCTAGACTTCTGTACTGGCCTGGACATGGATTCCCAGGTTGGGTGGACTGATCACAAGTGCTGCTCCAAGTAGAGAGAAGAGGCAGCTTCCATCTGTAACTAATGTTGCGGTACTGGCGGCTGAGGGTGTGCTTACCTGAGGCACATTGGTCTGCAATGTTTCTATCTTCAGCTGTAGCATACAGAGCTCTGCCTGGATTGTGTCGACCGCGGCTTTCTTCCACTCTTATAAGGCTACCCATCTATCCTCCATGGCTAGAGTGACCGCATCAGCGATTTTTTCAAGGTCTCCGTCAGTCAATGTGACTGTCTCATCTCGTTCCATCCATTGAGAGCGCTGCTTCTTGTAGGGCATTATGACAATCTCGCTTGTTCGGATCGTTCCGTGGGGGGAGGCAAGTCCCCCTGCATCTAGTCCTTCTGTACCCAGGACTGGCTACAAATCTACCTGAGTCTCCGCTTCGACGTCCTTCTGAAGGGTTTTCTTCTATTGCGCATGCTTTTGTGCAGCCGTGCCCATGTCCTGTCAAGTACTTTTGGTCTCACCTCTGATATCCTAGATGATGACATGGGGGTGACTTTTGATGTGTTGGTTCCTTCGACACCCTTTGCGCTAGTTTTGAATCTGATCTTCTAGTTAGGAGGCCAGAGCGCAATGACATTGTCAATTTCTTCATTTGCCACCATATAAGGGGGCGAAGACCAGGCTTTATCCTTGTGCGCTCTAATATATACTTTGTGCATAGTGATTTGAAATGCCGCAATGCCCTTGTATCTATCATACATGGCAGGGGACAACCGTGGTCGGGAGTTAATGGCAATAGCCAAGCTACTCTGAAAGAGGACCCAGAAAACCTGGTTGTCCTTGAGATGTTGTGGATACTTAGAATCCCATAAGTGTGCATAGCGAGCCCCTTCGCACATGTCTGGGGTAAGCTCATGGAGGACTGACTCCGTAGGGGCTTCCCAGGCAACCAATTCTATGAGGAATAGTAACCAGAAATAACAAAAGGCACGGCCCTGCTCCTGGGACTCGCGGACATTAGTCAGAAACTCATCATACAAATATTGTACCTAGTTAAAAAATACCCCTTTCCCACATTGGCATACTAACTGAATTACATAGGATGGGACAGAGATGACCTAACATTTTCTCATCATTTTGCATGCTAACAACATCGTGCCCAACTGCATGCCTTGGTCACTGACAGACTTGATTATAAAACCCTGAGTATTGCACTCCACAAGTAGGTTTTGCGCACATACTCAATAGTTTCTGCCTCATACTTTTTAACCACGTGCTCCAAAGAGTCTTTTCTATGCATGTGAAGGCTAATAATTCTGTGAACTAATGCAGCATCGATGGGAATCTTGTCCTGGATTCATAGGCATCCATCATGAATTAGGGAAAGAAATTTTCGGGCTAGCCTATCCATGACATTGTAGTGACCGAAGTGTGGCATCCTTTGTAAGTTTAGGAGCCCATACCTAGCCAATCCACGCACCCAGTGCTAAGGAAAAATTTTGATCCCATCGTCTACCTGAATCGTGTCGAGGTATAATTCAGGCACCAGCTGAGGGAAGGCCTCCAAGCTGGCCAAGTCATGATCGTCAAATTTGATCTTGTGAAGCTTCCCAATAGGTTCACCAATGATAGGGACCTCTCCCTGGGTCAGTGGCATCTGAAAATAAGTGATTAGTCCATTGAGGTTCTTCGGCATGAGCGTCGAGGTCCTACGCGGCTAGACGAAAGGAGGTAACCAGTTAATCAAGTTGGCAACCACAATGTCCATAACTAGACCCTTAGGAGGAATTTCTGCCTAATTGACACATAAATCCTTGATCAGACCTAAAAATTTAACTCTGCTTGAATCAAAGTAATACAGGTCCTTGTAAGGCTTAGTAATTTCTAGGCCTAATCTCTCCATCACCACTTTTGGCATAATATTGTGAGAGGCACTAGATTCTAGCATGGCATTGTGTAAGATATAATCATGTATATTTAAGCTGGCATAAAATGGAGGAATGTTCCCTTCTTGTTGTTTCCCTTCTAGTTCAGGACCAAACAATAATTATGGTTTATCGTCTGTCAAGTTCAAAGTATTAGTTTCATTTCCTATATTCAAATCTTTCAAAACTTGGTTTTTATATACATCCTAGGTTACTAGATCAGCCAAAGATATGCTAATTTTGATCTTGGAAATTTCTCCTTCAAGGTTGAAAGGGACTAATGATTTTGACATATTTACATCTGATTTTTCAATCATAGTCTTTTCAGAAATTCTGATTTGCTTATTTCTATTAGAACTGTTATTCAGGACAAATTTTTCAGGGGCACTAGTAGAATTTGCTAGGGAAGCTTTGGTTAACACTTTGCTGATTGGTTTTATCTGTGTTCAAGTCAGTCTTCTTAGCCAAAGTGTTATTGGTGTTTTCTGTCTTTTTAGGAAGGTTCTCTGACATTTTCCTAACAACAACATCTATTTGATCCTTTTTTGTTAAATATATGTACTTTTTACTTCTAAGATCATATTGTCTATGTGCCTCCATTATTGCATTTTCAAACCCCAATTGGTAATCTTCAGAATCCTCATGATGATTTTCAATTTGATCTGAGGAGAAGAATCCTTGTTCTTCTTCAGTGAGGAAAACATCTGTCTCACTATTAGATCCTATCAAATTTACATGATTCTCTTCCAACCTTTCAGTTTCCCTCTCTTCTTCTTGATCTACATAGTTTTGTTGAAAGGGAGGTCTAATTTGTTAGTCAGTATCTCTTTGTCTATCTTGAATAGGGTCTCTTCTGAAGTTAGGATTTCTATTTCTGTTTTGGGGATTGTTTTGGTTTTCTCTTGGAGGCACTCTATCATTTAGATTTATTTTCTAAAGCATTCTTTCCATTACCCTTACTAAGTTTTCAATTTTGGCATCATATGATGAGGTTGATGCCATTGTTTCATCTTTATATGTGACTCTTTTCTCTGATTTCAACCTAGCTCTCTTCTCAATCAGATTTTCTTCTACACTTATGGCTCCCCTTTGCATGTCTTCTAAGGTTAAAGGGTCTCTTTCTCTTAGCTATTAGGCCATATATGGATCAAAGCCTTCATGAAGTTTAGCTAAGGCCAAGCCTAGTGAAGGTTTCATGTTTTGGGGAAGTGCATTGTAAACACTATTAAATCTAGTGCAATAATCTTGGACACTTTCCCCAATGTTTCTTTTGAGGTTGCAATATTCTAAAATTATTTGGAGAGGGTTCTTCTTAATTTCCCATTTGTTTATGAATGTTTGATATAAATAAGGAAGATCATTTATGCTATTAGGAGTTAAGTTTTTAAACCATTTCTTGGCTTCTCCTCCTAAACTTTGGGCAAATATTCTCATCTTAATGGTCTCTTTTTCTATTTCCATGTAATCAAAAGCATCATTCATTTTATCTACATGTTGTTGAGTAGTGGTAGATTCAGTTCCAGTGAAATGGGGAATTCTAAATTGATAATCATTTGGTAAAGGAACCATAGGTTGTGGTAACACTAATGGGGCATACCATGTAACCATGATAGGAAAAAATGGTGGATTTACAAGAGGTGGAAGTGGGATGAAATGGATTGTTTTTAATAGTGGAAGTATGGAGGGGTGTATTGGAAGTACTAGGACCAGCAAACTAATTATCAGCAGGTTTATGGAAGGAGCTAAAGTGATGGAGAAGCTAAAAATCAGGTGGGGTAGAAGGTGAGGCTTCTCTACTTGAACTTTGTTCCAAATATATGGGCTCAAGGTTAGCTTGGTCTATATCACTATATGACTTGGTTCTGAATAAGTTCTTTGTATAAGACAAGTCAAAGTGAGAATATTTCAAGACTGCAAGGTTTTCAAGGACAGATCTTGCTCTTTGGATAGTCCTATCAGTAATTCAATTTCCATCTTTATAATTTTGCCACAAAATATTTTCTGGATCATCAAATATTGTAGGAGAATTAAGGTTTGGATGAGATCTAGTATTGATCCTATGTGAAGCCAGATTTCAAGTTCAAAATTTAGAGAAGCTGAAAGTTTTAAGGACTATTTTTCAAAAGATTGACCTCTCTTGGTATTTTAGTTTCTTTCTTAGAAAATGGGACTAAGCTTTTAGACTTTTAGGGAATGATCTGATATAATCCTAGGAAAATATAAGAGTATGTTAGGCCTCTGTAACTTATTAGAGTGGAAATACTAAATTTTGCAAAGACTACATCAAAAACCACTTTGGGATTCTAGGATCTAGCCCTCCTGAATCCAGAGAGGGATCTCCCTATAAGTGCAAATATTGATTTATATTTTAAGGTTTTAGTATGATATTAGGCTAGTTATTAAGAAAAAGGGTTTTTTGTTTGTTTGGTTGGCCAGGCATGATTTTTAATTGGATGGAATATCACAAAATGAAAGAGTCTCCGAAGGGTGAACATTTAAGTGTATTGAGAAGTGTTCAGCAAATAGGACTAGTATGAAGCAGCTTTAAACCATTGGGAAATGGAGTCACAAAAGGGTTTAATTGTGCAACAATTTCAAGAGTGGTCCAAAGGGAAATTCATCTATATCAAAAGATCCTTTAGATTAAAATGATGGAGTGGAACATTAAAAGTGTTGAGAAAGTGGAAAAAGCCAATAATTTCAACAAGGATTTATCAACTTTCCATACAAGAAAAGTCTTTTTAAGCAACTGTTTGAAACCAACCAAAGGACAGGGCTAAGCATAAACTTTTTTGGACAAGCTTGTATTAAAGCTAACTTATCATACAACAATCTAGTAATCTCACTAGACTACTTTCAGAATGGATGAAAACATATAAGAAAACAAGTGCAGCTTAATATCAGGTCAGATGTATTACAATCATGGTCTGCTTTAGCATACTCTTAGGGAAACTTTCAAACAACCTTCGGAGAAAGAACTAGAAGACAGGGCAAACCATAAACTTTTCTAGTTTAACTCTACTTAGCATGTAATTAAAATATCATTCAATAACTTCCTTTCAAATTTTTCACACCAAGACATGGACTAACCAACATTCCTTGATAATGTTTACACTTAACTCAAGTCATTCTTAAATACAGAATTAGAAGAAAACATATAGATAAAGCTTATCAGTGAGAGTAGGATACTTTTAACAGTAAATCCTAGCTCTATGCTTGCTGCTCTTTATCAGAGAAAAGTGGACAAAATGGCATACATGAAAGGATAACAATAACAGTAAGAGGTACTTCATCAATGATATAGACCAAGATCCCAAAAGTCAACTTGTATATTGATTTTCAATCCAGTTACATACTTCAAGTCCAATTTTTCATCAAAACAACAACTTCTCTTCTTAGCCTAACTTCTTCAATAACTTAACAGAGCTTCAGAGCTTCAGAATTTATTTACATTCAACAATGATTTGATACTACAACTTATTACATCAATGTCCAACAACCAAAAATATCTCATCTTCTTTAGAAGTATTTATAGAAGTGTTACACAAGAATTTGTCACCGTCCCTACAATCCCCATCCCGCACACGGAGGGCCCATTCCGTGACCAGTGCGCAGACAAGAATTGAAAATACTTTCATTGCATCCCTCTGAAGATGAGCTTTCATTTCCCTGAAGACATCTCCTTGCAAAAAACCCTAAAAATAGCTCTTTTTCCATTGGCGCGGTTCCATAGTTCAGCCCTCGCGCCAAGGGGGCAAATCCTCCAAAGAGGGCACGCCAATTGGCGCTCTGTCATAGAGCCGCACCCACGCCAACCATATTAAGAGGTGTTTTTTAAAAACAAAAGGCGGAAGTTTCGTCCTAACAGATTCCTGGACTGATATCTATCTTGAGTTGGGAGGTTTGGCTACGGATTTCCATAGAGAGGAAGTGGTTTGCCACCTCTCATGGAAGCTTCCTTGATGATAGGGCCAATCCCATAATTATAGGGATCCCAACTCCCCTTCCTCCTTCTATAAAAGCTTGCTCATCTCCATGGCAAGCTAATCTCCAAGTTCCCAAGAGTTTTCATATCCTTATGCTGCAAGAGCCTTCTTGATTCCCTTAAGGCCAAATCCAAGCAAGGAGACTATTGCCAAGTATCCGGAGAGAGAGGCTTGTCCCATCCTTGACAGGCTTTATCGAGACATGTTCTGCTGACGACCCGCCAAAGGAGAATTTGGCGTCGAAGCTTTGGTTGTATTCTTCTTTTTGACTCATTAATGTTAAGCGACTATTGGTTATGGTTCCACTCTTGTTCTTGATCATGTTCATGAGTTATGTCCTCTTCGACTGACATATAGTTGTATATACTGGATTTTATGCTTGCGTTTGTGTTGTTTCTTGCATGTGCAGGTGTCCGATCACGGAGATCGTGAGGATTGTGATCTTCCAGGGCAAAGGAATGGGAGCACCACCTCTTCTACAAACAACAGCGTTGGATTCCAGGTAAGCCTTCCTCGCAAGTCGGTTTATTTACGATTAGGAACCTGCACTGTAGCGTGTTTGATTGTTGCTAGACCCGATCTGGGCTAGTAGGGATCGCCTCTGTCCACAGAGGGGATTTACCTCCTCAACAATAATAAAAGAGGAGGTGGAAGAGTTTGGGGCTTGAAAACCCCTAGCCTTGAAAACCATGCAAGGCACCAAGCAAGAGAGCTTTGAATTACAGCTCTGCTTTATTTACTCTGTTTCTGATTTTTAGGCTTAGTGGGTGAAAAGATTGACTTTTAGGCATTTTATTATCCTTTCAATAACTTTACTGATAGTTTGAAATACCTTCCTTTGTTTGAAATAACTGTTCAGCTGTTTTTGGGCAAATATATTCTGACTGGGAAATAACTATGCCTTCATTTGATTTATGGAGGCTGCAGGTGGCACTTTGGTAGCTGGGGATTCAATTAGCCCCTTTGATGTGGCATTGAGGTGTCCTTCGTTTTTTTTTTCTTCTTTCACTAAAACATTGATTCACCTTTAAACACTGTGTTTATGCTTGATTTCAAGTTTTGAGACTTTATCTTCGGGTCTTTGTTCTTTAACACTGTCTTTATTTCTTTATTCGGTGGCTTAAAACTCTGATCTTCAAGTTTGGCTTTAATTACCCTTAACATCAATTTCTTGATTTTGATACCCTTTATTGTTCTTTTTTTTCACATATGGCTTTCTGCTATTGGAGGGTTTCATTTAGATCAGGGGTCGCGATCCACTGATAACCTAAATTTGGAAACCCGCTGGTTCCTTTTCTCCATTGGCTTAAGGCATAGAATCGTCACTCCGAGCCTTATTTGTCACCTATCTGTGATTGTGGAAAAACACAAATCGCACACCGCTTAACCCTGCAAAACACAAAAAATTCATTAAGAAACCCTGCGGGAATGGTATAATTGCGTTACAGAGGTTTAATGGAGGCGATGAAGCACTTGAGGATAGATGAAATGCAGCGGAAGAAGGATTGAAACCTAGCAGAACATCTAACAAAGTAAAATTTTGAATTTTGCGTGAATTTGAAGTTAAGTGGTTTCAGGAAAACCATCAGTGGTTTTTGCGCAACATTTGGGGGGGTGGGCAGTATTAGCTTTTGGAACGCGATATGATACATCGCTTGACACGTTGAAAATGAAAACCACCTATTTTGCGCGGAATTTACGCGGTGCTGGGGAGAGGCCAAAAGTTACGCAAAATTGATCGTCTTCCGTTGGATGATCGTTGGGAGATCGAACAACGCGGATAAAACATGATGGGCGGAAAGCTGCGAGGTTGGAAGATAGGTGGGGTCTACGGTGACATGGATTTTGTCGCATAGTGGACAGGTGCTGGGTTAAAATCGCATGATATTGCACGCTGGCCATCGAATCTGGGGTCACAGATTATATGGTGGAGGGGAAGCGTGATGGATGAAGAGTTGCACGGGTGGATGAAGCAGTGGGCTTGGCGATGACGTGTTCTTCTTTGTTGCAGAGCGGGTTTAATGGTTAGATCAGGTTATGTCCCGATCGTCAGATCTTTTGAATGGATGGTTAGGATTGAAAGGAGGAGTAGACATGTTGAAAGGGTAAGAAAGGAAGAGGAAGGTGATCGAGCAGAAGGATGGGGCCTGATGGCCGTTGATCTGTAGAGATCAACAGTCCAGATTCGCTTAGGACCACAACATCGAAAATGGAGAAAATAGAAGGGGAAAGGGGTTCAGAAAAGGTTTTTTAAGCCTTTTAGCGCTCAATTATGGGGCCAAGGATGCATGGAAGAAGGGGTTTAAAGGAAATAAGCCATTGGGGGCTTAAATGCCTTATAGTGTAAAAGGGTGTTTTTAGGCCAAAAATAGGGATTTTCAAGACCAAAACAGAGTTCTGATAGGTGAAATGAAAGGATTTAAACCAAATCAGAGGGAGATATTAGGTTTAAAAAGAGGGTTTTGATGGTTTGGAGGTTAAATGAAGGTTTATAGAGGGATTTTTGAAAGGGAAGAAGGGTGAAAATGGAGAATTGAAATGATGGAAAATGGAGTTTTTAAGCAGTCTTCTCTTGGTGAACAGCATGTACTTTAGGACTAATAGTGAAACGGCAATGAATATTAACTCAAAGGGTAATTATCATCATAAGACTTCAAGAGCTCACAATTTGGACATGAAATTGTTTCTTGAAGGCCTAAAAATATTTAGCCACCATTTGATATGACAAATTTTATAGGTGGCTAATAATGGCTCCACATGGGGAGAACAGCTGGTTCTTTAGGTGTCCAGAACCTCAGCTATTGATCTCTGGCTTTTCAGTAAACCAATGCCTTATCCATTGGGCAGTAACTTTTCTTTTCCTGATCCTTGTTTGATCTGATAACTTCTGCAACAATTTTGAACAATGTAATTCTATCAAAAAAACATCTCTACCTACCCACTCCTATGATTCTAACATTTTTTCTTCTTCAGAGTGCATTTGGATTAGCAAACTCTCTTCATCAACATTTTATTCTTTTGAAAATAGGAAAACAATCTATTTCTACTCTTATTTCTCCATGAAATCAGTTTTAGTAGTTGAGTTCATAAATTCTCTACCTAACTACTATTTGTCAAGATTAGACTGTCTGATAGACCTTTATTCTCTAAATTCTAAAACAGGAAATTTAAAAGAAGTCAAGCCAGGATTAAGCAGTCTGACTTGTTGTAGACCTATGGCATAAGAACAAGCTGCACATAGATTTTATTTGCAGATAAGTAAAACAAAATTTTTCAAGGCTTAAGATCTAAAAATTAAAACATCCTTCATTATTTCTTCAACTCTGTTTTGAATTTACTTGTGTTGTCTTTTCTCTCTTTTTAGTCCAAGTTTTGAGCATATTGGAAACAATTTTTTTTCTATCTTTGGCTCAAGATTTAATCTAATTAGAGCCATTCTTATTTTGAGATTCATAAGTTTAGATATTAAATTTGTTTGAACCTTTGTTTCCTCTACCCTAATATATTTCTACTCATAAGTCAATATTATGTTGTTTGGCTGATCTAATTCACTAACCTATCAGCAGTAAATTGAAAAACTAATTAGTCATGATTAGGTTGTATGAATAACTAGAAGTGTGTTTTTAGGAGTGGCATTTGAGTTTGCACACTTTCAGATTTTGTCTCTCTTTTTTGGTATGGGGCTGTACCTTTCTTATTTTTATCTGCCCTCTTTCCTTTTCTATTGTTTTTGCATTTTTCTTTTTTCTAACTTTGAAAGCAGAAATCAACAACTAACTAAATGCTCAAAGCTGAGCTTTATTGACATTCCTAGATAATCTACTCTAAATTGGAATATTTACATTTTCAACTTACAAACTCTCTTTTCCAATACATCCGTCAATTAGATGGTTCCATGACTGGTATTTTCTCATCTCTTTAAGCATGTAGGATAGACAGGGGCATTCCCATTTGCTTTGTTTCTTAGCAGTAGTTCTAAAAAAAATTTTGTACTTGGTGATATCCTGTTGTTTGCAACCTTTATCCCTTCTTCAGATGTCTTTAGGAAATATAGATAGGGATCTTGAAATAATACCTGGTTAGGAGTATCTGGAAGATGTGTTTCAACCAGAATTATCTCTTTTTTCTCCACTGGATCAAGACAAAGATTCTCTTGAGAAAGAAAAACTTCCTTATCTTCATTATTATCTGAACTGGATGACTCATCATATTTGGTAGTGTTGTCCTCTTGAAGTCCTGAGATATTCTAATTTAGTGGGCTGAACTCTATGAAGAGGTTATTATATTCTTGAGCAGTGGTATGTTCAATTGCTTCCTCCTTTTCAAGAGAAGGCTCTTTGGTTTCAACCTGTTCAAAAATTTCTTCATTGCTTTCCTCCTCAGCCTTTGAGCTGAAAGGATGTTGATTCCCAATCACATGGAAACTATTACTGATGGTCTGAGATGAAGTAGAGAAAAGATCCAATGAATCTTTACTTACTTTCAAGATTTCATAACTTTCTTCATCAGTATCATAAATAGTCTGCATTGGCTCATTACTTTTTTGAAGGAACTGATCTTCATTCCATAAATCTGCTAATGATGGTCCTGCAAGATTAACTTCCGTTTTGGGAGCATCATCACTAGATAGATCAAAATTAAGAAAATTATAAATATAAGTAATACTACCAATCAAACATATTGGGTTATCAGTAGGTCCTTCTTTATTCTGATCTACAAAAGAACTTTCTAAACCTGTACAAAAAAGTTCTCTATGCGAATGGGCCAAAGTATTTGTTTTGCAAAAAGTTTCAGAGACTAGCTATTTATTAATAATCTGATCTATCTCTTTTTTTGTTAAAGGGGAAGATGTTTCTTTGTTCCTTTGAACATGAGTACAGCATTTCTCTGTCTCTTGTGAAGACTGATTTTGAGGCTGGATGTCTTCTTGAGCCTCAGCTATAAGGGATGATGAATCATTATTTGGGTTTTTAGAAATATCTTGAGGAATGTCCTTTATTTCTTGGTTGATTTCTTCCTCAACTGATTCATCTATATCCCTATCATTTTTCAATAAGATATTAAACTCATGAATGGCTATTAAAATATCTTCAGGATGTATTTCTTCCAAATCCTCATCATTGTCTATAATGTGTTGGGTGATGTTTTGTGATGGATCAAAGACTAGCTATTTATTAATAATCTGATCTATCTATTTTTTTGTTAAAGGGGAAGATGTTTCTATGTTCCTTTGAACATGAGTACAACAGTTCTTTGTCTCTTGTGAAGACTGATTTTGAGGCTGGATGTCTTCTTGACCCTCAGCTATAAGGGATGATGAATCATTATTTGGGTTTTCAGAAATATCGTGAGGAATGTTCTTTATTTCTTGGTTGATTTCTTCCTCAACTGATTCATCTATATTCTTATCATTTTTCAATAAGATATTAAACTCATGAATGGCTGTTAAAAGATCTTCAGGATGTATTTCTTCCAAATCCTCATCATTGCCTATAATGTGTTGGGTGATGTTTTGTGATGGATCATAATGTATTTCACCCCATGATAATGATGTAGTGTTTCCTTTATAGTTCTCATAAAACACATATTCAAGGTCCTTTAAAGAAAACAAACTACCATATTTCAACCATTCATACCAATCCCTAGCTTCTCCTTCTAATGTTAACATGACCATTTTCATTAGGTAATCTTCATGCCATTCAACCTTTAACCTCCATACATGTATGTGAAATTTGATAAGATGTAACAATTGGTTATCAAAATTTTCACCTTGAAAAACCCAAGGATATGATCTCTACTCATTGGGGCATATCTTCGTTGTATCCTTGGAATCATGTTTTTAAATTAGGAAAGAGGTCACTGTGTCTGTTCAATCAGTTCAGGGTCTTCTACTAGTGGAGTAATTTGGTCTTTTGAGATTTGTAGAGTGTGGAGTCGCCAGGTGGAAAATTTTGAGCTTTTATGGAGGTAAAATGTTTTATGGTTCTACCACCATGTTTATTATGAAAACAATCTAAGGATTTCTGGGTCTTCTGAGGTCTCAGAGATGTATAAAATGTAATTCACTTAGAATTATCCCCGGTGGAGTCTTTGGAAAACCAAGGAAAATCTACAGGCCTACTGATCTTTAGTGGAGTCACCAGGTGAAGGGTTTTTAGTTGATTTCAGGGCTTGAATGTTGCTCACCATCAACAATCAAAACCACTCTAGGAAGGCATTTGATTCATTTGTTAAAAATGGGATTATCTGAGTTGTGAAGTTATCTATTACTTCAGAAATTCCCCATTATGGTCGCCAGAAATGTTAGGCCTCTGTAATTTAGTAGAGTGGCAAGACTAAATGTTGCAGACACTACATCAAAAACCGCTTTGGTATTCTAGGATCTAGCCCTCCTAAATCCAGAGAGGGATCTCTCTATAAGTGCAAAGATTGATTTATCTTTTAAGGTTTTAGTACGATATTAGGATAGTTATTAAGAACAAGAGTTTTTTGTTAGTTTGGTTGGTCAGGTATGATCTTTAATTGGATGGATATCACAAAAAGAAAGAGTCTCCCAAGGGTGAAGATGGAAGTGTATTGAGAAGTGTTCGACAGATAGGATTAGTATGAAGCAGCTTTAAACCATTGGGAAATGGAGTCACAAAAGGGTTTAATTGTGCAAAAATTTCAAGAGTGGTCCAAGGGGCAAGTCATCTATATCAAAAGATCCTTTAGATTAAATGATGGAATGGAACATTAAAAGTGTTGATAAAGTGGGAAAATCCAATAATTTAAAGAAGGATTTATCAACTTTCCATACAAGAAAATCCTCTTTAAGCAACTGTTTGAAACCAACCAAAGGACAGGGATAACCATAAATTTCTTTGGACAAGCTTGTATTAAAACTAACTTATCAGACAAAAATACAGTAATCTCACTAGACTACTTTCAGAAGGGATGAAAACATATAAGAAAACAAAGTGCAGCTTAAGATCAAGTCATATGTATTACAATCATGGTTTGCTTCAGCATACTCTTAGGGAAACTTTCAAACAACCTTCTGAGAAAGAACTAGAAGACAGGGCAAACCATAAACTTTTCTAGTTTAAATCTACTTAGCATGTAATGAAAATATCATTCAAGAACTTCCTTTCAAGTTTTTCACATCAAGACATGGACTAACCAACATTCCTTGATAATGTTTACACTTAACTTAAGTCATTCTTAAATACACAATTAGCAGAAAACATATAGATAAAGCTTATCAGTGAGAGTAGGGTACTTTTAACAGTAAATCTCATCTCTATGCTTGCTGCTCTTTATCAGAGAAAAGTGGACAAAATGGCATACATGAAAGGAAAAAAATAACAGTAAGAGGTACTTCAGCAATGATATAGACCAGGATCCCAAAAATCAGCTTGTATATTGATTGTCAATCTAGTTACATACTTCAAGTCCAATGTTTCATCACAGCAACAACTTCTCTTCTCAGCCTAAATTCTTCAATAACTTAACAGAGCTTCAAAGCTTCAGAATTTATTTAAATTCAACAATGATTCGATACAGAAACTATTACATCAGAAATCCAACAACCAACCAACAACTTCTCATCTTCTTTAGAATTATTTATAGAAGAAAAGAGGAGGTGGAAAAGTTTAGGGCTTGAATATCATTAATTTTAAACTTAATGCAATTCCTAGCCTTGAAAACCATGCAAGGCATTAGGCAGGAAAGCTTTGAATTAAAACTTTGTTTTATTTACTCTGTTTCTTCTTTTTAGGCTTAGTGGGTGAAAAGATTGACTTTTAGGAATTTTCTTATCCTTTCAATAACTTTACTGATAGTTTGAAATATCTTCCTTTGTTTGAAATAACTGTTTAGCTGTTTTTAGGCAAATATCTTCTGACTCGGCAATAACTATGCCTTCATTTGATTTATTGAGGCTGCAGGTGGCACTTTGGTAGCTGGGGATTCAATTAGCCCCTTTTATGTGGCATTGAGGTGTCCTTCTTTGTTTTTGTCTTCTTTCACTAAAACACTGATTCACCTTTAAACACTATGTTTATGCTTGATTTCAGGCTTTGAGACTTTATCTTCGGGTCTTTGTTCTTTAACACTGTCTTTATCTCTTTATTCGGTGGGTTAAAACTCTGATCTTCAAGCTTTGGCTTTAATTACCCTTAACATCAGTTTCTTGATTCTGATACCCTTTGTTGTTCTTTCTTTTCACAGATGGATTTCTGCTATTGGAGGGTTTCATTTAGATCAGGGGTAGCGATCCACTGATAACCTAAATTTGGAAACCCGTTGGTTCCTTTTCTCTGTTGGCTTAAGACAAAAAATCGTCACTCCGAGCCTTACTTGTCACCTGTCTGTGACTATGGAAAAACACAGATCGCACACTGCTTAACCCTGCAAAACACCAAAAACTCATTAAGAAACCCTGCGAGAATGGTATAACTGTGTTACATAGGTTTAATGGAGGCGATGGAGCGCTTGAGGATAGATGAAATGTAGCAGAAGAAGGATTGAAACCTGGCAGAATAGCTAACCAGGTAAAATTTTGAATTTGGCGTGAATTTGAAGTTAAGTGGTTTCGGGAAAACCATCAGTGGTTTTCGCGCAACATTTGGGGGGTTGGGCAGTATTAGCTTTTGGAACGCATTACAATACATCGCTTGACACGTGGAAAATGAAAACCGCCTACTTCACACGGAAGTTGCGCGGTGCTGGGTTAAGGCCAAAAGTTACAATAAATTGTTCGTTATCAGTTGGATGATCGTCGGGAGATCGAACAACGCAGATAAAATGTGATGGGATGAAAGCTGCAAGGTTGGAACACAGGTGGGGTCTACGGTGACGTGGATTTTGTCGCATAGTGGACAGGTGCTGGGTTAAAATCGCGCGATATCGTGCGTTGGCCGTCGGATCTGGGGTCACAGATCATATGGTGGAGAGGAAGCATGATGGATGAAGAATTGCGTGGGTGGATGAAGCAGTGGGCCTGGCGAGGACGTGTTCTTCTTTGTCTCGGAGAGGGTTTACTGGTTAGATCAGGTTAAGTCCCGATTGTCAGATATTTTGAATGGATGGTTAGGATTGAAAGGAGGAGCGGATATGTTGAAAGGGGAAGAAGGGAAGAGGAAGGTGATCGGGCAGAAGGATGGGGCCCGGTGGCCATTGATCTGCAGAGATCAATGTTCCAGATTCGCTCAGGACCACAACATCGGAAATGGAGAAAATAGAAGAGGAAAGGGGTTTGGAAAAGGTTTTTTAAGCCTTTTAGCGCCCGATTGTGGGACCAAGGATGCATGGAAGAAGGGGTTTAAGGGAAATAATCCGTTGGGGGCTTAAATGCCTTATAGTGTAAAAGGGTGTTTTTAGGCCAAAAATAGGGATTTTCAAGACCAAAAAAGAGTTCTGATAGGTGAAATGAAAGGATTTAAACCAAATCAGAGGGAGATATTAGGTTTAAAAAGAGGGTTTTGATGGTTTGGAGGTTAAATGAAGGTTTATAGAGGGATTTTTGAAAGGGAAGAAGGGTGAAAATGGAGAATTGAAATGATGGAAAATGGAGTTTTTAAGCAGTCTTCTCTTGGTTAACAGCAAGTACTTTAGGACTAATAGTGAAACAACAGTGAAGATTAACTGAAAGGGTAGTTATCATCATAAGAATTCAAGAACTCACAATTTTGACATGAAATTGTTTCTTTAAGGCCTAAAAATATTTATACACTATTTGATATGACAAATTTTATAGGTGGCTAACAGAGTACTTAATAGAGTAATAGGTCTACTGAGGCTAGTGGAGTTGCCAAGTGGAAATTTTTAGCTTTTTGAAGGTTAAATATGTTATGGTCCACCACCAAGAAGTAATAGAAGCCAATCAGGAGATAGTTTTTTGGATTTTTCTGAGTTTTTCTATGGTTATTTGGTTTGCAAGAGTATCCTATACCTAAATCATCATGTAGCTAAGATGGTGACACAAACAGAGTGTACTCTATGGCTGAAACCGTAAATACTTTAAGGTTTTATGAGGGTTTCTAGAATCCTAAGGTGTACTTAGATTTTCATTGATTCAAAAGGCTTCATCATAATTATCCTTGAGTTGGTAGTTCTTAAAGACAACTATGGTTCACTGGATGAATATTAAGTGTTTTATCTAGGGACATTACTCAAAAGGTTCCATTGTGATTGCCAGAATGTTGGGGTCCTCTGATTTAGCATATTGGCATACCAAATGACAAGGCAACATGAGACCAATATTTAGAGTTCTAGGACCTAGACTTCCTAAACTCAGAGAGGGATCTCTCAAATTTTTTTACAAAGGATATGTGCTTTTTTTCTTTTTAGAAGGGTTGATTTTAGGCTAGTTATGAAGTATGCAGTTTGTTGTTTGTTTTGGTTGGGCATGAGAATCAAAGAGCATAGATAGAATGGGAAATTTTCTAAGTCATTGGGCAATGGAGTCAAATGAAAGTCATGATAATTTAATAAATGGATCAGGGAGTATCATAGGGCAAATCTAACTTGGCCAGTGGATCTTCAAATTTTAAAGGATCATGAGGTGAACATTAAGGGTGAGAATGGAGAGTAGGAAAAAGAGCAATAAGAATTCCTTATCATGTACTATAAACAAGAAACATTTTTCAAGATATCTGTTTTGAAGAAAGCCAAAGGACAGGGCAAACCATAACCTTCTTTGGACAAAATTTTAATACGAAAACCTTTCAGATAACAATTCAGGAATCAAAAGACTACTTTCAGATAAGAAAACACATAAGATAAACATTAAGAGTAGCCTAATATCAAACAAAAAAAATCTAATATGCTTTTGACCAACTCTTTAGGGATCTTTAAAGCAACTTTTGAGGCAGTCTAGAGGACAGGGCGCACCATAGACTTCCCTGGTTTAGAATCTACTAAGCATACTTTGAAAAGATATTTAAAAACAATCCTCAAGCTGTACTCAAAGGAGCATGGACTCACCACTTAATTTCTTGGTTTCACTCTATTGAAATCATTCCTAAAAACAACCCCTCAAGCCGTACTCAAAGGAACATGGACTTACCAAAAGGGAGACTCCTTGGTTATTCTCTATTGAATTATTTCTATAATAAAAAGCTAGATGTAACTGGAGGGCAATTAAGAATCCTCTAATCAGACCTTGCAGAAGAAAACATTAAGATAGTGAAGAGCAAACAAAACTAAGGTGCTTTCAAAAGACATTTCTTAGCATAAGACTTTTACTCTACTATAACAAAGAAATATGGAAACATAATGAAAATAGGAAACAAAAATAACAGATAAAAGCACTTCACCAAAAACCAAGCTCAGGGATCTAGTGATCTAGCCTCCTCCATCATAAAACAAATCAGGGCATCCACAAGTTCCAAGACATCAAATTTCCTTCAACTTCCAAGAGACTATGTATTACTTCAATAAGTCATCAAGTGCCAACAATACAATGAGTTCAAATGTAGTATTTATGCTACAAATGAGGAGGTGGGGTTAACATAGGGTTTGAATGTCATTTATTGGGAAGTAAGTGCATTCCTGACTTTGAAAACCATGCAAGGCCTAAGTCAGGAATATCTGCAACTACTTCTTTGTTTCAATAACTCTGTCTTAACTTCTAGGGGAAAATAGGTGAAAATTTTGACTTTAAGGCTTATCCTTAACTATTACAATAATTGTCTTGATAGATAAAATATCTCATGACTGTGCAATAACTGCCAATTTCCTTTATGAAAGGAAATTAGGCTATAGGTGGCAATTTGATCTTTTGGAGGAGTAATTGCCTCCCTTTGAGTTATCTGAGGGTGTCTTTGGGTATATTTTTCTTTGTTTTAATCATCAAACTCAGTAAATAGGCCTTTAACCTTGATTTGTCTTGAATAATATGTCTTACTGCTTTTATCTTCTGTTGCTTCTTTATGACTGTTTTATTTACTTATTTTTCATCTTTAAACCTTTGATCTGTTTATCCTTTAATCACTATTTTAAAAGGGCTAATACATGTTTTATCCTTTGATCTATAATTATCCCTTTCAGTCTTGTGTTCTTCATTCCTTTTACTGATGCTTATGTTGTATTTGTCCTTTGTGTGCAGAGAGGATCTCTTCATGGGTTGGAGGGTTCCTGATCGATCGATGATCATGAGTCATCATCGATCAAACCCTGAGAAAAGGCCCTCTGATCTTCATAATTCAAATCAAGACCCCTGGATCGTCATCCAGAGGGTATTTAATCATTTATGGACTATGGGAGAGATTTTTGGGCATCACCGCCATTAAACCTAAAACATACAAACAAATGTTAACTTTAAAACCTACGAGAGTGGATTAAACTGCTTCTTTTGTGTTTCTGAGGGTTTGGGGGTGATTTGCAGAGGGAGAGAAGATACAAAGGGGAGGTTTTGTATGCGGAACCAGGCGGAAAAAATGATGAAAATTTAATTTTGGGTGTGAGGGGAAGAAAGCGGTTTCATAAAACCGAGGTGGTTTATCGTGCAGGGGATGAGTGGTAAGAAGTTTTGAGTGGATGATGCGTGATTCTACTTAGCGTTGGATGTGTGTCCAGGGCGAACCCACCTTTTTCGCGTGGTTTGGGGGGTCTTAACCTTCTGTGCCAAAATTTGCGCAATATGGATTTGAGAACGTTAGATCTAGGGTGATGAGATCTACGGTGCGGACAGTGCCTTAGAGCAAGGTGCAGGTTTGGCAGATTGGACCCAGAGATAGGTGGCAGACCGTGGTTGATCAGCAAGAGGGTAATTTCTAGTGGGGCCAGTTGTAATGACGTAGCAGTTTTGTCATGTTGCGGGGTTGAGTTGGGAGATGGGATGAAAGGTGGTGAAACGATAACCGTCAGATTAGGGCCCCAGGATTAGGATCAATGGTCGAGATGATCCAGGAGAAAAAGAAGAGGTGGGGGAAGTAGAGGGGACCCACTTTTAATTTTCGAAAGGTTTTGGGTGGTTTTATATGGTCGGGGTATAAAATTGATAAGGGTAGAAGTGAAGTTTAGGGTAGGGAAGGGGCTTAGGATATAGATAAGGGAAGGTTTTTATGAGGGTGAGGGGCTAAAGTTTAGGCCGAAAGGGGCTTAAGGGCCTATCTTATGCAAAGGGCGCTTTTAGCATAAAAACATAGTTTTTTATGAAAAATTAAGGATCCCATAAGCCAAAAAGTTAAGCTTAAACAATGTAAAAAAGGATGTTTACATTGTTTAAGGGGTTTTTTAGACAAAAATGATGAGTGAAGGGGGTTTATGAGGGTTTGAGAAGGGGAAAAAGAGGATGAATGAGGGTGTGAGTGAGGGGATGAAATAAGGAAAATCAGGCCTAGAAAATGGAGTTTTCTTTGCAGCAGGGTAAATTTTGAGAGGGAAAAGATAGGAAAATTTAGCAGAACAATTAGGCTTTAGGATGATGAAGGCTGTGAGATTTCTAAAATTCACAATGTTTCCTTAAATATTGTTTCTATAAATCTAGGATTTACAACTTAGTCATCTTTTGATATCAGAAAAATTACTGATGACTAACAGTGGCTCCACTTGGGGAGGGCAGCTTTCCTTTCAAGGTGTCCAAAACCTCAGTTTTATCAAATCTCTGAGTTTCGGTAGATCATTACCTTATCCATTGGGCATATTTCTCTTCCTTTTTACTTGCTAATATTCTTTTTGAAGTGACAAGTCTTAAACATCTGCAACATATAATTTTTCCTAGCAACACTTCTACCTACCCAATCCTTCTTGTCCTAACATTTTTTCTTCCTTTTTTGAGTGCATTTGAACTAACAAACTCTTTGATATCTTTATTCTTGAACAAAAAAAAAAAAATATCTAATCCTATCCTTATTTCTTCCAAGAATTCAGATTAAACTGTTGAACTCTTTTATTTTCTACCCAAGCTACTTGACTGCCAAGATTAAGCTGTTTGGCAGTCTTGATTCTCTAGCTATTGTCATGAAATTTAAAACATGGTTCAAATCAGGATTAGATAGTCTGATTAACCATGTTTGTGGCATTTATAATAGTTGAACACAAATTATTTTGCAGAAAAAGTAAACTAGAAACATAAGGTTGTGATTTTTCATTAGTAATGCATCCCTATCCATCTCTTTGGTTTTGTTTTGAGCATGTGGAACCAAAGTCTTTACATTTTCCTAATCTATTATTCTTGATAATTCAAGTCTGAAATAATCTTGACAATCTTTGTTTCTCCTAATTTATCAACATAAATTTAAAGTATGTTCAACCATGATTAGGCTAGATGACTGAACAAGATATCGTTTTGAATCAGTGGTGGCATTTAGACTTGCACACTTTCAGCAGTACTATTTTTTGGGTATGGGGTTGTACCTATTTTGAATTTTCCCTCTTTTTCTTTTTCTTTTATTTTATTGTTTTTGTATTTTTTGACTTTTCGCATGCTATGTTATGTATAATGAGTGAAAACTTTAAATCTAGGATTCTTGATAGAAATAATGTTTAAGCATCCTGCCATTCACAAGACCTCCAAATAAATCTTCTCCATTCAACCCTTGTAAGAAGAAAGAATTATGATCCCTAATTGAATGAATGATATAAGACCTTTCCATAAATTCTCAAACTTTCCATGTTTACCTTTATCTTCTCTCCTTGAATCCCATTTTAAGACTGTATCTCCAACTTGAAAGTTATTTTATCCGGTCCTTCAGTCGAATATATTCCTGATGTTTTCTTGAACTTCCTGTGTCCTTTTGTATACTTCTTCTCTTGTCTACTGTAGATGAATGGCTTGATTTAGTCTTCTCTACATGTCATTTTCTTCTGTTTGTACTTCTTGGAGAAGCTTTATGACTGGAACTCCCAAATATGTAGGGAAAACTACATTTAGGCCATATACCTGCTGATAGGGGGACATATTTATTGATTTCTTGATGGTTAGCCTATCAGCCCATAATGCATGAACCAGCTCATTATGCCATGATTTCTGATTTTGATCCAATATCTTTTTGATAATGTTGACCAGAATTTTGTTGGAGGATTCAACTAAGCCATTTCCTTGGGGGTAGTAGGTTGTGGAATGTCCTAAAATGATATGGTATTTATAGCAGAAGTCAATCATTCTTTTGGATTTTTCATTGTCTGTAATGATTTTCCTAAGACAACCAAATCTGGATAGTATGTTAGTTTCATGGAACTTGATCATGATAGAGTCAGTAGCATTCCTAGAGGGTATAACTTCTATCCACTTGGTAAAGTAATCTGTGGCAGTAAGGATCCACTTATGTTGGGTAGATGAGGTTGGGTGAATTTCTCCAATAAAGTCTAAACCCCATTCCTGAAAGGGAGCCTCTACACTGATGGGATGTAAAGGTAAAGGTAGGAGCTTTCTCTTGCCATCAAAAATTTGACACTTATGGCAAGCCATCACTAGTTTTTGAGTAGCTGCGAAAAGGGTGGGCCAATAATATCCAACTCTAAGGATCTTGTTGGATGTTTTCTTCCAATAAAGGTGGCCTCCACATTCTCCTTCATGCAGCTCATGCATGATTTTTCCTGCATCATCCTCAAGAAAACATTTAAGAAATATGCCAACAACATTTTTCCAATATAACACTTCATCTAAAATGCAGTAATTTAAAGATTTTTTTTTCAAAAATATAGCTTTAGTCTTTGATAGAGAGGGAGGAGTGTTAAGATAGAGAAGCACATAAATGATATCAACATACCAAGGTGCATTCAAAAATTTTTCTTCAATGTAAGGAGCTATGAATTCTTCTGTTTCTTATAAAACATCAACCATGTTTATATCTAATGCTTGGAAATTTGATTTTTCCATGAGTTTCTCTAATCCTTGTCCTTTAATTAACTTGGTAGGCCTTATTTCTAAATCATATTCTAAGATAATAGCAATCCATTTTCCCATTTTACCATTAGAGTCTTGATTTAGAATGTCCTTGACAACTGTATGTGGGACAAAAGAAATGATATGAGAGTGTAACATTTAGACTCGGAAATATTTCAATGCTTTTATCAAGGCTAAGGCTTGTTTCTCCATGATATTGTATTTGAGTGGAGCATCTCTTAAGGTTCTACTAAAAAAGGATATGGGTTGTTCTTTCCCTGCATTATTCTTTTGTAGCAATACTACAACAATTGTATGTTTAGAGGCAAATGAGAAGATGTAGAAATCTCTAGTGAAATCAGGACTAATAAGAATTGGTGTTTGAGTGAGAGCTTGTTTTACCAGTTCAAATGACTGTTTGGATTCTAAGGTCCACTTAACCCATGTTTTCTTTTTGAGCACGTTTTTGATATTCCTCAAAAGTTCAGCAAGGTTGGGGATGAACCTTCTCCAAAAATCGATCTTCCCAATGAAAGATTGAAATTCTTTGAGGTTTCTAGGATGGCAGATTTTCAATATGCCTTCAATCCTTTTAGGGTCTAATTTGATTCCCTCTTCAGAAATTATGTGGCCAAGAAGTTTTCCTTCTTGGAGACCAAAGAGTGCCTTTTTTGGATTCAAAGATAATCCATATTTCCTACATTTCTCAAAAACTTTTCTTAAGTGAATCAAATGCTCTTTATCAGTTTTGGAGAAAACAGTGATATCGTCAAGGTAGATATTTATAAAATAGCCTATGTCTTCTGAAAAATCTATGGACATGGCCCTTTGGAATGTGGCCCCTACATTCATTAAACCAAATGGAATTTTAACATACATTAATGTACCCCAAGGTGTAGTGAAAGCAGTTTTGTGTTGATCACTTGGGAGTACTAACACTTGGTTATAGCATGAAAAATCATCCAACAGTGATATTCTCTTAGATCCAACCACCATTTGAAGTATGTAATCCATTTTAGGTAAGGGATAATTATCTTTCAGGGAGGCTCTGTTCAGATTTATAAATTCAATGCAAAGCCTAATTTCCCTGGTCTTCTTCCTAACAGACACAAGGTTAGACACCCATTGTGAGTATCTAAGGGGAACTATGATCCCAGCATCATACATCTTCTTAATCTCTTTCTCAACTAAAGGTAATAAAACAGGGTTTATCCTTCTTATTTTTTTCTTAAAAGGTTTCTGATTTTCCTTAAGAGGAATTTTGTGTTGAATGATGCTAGTATCATATGATTTCAGATCTTTGTACCCCCATGCGAACACATCTCCAAACTCTTTAAAAATTTCGATGTATTCTTGTTTGATATGAGTAGGGAGAGTGCTAGATAACTTGATAATTTTGGGTTCATCTATGTTGCCTATGTTATGTTCTTCTACATTAGTTTCTATAGGCTCCATCTTTGGTTTTTTAGATACATCATTGAAATCAAACAGATCCTCTAATGGTGTAATACCTCTTGGTATTGAATCATTTTTACATTGTAAAACTTCAAGGTCCTTTTGGGCTATTTTGTTTGATAATTTTGCTGTATAAAGATATTCACATTGGTTTATATCAGCAGTAGAGGACAGCTTTGTTTCATGGTTTTGTTTTTCATCAGAACATTCTTCTTCAAGGCTTAAGCTAGGTCTTAATTCAGAAAATCATTTTCAGATTGCAGAAAATCATCAATGTGTTTATCACCCTCAAACACTTGCCAATAGTCTTCATTGTGAGGGACTGTGGGCCTTCTTTTCACTTTGATATTGAATTGTTCATTTATCTATGGTATTTTTCAATTGTTGGCAACAAAAGAAAGTTCATTTGCAAGGTTGTTTTGAGCTCTAGGGATGAAAGTGAGTTCATACTTTTCAAAGGTTTTTAAGAGCTCTAGGGCAGCATTCCTATATTCCCTCAATATTGGATTTTTGGCTGAATACTCCCCTTTTATTTGCTTAATAATCAGTTGTGAATCTCCTTGGAATTATATTTTCTTGGCTTCTAAATATTTGAGAAAATTTAGGCCAAGTAGGAGAGCTTCATATTCTGCAATGTTATTGGTGCACTGGAAATCAAGTTTATAAGAATGTCCTTGGTTTGTATTATGTATCCATACACTAGCTCTAGAACTTGTTTTTCTACAAGAGCCATCAGAGCTCATTTCCCATAGTGTTTCTATCTCATATTCATTTTTATTTGGTTTTTCATGGCAGTTAATGTTAAGGCTGTCAGACTCTTCTTTTAGGGATAGAATTGACTGTTTTAGGAGGTTCAATCCTATCTTATTTTCCTTTTCTTGTTGGCTGATTTCATCTTCATTGTACAAGATAAAGGAGTCTAAATCTGAATGGATAGAATAAACAGAAGTGTTTTTTGTCCTATCTATGTTTCTCCCCATAAATTTCATATGAGATTCTTTGTATAATCTTCTAGTTTGATTAAAAACTAGAATGGTAGCATAATACATGTCCATTTGAAGGCTTCCCTAAAGTTTGGCTCCCCATGATATAGATAAAAGCACGCCATACTTTGGGGGAATGTCAACAACCACAATGTCCATAAATAGACCCTTAGCAGGAATTTGTGCCATATTGACACATAAATCCTTGATCAGACCTAAACATTTAACTCTACTTGAATCAAAGGAATACAGGTCCTTGTAAGGCTTAGTAATTTCTAGGCCTAATCTCTCCATCATCACTTTTGGCATAAGATTGTGAGAGGCACCGGAGTCTAGCATGGTATTGTGTAACATATAATCATGTATATTTAAGCTGACATAAAATGGAGGAATGGTCCCTTCTTGGTGTTTCCCTTCTACTTCAAGACCAAACAATAATTTTGGTTTATCATCTATCAAGTTCAAAGTATCAATTTCATTTCCTATATTCAAAGCTTTCAAAACTTGGTTCTTATATACATCCTGGGTTACTAGTTCAGCAAAAGGTATGCTAATTTTGATCTTGGAAATTTCTCCTTAAAGATTGAAAGGGACTAATGATTTTGACATATTTACATCTGATTTGTCAATCATAGTCTTTTCAGCAATTCTGATTTGCTGATTTTTATTAGAACTTTTATTTAGGACAAATTTGTTAGGGCCACTAGTAAAAGTACTAGGGAGCTTTGGTTAACACTTTTTTAAATGGTTTTATCTGTGTTTGAGTCAGTCTTCTTAGCCAAAGTGTTATTGGTGTTTGTTTTCTTTTTAGGAAGGTTCTCTAACGTTTTCCTAACAGTAACATCTATTTGATCCTTTTTTGTTGAATCTATGTAGTTTTTGCTTCTAAGATCATATTGTCTATCTACCTCCATTATTTCATTTTCAAACCCCAATTGATAATCTTCAGAATCCTCATGATGGTTTCAATTTGATCTAAGGAGAAGAATCCTTGTTCTTCTTTAGTGAGGAAAAAATCTGTCTCACTATCAGATCCTATGAAATTTACATGATTCTCTTCCAACCTTTCAGTTTCCCTCTCTTCTTCTTGATCTACATAGTTTTGTTGAAAGGGAGCTCTAATTTGTTGTTCATTATCTCCTTGTATATCTTGAATAGGGTCTCTTCTGAAGTTAGGATTTCTATTTCTATTTTGGGGATTTTTTTGGTTTTCTCTTCGAGGCACTCTATCATTTAGATTTATTTTCTCAAGCATTCTTTCCATTACCCTTACTAAGTTGTCAATTTTGGCATCAGATGATGAGGTTGATGCCATTTTTTCATCTTTATATGTGATGATATTCTCTGATTTCAACCTAGCTCTCTTCTCAATCAAATTTTCTTCTACACTTATGGCTCCCCTCTGCATGTCTTCTAAGGTTAAAGGGTATCTTTCTCTTAGCTGGTAGGCCATATCTGGACCAAAGCCTTCAGGAAATTTAGCTAAGGCCAAGCGTAGTGAAGGTTTCATGTTTGGAGGAAGTGCATTGTAAACACTATTAAATCTAGTGCAATAATCTTGGACACTTTCCCCAATGTTTCTTTTGAAGTTGCTATATTCTGAAAGGATTTGGAGAGGATTCATCTTAATTTCCCATTTGTTTATAAATGTTTGATATAAAGAAGGGAGGTCATTTATGCTATTAGGAGTTAAGTTTTTAAACGATTTCTTGGCTTCTCCTCCTAAAATTTGGGGAAAGATTCTCATCTTAATGGTCTCTTCTTCTATTTCCATGTAATCAAAAGCATAATTCATTTTATCTACATGTTGTTGAGCAGTGGTAGATTTAGTTCCAGTGAAATGGGGAATTCTAGATTGATAATCATTTGGTAAAGGAACTAGAGGTTGTGGTAACACTAATGGGGCATACCATGCAGCCATGATAGGAAAAAATGGTGGATTTACAAGAAGTGGATTTGTGAAAGGGAAAGTGGGATGAAATGGAGTGTTTTGAATAGTGTAATTATGGATGGGTGTATTGGAAGTACTAGGACCAGCAAAATGATTATGAGCAGATTTATGGAAGGAGCTAAAGTGATGGAGAAGCTGAAAATCAGGTGGAGTAGAAGGTGAGGCTTCTCTACTTGAACTTTGTTCCAAATATGTGGGCTCAAGGTTAGCTTGGTATATATCACTATATGACTTGGTTCTGAATAATTTCTTTGTATAAGACAAGTCAAAGTGAGAATATTTCAAGACTGTAAGGTTTTCAAGGACAGATCTTTCTCTTTGGACGTAATTAAAATTCCAACTCTAGAAGTTTGCCACAAAATATTTTCTAGATCATCAACTATTGTAGGAGGATTAGGGTCTGGATGAGATCTGGTATTGATCCTATGTGAAGCCAGATTTCAAGTTCAAAATTTAGAGAGGCTGAAAGTTTTAAGGACTATTTTTCAGAAGATTGACCTCTCTTGGTATTTTAGTTTCTTTCTTAAAAAATGGGACTAAGCTTTTAGACTTTTAGGGACTGATTTGATACAATCCTTAGAAAATATAAGACTACTTAGTATAGTAATAGGTCTACTGAGGCTATTGGAGTCGCCAGGTGGAAATGTTTAGCTTTTTGAAGGTTAAATATGTTATGGTCCACCACCAATAAGTAATAGAGGACAATCAGGAGATATTTTTTGAGATTTTTTTGATTTTTTATATGGTTCTTTGGTTTGCAAGAGTATCATATACCTGAATCGTCATGTAGCCAAGATGGTGACGCAAACTGAGTGTACTCTATGGTTGATAGCTTAAATCCTTTAAGGTTTGATGATGGTTTCTAGAATCCTAAGGTTTACTTAGATTGTCATTAATTCAGAAAGATTCATCATAATTATCATTGAGTTGGTAGTGATTAAAGACAGCTATGGTTCAATGTATGAATATTAAGTGTTTTATCTAGGGACTTTACTCAAAAGGTCCCACCATGATTGCCAGAATGTTGGGGTCCTATGATTTGGCAGATTGGCATAACAAATGACAAGGCAACATGAGACCAATCTTTATATTTCTAGGACCTAGCCTTCCTGGACTTAGAGAGAGATATCTCAAATTGTTTTACAAATTATATGTGCTTGTTTACTTTTTAGAAGGGTTTTTTTAGGCTAGTTATGAAGTATGAGGTTTGTTGTTTTTTTTTCGTTGGGTATGAGAGTCAAAGAGCATAGATAGAATGGGAAAATTTCTAAGCCATTGGGCAATGGAGTCAAATGAAATTCATGATAAGTTAATAAATGGATCGAGGAGTATCATAGGGAAAATCTAACTTGGCCAGTGCATCTTCGAAGTTTAAAGGATCATGAGGTGAACATTAAGGGTGAGAATGGAGAGTAGGACAAAGAGAAATTAAAAATTATTTATCATGTACTCTAAACAAGAAACATATTTCAAGATATATGTTTTGAAGCAAGCCAAAGCACAGGGCAAACCATAAACTTCTTTGGACAGAATTTTAATAAGAAAACCTTTCAGATAACAATCCAACAATCAAAAACTACTTTCATATAAGAAAACACATAAGATGAACATTAAGAGTATCCTAAGATCAAACAAAAATAATCTAATCTGCTTTTGACCAACTCTTTAGGGATCTTTAAAGAAACCTTTTGAGGCAGTCCAGAGGATAGGGCGCACCATAGACTTCCCTAGTTTAGACTCTACTAAGCATACTTTGAAAATATCTTTAAAAACAATCCTCAAGTTGTACTCAAAGGAGCATGGACTCACCACTTAATTTCTTGGTTTCACTCTATTGAAATCATTCCTAAAAAAAACCTCTCAAGTCGTACTCAAAGGAACATGGACTTACCAAAAGGGATACTCCTTGGTTATACTCTATTGAATTATTTCTAAAATAACAAGTTAGATGGAACTCGAGAGTAATTAAGAATCCTTCAATCAGACCTTGTAGAAGAAAACATTAAGACAGTGAAGAGAAAACAGAACTAAGGTGCCTAAGAATTTTACTCTACTGTAACAAATAAATACGAAAACATAATGAAAACAAGAAATAAAAATAACATATAGAAGCGCTTCACCAACATCCAAGCTCAGGGAGCCAGTGATCTAGCCTCCTCCATCAAAAAACAACTCAGGACATCCACAAATTCCAAGACATTAAATTTCCTTCAAGTTCCAAGAGACTATTTATTACTTCAAAGAGTCATCAAGTGCCAACAATACAATGAGTTCAAATGCAGTATTTATGATACAAATGAGGAGGTGGGGTTAAGATAGGGTTTGAGTGTCATTTATTGGGGAGTAAGTGAATTCTTGACCTTGAAAACCATGCAAGGCCTGAGGCAAGAATATCTATAGCTACTTCTCTATTTCAATAACTCTGTCTTAACTTCTAGGGAAAAATAGGTGAAAATTTTTAAATTAAGGCTTATCTTTACCTATTACAATAACTGTCTTGACAGATAAAATATCTTCTGACTGTGCAATAATTGCCAATTGCCTTTATGAAAGGAAATCAGGTTGTAGGTGGAAATTTGATCTTTTGGAGGAGTAACTGCCTCCCTTTCAGTTATCCGGGGCTGTCTTTGGATATATTTGTCTTTGTTTTAATCATCAAAATCAGTAAATAGGCCTTTAACCTTGATTTGTCTTGAATAATCTATCTTACTGCCTTTATCTTTTGTTGCTACTTTATGACTGTTTTGTTTACTTATTTTTCATCTTTAAACCCTTGATCTCTTTATCCTTTAATCACTATTTTAAAAGGGATAATATATGTTTTATCCTTTGATCTGTAATTAGCCCTTTGAGTCTCATGTTCTTCATTCCTTTTACTGATGCTTCTCTTTTATTTGTCCTTTGTGCCCAGGGAGGTTCTCTTCATGGGTTGGAGGGTTCCTAATCGATCGATGATCATGAGTCATCATCGATCAGACCTTGAGAAAAGGCCCTATGATCTTCATAATTCGAATCAAGACCCCTGGATCGTCATCCAAAGGGTATTTAATCATTTATGGATTGTGGGAGAGCTTTTTGGGCATCACCGCCTTTAAAACTGTAACATACAAACAAATGTTAACTTTAAAACTTGCGAGAGTGGATTAAACTGCATTTTTTGGGTTTTTGAGGGTTTGGGGGCAATTTGCAGAGGGAGAGAAGATGCAGAGGGGAGGTTCTGTATGCGAAACCAGGTGGAAAATGTTAGCCACCTATAAAAATTTTGTAATACCAAATGGTGGCTAAATATTTCTAGGCCTTCAAGAAACAATTTCATGTTCAAATTGTGAGTTCTTGAAGTCTTATGATTATCTTTACCCTTTGAGTTAATCTTCACTGTTGTTTCACTATTATTCCTAAAGTACCTGCAGTTTACTAAGAGAAAGACTGCTTTAAAACTCCATTTTTTATCATTACACTTCTCCATTTCATTCTCCATTTTCATCTATAAAAACCTTCATTTCCCTTCTAAACCATTCCAAAATCCTCTTTAAACCTTATATCTCCCTTTATTTGATTTAAAAACCCCTCCTCTCACCTATCGAAACCCTATTTTGGCTTCAAAATCCCTGTTTAGGTCTAAATAGTAGTTTTTTGCACTATAAAGAGTTAAGCCCTCAAGGGCTTATATCTTTCAGCCCTCCACCTCATGTGTCTGAAAGCCCTGCAACCAGGTGCTTAAAAGCATAAACTCTTGTGTTAAAACCTTACCCTCTGTTTATTTTTCCATCTCCCAACGTTATGGTCCCGAACAAATCTGGACCATTTATCTACATAAATCAATGGCCATCGGGCCCCCATCTTTCCGCCCATTCACCTACCTTTCCCTTTATCACTTTCAAAACCTCCACGTTCTCTTTTGATCCTGACCGTCCATCAGAAAGATCTAATGATCAGAATTAAACCCGATAACCCAGTTCTGCCGAGGCCTACCACCCTATATATACAAAGGCCTACCCAATCTAATTATGACACCTGGCCTCTACTCCAATGACTCATCGCGCATTCCTATCGCGCTCATTCCGCACTGTTGGATCTGGAGCCTCCGACCAAAGGTTGACGATACATATCACAAAATTTTGTGCCTAAATTTTAACGCTAAATTTTTTTACGAAATAGGTGGTATTAAAAAGACAAGTGTCAAGTGATGTATGGAATCGCATTTCTTTCAAGCAAAACCACTTACTCCATTTCGGTTATGTGAAGACCACCTTTAGTATTGTCAAAACCACTTTTGCCAAATCACTCCAAAAACAGTTTAAACTATGTTTTTTAGACCGTCTTTCTCCACAGGACTTCTCCACTTTCATAATCACCCTTCCTCCATGTTTCCTAAAGCCCCGCAATCAGGAACTAAAGGGCTTTAAAACCTTTTCCGAACCCAACTTTCCTTCTATTTTATTCATTCCCAACGTTATGGTCTAAACAAATCTAGACCGTTGATCTCTACAGATCAACAGCCATCGGGCCTTATCCTTCCACCCATTCCTTTTCCCTTTATTTCTTCCCTTTTGAGCATATCCGCTTCTTCTCTTGATCATAACTGTCCATCAAATAAATCCTATGGTCGGGACTTAACCCGATAACCTATTGCGCCCATCTACTACACGACAAAAACATTACATCAATTTGGGCCCCACATGAACTTTAACCCTGCATCTCTCACCCCGTCACATGCGATCCACACCGTGGGATCTGCAGCCTGTGATCTGACGGCCAGCGACGCATATCACGCAATTTTCACCCCTCCTTCCTAGTGCACTACTTCCACGCGAAATAAGCGGTTTTAAAACGCCACGCGTCGAGCGATGAATGGAATCGCGTTCCAAAAGCTAATACCACCTACCCCCCCAAATGCTGCGTGAAAACCATTAATGGTCTTCTCGAGACCACCTTTCCTCAAATTCGTGCCATAATTCAAATCTTCTCCTGGTTAGCTGTTTCTACCAGTATTTTTTCCTCCACCGCTGCATTTCCCCATCCTCAAGCATTTCCATCATTTCCATCAAAAACTCTAAAGGTAGTTTTACCACGAATCGTAGGGTTTTATAATAAAGTTTGTGTGTTTTGTAGGTTTTAATGGTGTTGTTCTGTATACTTCCACAGTCACATTCAGGTGACTAATAAATATCATAATGACGATTCTGTGGCCAAATCAACGAAGAAATGGGATTGCAGATTTCACATCTACGTTAAAATAAACTGGATCATGATCCAATGTTTAACAGAAACCCTCCAATAGCAGAAAACCATCTATAAAAGCAAAGAATGGCAAAGGGTGTCAGAATCAAGAAATTAAGGTTAAAGGGTGATTAAAGCCAAAGTTTGAAGATCAGGTGTTTAATCCACAAGTTAAAGAGATTAAGACAGTGTTAAATAATGAAGACCCGAAGACGAAGATCAAGGCTAATTAAGCCTAAAAACAGACCAAAAGAAAATTAAAAGTGTTTTAAGGAAAAACAAAGAGTTATATCAGTCGAAGGAAACCTCCACTGCCACATCAGAGACCATTTATCTTCTTCAGTTACCAAAAGTACCACCTGTAGCCTCAATAAATAAAATGAAGGCATAAATTATCTCAATCAGAAATATTAAGGCCAAAGACAGTTGAACAGTTATTACAAACAAGAGAACATATTTTAAATTTTCAATAAAGTTGTTATAAAAGATAAAAAGAACCTTAAAGTCAATATTTTCACCCACTAAGCCTAAAAGCAGAAAACAAAGTTAATGAAATAGAGTTGTAAATATAATGTTTTCCTACCTTATGCCTTGCATAGTTTTCAAGGCTAGGAGTTGCATTTAGTATAAAATTAATTACACTTCAACCCTAGGAATTTCTCCACCTCCTCATCTTCTTATAAAATCTCCTTGAGGAGCACATTGTAACGGGTTGGTTGTTGGATTTATGATGTAATGGTTGTTGTATCGAATCATTGTTGAATGTAAATAAATTCTGAAGCTCTGAAGCTCTGTTAAGTTATTGAAGAAGTTAAGCTGCGAAGAGAAGTTGTTGTTGTACTAAAACATTGGATTTGAAGTATGTAACTGGATTGACAATCAATATACAAGTTGATTTTTGAGATCTTGGTCTATATCATTGGTGAAGTACCTCTTATTTTTATTGTTTTCCTTTCATGTATGACATTATGTTCACTTTTCTTTGATAAAGAGCAGCAAGCATAGAGCTAGGATTTACTGTTAGAAGTACCCTATTCTCACTGATAAGCTTTATCTTTATGTTTTCCTCCAATTGTGTATTTAATAATGACTTAATTTAAGTGTAAAAATTATCAAGGAATGTTGGTTAGTCCATGTCTTGATGTGGAAAACTTGAAAGGAAGTTCTTGAATGATATTTTCATTACATGCTAAGTAGAGTTAAACTAGAAAAGTTTATGGTTTGCCCTATATTCTAGTTCTTTCTCCAAAGGTTGTTTGAAATTTTCCCTAAGAGTATGCTAAAGCAGACCATGATTGTAATTCATCTGACCTGATATTAAGCTGCACTTTGTTTTTCTTATCTATTTTCACCCCTTCTGAAAGTAATCTAGTGAGATTACTGGATTGTTGTCTGATAAATTAGCTTTAATACAAGCTTGTCCAAAGAAGTTTATGGTTAGACCTGTCCTTTGGTTGGTTTCAAACAGTTGCTTGAAAATGCTTTTCTTGTATGGAAAGTTGATAAATCCTTGTTGAAATTATTGACTTTTTCCATTTTCTCAACACTTTTAATGTTCCACTCCATCATTTAATATAAAGGATCTTTTGATATAGATGACTTTCCCCTTGGACCACTCTTGAAATTGTTGTACAATTAAACCCTTTTGTGACTCCATTTCCCAATGGTTTAAATCTGCTTCATGTTAATCCTATCTGCTGAACACTTCTCAATACACTTTCATCTTCAACTTTTTGAACTCTTTCATTTTGTGATATTCCATCCAATTAAAGATCATATCTGACCAAACAAACATAAAAAAAACCCTTGTTCTTAATAACTATCCAAATAACATACTAAAACTTTAAAAGATAAATCAACCTTTGAAACTTATAGAGAGATCCCTCTCTGGATTCAAGAGGGCTAGATCCTAGAATCCCAAAGTGGTTTTTGATGTACTCTCTGCAGCATTTAGTCTTTCCACTCTACTAAATTACAGATACCTAACATAAAAAATGAGGAAAATTGAATTTTGGACGTGAGGGGAAGAAAGCAGTTTTAGAAAACCGAGGTGGTTTATTGCGCAGGGGATGAGTGGTAAGCGGTTTTGAGTGGAGGCCACGCAATTCTACTTAGCGTTGGACGCATGTCCATGGCGAAACCACCTTTTTCGTGTGGGTTGGGGGGTCTTAATATTTGATGCCCAAATCTACGCGATATGGATTTGAGACCGTTAGATCTCAGGTGATGAGATCTATGATGCAGAGAGCGTCTTGGAGCAGGGTGCAGGTTCGGTAGATGGGACCCAGAGACAGGTGGTGGACCATGGTTGATCGGAAGGAGGGTAATGGATAGTGGGGCTAGTTGCAATGACATAGTAGCTTATTCATGTTGCAAGGTTGTGTTGGGAGATGGGATGAAAGGCGGTGAAACGATAACTGTCAGATTAGGGCCCCAGGCTTAGGATCAACGGTCGAGATGATCAGGGAGAAAAAGAAGAGGTGGGCGAAGTAGAGGGGACCCACTTTTAATTTTCGAAAGGTTTTGGATGGTTTTATATGGTCGATGTATAAAAGTAAAAAGGGTAGAAGTGAATTTTAGGGTAGGGAAGGGGCTTAGGATATAGCAGAGGGAAGGGTTTTATGAGGGTGAGGGGCTAAATTTTAGGCCGAAAGGGGCTTAAGGGCCTGTCTTGTGCAAATAGCACTTTTAGCATAAAAACAGAGTTTTTTATGAAAATTTAAGGATCTGATAGGCCAAAAAGTTAAGCTTAAACAATGTAAAAAAGGATGTTTACATTGTTAAGGGGTTTTTTAGACAAAAATTATGAGTGAAGGGGGTTTATGAGGGTTTTGAGAAGGGGAAAAAGAGGATGAATAAGGGTGTAAGTGAGGGGATGAAATAAGGCAAATCAGGCCTAGAAAATGGAGTTCTCTTTGCAGCAGGGTAAATTTTGAGAGGGAAAATATAGGAAAATTTAGTAGAACAGTTAGACTTTAGAATGATGAAGGTAGTGAGATTTCTAAAATTTACAATGTTTCCTTAAATATTGTTTCTAGAAATCTAGGATTTACAACTTAGTCATCTTTTGATATCAGAAAAATTACTGATGACTAACAGAACACTGCGACCACTACCCGCGAGAAGATAGAAGGGGCATTCTTGAGTCCAAAAAGCATGATTGTATATTGGAAGGATCCCCCTTCGGTGGCAAATGTATATTTGCCACGATCTTATAGTGTGATTATGATCTGATGATATCCTGAGAACCTGTCAATGAATGAGTACGCTTCCTTGCCTCCTACACTATCCAGGATCTCATCGGAGAATGGTATTGGAAAGGGGTCATGTACACAAGCATCATTCAGCTTGCGTAAGTCCACACTGATTTGTATTTCTCCCTTTTTTTTCTTTTCTTGAACCCCCATCAGACTTACCCAATCTGACTACTCAACCGGCTCGATAATACTTGCAACGAGCATTTTATCGATTTCTTCCTTAACATTCTGCTTATACTTAGGGTTCAGCCGATAAGGACGATGCTTTATAGGGAACGCATCCGGTTTTAGAGTGATGTGCATCACCTGTAAGTCCCCTGTGATCCCCTTAAGCTCCAAAAACTTTGTCAGAAATAAGCCTTGATATTACGTGAGAAATTCTGCAATCTTGCCTCTTGTCTCATCATCCCAATAGTCCCCAATTTTAGCCACCTTGGGTTTCTCTTTCGTACCAATGTTAACTTCTCGTAGCTTCAGAGGTTTCGTAACATCCACAGTGTGTTACGGAGGCCCTGCAATGGCGCGTTTTCCCTTTGATTCTGGGATCGAGACATTGCACGGATCTTTATCGCACTCTTCTATGGTGATATTGTGGTAGTTGACAATATCCTGCATCTATGTTTCCCATGTTGGTATTTCTCCTGCTACATAGGGGCTGGATTCACTAAATAAAAAGGTATTGATATCTTGCAGAGCTTCATCAAGCACCTCCAATCCTCCCGTTAACCCAAATTTCCCCAAGAGTTTGTCCTTTAAGGCCTCCCACTGGCGGGTTCATTTATGTAGCTCCGCATCTAGGTACCATGCGGTGGGAATTGGTCCCAAGGCATGAATAAACAAGTGAACCCATTTGTCTGTAGTACGATCACACCATTTCTCCATCTAGGCGAACAAATGTTCGTGCAGATCCCCTAGGCCACAGAATATCTTGACGCGTATGTCGGTCGAAGGCTCAAATCATAGGACCATCATATCCAAAAATTCTTCCCATTCCTAGAATGCCCCCTTATGCATGTCCCACCATCTTGCAGGTGTTGCGCATAGAGCTAGGGTAAGGGCCCATAGCCTTCGATCCCTTGGAACCTCATCTTCAAATATCTGCAAAAATTATTTTATAATACCGAAACCATCAAAGTAGGGTAGTTCTCTTACGTCGGAGAATATGCAATGGAAGTCCCTGGTGATTCGCAGGCAGTGGAGTGTAGAGACATCATGCAGCCGGTTTTGCCAATTTTCCATTTCCTCATCGGAGTCAGAGAAGCATTTGCTATCCCTTTCCAAGAAAAGCACACCGTCGGCCGTAGGGTTAATCCAGTCTTCTTCCCTCGCAGTTAACTTATAGATGTGGTCCACCTCTTCTTCCTCACGCACTGGCTCTATATACCTTTTTCCTTCTGCGGGGTCTAGCGGTACGATCACACGTCTTCCTTCACTTTCAAACACCATGCTTCTTTTTTCAAATTGATAATACTGCCCATATCAATGGCCCAGTCCGATCCTAGGAGTGCTAGGTAAGGGTTTACATCTTCTACAATCTGAATGACTTCAAAGTCGGCTCGAACCTTAACTCCTGTGATATCTACCATGATATTTGATAGTCTTCCTAGCGGGATGATATTCTATTGGTTGGCCATACGTAGCTGGATAGTGGACCATTCCAACTTAATTTATCCCATTCACTGCCAAGTCTATTTAGGTAGTATGTTCGCATCTAATCCCAAGTCTAGAATAACTTGATCCATCTCGTAATCACCAATCTGCCCAGTCAACCGCATCTCCCTACCAGTGCGTCTCTTATGCTTATATAGTTTGTGCACATCGTAACTTCCATGACTAAGGTTTTCTTTTCTATGCAGCTATCTATCAAGGCTTGGAGGTTTTCTATGGCCCATTGGTTGCGCAACAGCTTCATACACGCCTACAGGAATGGTTTAACCTCATCATCTGCTTTGATGTTCGCAGAGTTTTTAGGAGTAGGTGCCTCAGCCTTAACAATGTCTTGGCAGACTACGACAAAGGTTTCCTTTTCCTTCTGTAAGTATAAACCTTCATGTTTGATGGTTGCTTTATGGATAAGAGGCTTCGTCTCAGATTTCTCTGCAACTCCTCCGGTGGCCATACTGTTGTGCGTTATAACATTAATACTTGGCCATTCATCTCGGGGTTCTTCCTTGACCCTTTGTACATTCTATGTAGGTGTCTTCTGCTTCTATTGCATCTTGGCTATCAGGATCGGGAAATTTTCAATCACATGATCCAACTGCCTATAGTATGTGCAGGATTGTCTTGCAGGGTTCATGAAATCCCTTACAAAGTGCCCTATTTCTCCACAGTTATAGCAAATCAGTTGTCCTCTCCCCCTTCCTGCGCTTCCACCCCGGCCTCCTCCCCTACCCCTAGCTAGGGAGCCACCTATGTCTGTGGGGGATCTTGGTGAGGATGGATCCGACTATACCCTATTTATATTTCCTTTATCTATCATTAGGTTGTACGTCAGGTAGTTCTGTTCATCATGGCCTACATATCTACAGAACCTGCACCATTTTTTCTTTATTTCAGGGACATAGGCACCATTCACCCTGCATCATATGCACCATTTTTGAAAGCTAGCCTCCACTCCTCGCTCCTTCTATAGATTTTGGATCTCCATGCACATTTCCTCTAGCTGGCCTTGTATCTATTGTACTCCTAACTGGGTATCATATCTTTGTGCAACCTCTAGCTTCATTGCAATTTCTAGGGCCTTTTCCTATGATTCAATGGCTTGATGTCCCATTGGCATGCATAGGTAGGGCAACAACATAGAAATGAACCACTCCTTGTGTTGTGTGTCATCATACGGGAATCCTCCTTCTTTAATTGTTGGTCAGCCTCCCATATGGACTCTGACAGTCCTTGCTTGAAATCCTTCAGATCATTCACTATCTGAGAGTAGGACTTGGGCTTCTTGAACTGTTGTTTCAAGGCGTTTTTAATCTCTTCAATGGTTGCATTTGCATTTGGTCTATGTATCCCATATACCAATCCAAGGCTCTTCCTTCAAAGGCAAGGGATAGCTACGCTCTTTTCACCGCATCACTGGCTACATTTTGCGCAGTCCATACCGATCCTACGACAAACCAGAACCGATCCATATCTTTATCTCCTACGCCTTTGAAGGTGGGTAGCTTCATGTGTGAGGCCATATCATCTTTTGGTGGTGGAGGCGGTGAGTTATTACCCCTATGAGGGTTCGAAGGTGGTGTAGACAGAGAGCTTTGCGCTGCAAATTTTCTTACTGGACTGTAGACAGATCGATCTCCTTCTTGATTAGTTCTGTAGTATTTACCACTACGCGTTGTACCCTCACTTTGATTGGAGCTCATTCACTCTATATGACTACACAGAATGCTCTTTTCGCATAATAAGATCTTAATCAGTAGTGGTAGAGTTTTTAGAAACTTACCGTGGAAATCCTTGAAGAACCTTCGTTCCACTTCTGAGTAGAACACCAATTGATCAATTTCAAATTCAATCACAAACCCTCCTATCACACTATCCACACAATCATCTACCATGCGAGTGATGGTGTTATTAGTCTCTTCTAATTTCCAAACCAGCTTTGGGTCCACTGTGTGACCGATTCGTCCTTCCATCACTTCTGGAAATCCACGAGCCTTGTGAGCCACTCCTAAAGCTCAACCACAAATGTCACAAAGAAAATCTCATAGATCTCTGTGAAGATTTACTTATTCTTCCACTCCTCTATGTTTAGCTTTGTACTGCGATTCTCTCTTACTGCGAATTCTTGAATTTTATTTTTAAACCACTCTGTAATATTCCTAATTAATCCTAAGCTAATTGGAATATCCAATTTTTGTTTAATTTCATTGCTTAAATAATAAATGTGTAAAGGAGGTTCATCAAAATCCTAATAAATAATAAATCAAGGCCAAATGTTAAAAATGCTAAATCATGGCTATGTAAGCAAGCACCCTTCGGTGTGAAAGGGGGCTAGATGTTTTGACTGGGTCAACCTTGACCAAATCCACAGCGCTGTCTAGAAGGAGTGGCCATCAATGTGGCACAATGCAGTTCTATATGGAGATGGATTGTGTGAAAGAGAATACTTCATTGAAGGTGCTTTAGGGTTTACAAGCTCTTAATCTATATAAAGAAGGGGATGGCAGCATGGAGAGGTTGTTGAAGATATGATATTTTGATACATTGTCTGTTTAGACCATATAGCTTTCTTTGGTTGTTTAGCCTAGATTGCAAATGCTATTTAGCATTGGGATTTCCTATTTAGGAATTCCACCTCTTCCCATTGAGTAGCTCTTGGGAGAGTCTTGTATTGCATAGTCCACTATGTAGCTTGAGGCCAAGCTTCTCCTTTCAACTAAAACTCAGATCATGTTGAGGGTTTGGTTGTATTTGTAAGTTGTAGCAAGTGGAGGCCAGATATATTCAGATCTAGGACATTTCAGTCCCCTTTTTCAGTGTAGGAGTCTTCTACTCCAATTGGAGGAGTGTGTTGGAGTGATTGAGCATCATTTTTTTATCTTGGCATGTGACCAACTATCATCTATACCCTACAGCGCAGTTTCTCTTCTAGATCTACATTATTCTTGTAAGTGTTGTTGCAGGGAGTTTGGGTGCACCATTTGGAGAGCTAGTTTCTGAGTGTTGGGGATCTTCCCTTCACTTTGAGATCCATTGGAGGAGATCTATACATTTTATATTTCAGATATGATCTGTATATTTTTTAATAATGCTGAATCACTGAATATTTCAACAGATATGCATTCTTAGTTCTCATATCTAGTGTTGATGCTTGGTGGAATGCTCCAAACCCCAAGGGGATCTGAAATAGAAGCCTTTCTAGTGCATGGATCTATTTGGATCTGATATAATATGCACAGATTTTATCTAGATCTAGCATGTAATCAACAACATTTTGCAACCTAATAAAATGATGTAGTTAAGGTAGTTTCAATCCAAGGATCCGGTTGCAGCACCTCTTTTAGGGTTTTTCTTCTGTTAATGTGTAATATCCCAAAAGGGAGAATGCAGTAATAATTAACACAATATAAGAACTTGCAGCAATATAAACAATAAATCTTAAGGCAACATCAGAATTTACAGAGAAGTTGAGCCATTTTATTATATTGCAGAAGAATCAGTTGCACAATGTACAAAATATGGGTAGATCTAGCCAAGAAGTTGGTCTATAATCGCCCAGAAAGCATGCTACAATAGGTACAACATAACTAAAGAGGCACTAAAGAAAATATTGCACTATTCCTTCAGCGGAATATGAACATATAGTTGTAGGATGAATAGGAAAATGCATATCTACTCAAAATTGAAGCTCATATGATGCCAAGATTCAAGGTCCAGCCAATGTGATGGATTCCCAAGATAACCCAGAAAGGATTTTCCAAATCTACAACTTTGGAAAATCACCTCCCTAGGATTTGGTCCTTGATGTGCTAGGAAATATAGATCTAAAGCTAGATCTGACAAATAAATGGCTGAAATATGATATCAGATCAAATCTATACTTGAAGGGTTGATCCCTTCTTCAGATCTATGAGCTAGAAGCTCTAGATCTAGCTTCTCAATCCTCCAATGATGATTGTAGCTACTGCAACACAACTGCCTCTAGAAACTGCACTGTGAGGGAGAGAGAGGCCTTCTGCCTACTGAAAAATTCTGCGATAAACTTTAGGCTGATGGTAAAACTGATGGCAATGTGAGGGAATGATCCCTCACAGGATTGCTAGCTGAAATACTAGCAACTTCCTTCCTCCCTTTTGATCTGCAAGGTAGACAGTGTAATTCCTGAAAGAAGTACAACTGTTGGGAGGTCAATAATTTTTGTCCTGATTGCAGATCTAAAATGAAGCTCTAGGAAGCTGATATTTAAGCCCAAGGTAATAGGAATAAACCCTCACCACTTCTCCAGCTGAAGTACTGAAGACAACTTCCTTCTTCCAAACTGATCTTCAAAAATCTGCAATTTCTGAATATGAATTTTCTGCAAAACGTAGGAAAAGGGATGTAGCACTTAAATCCTGATGTAGAATGAAGTACAAGACTCTTTCTAGACCTTCTCTAAGAGAGAGGTGGGATTCCCCGCCAAGAACACCCTGTGCTAAACAGCACCTGCAATCTCTACTAAAAAGCCCAAGAAAGCAGTGGAATGTCACATGACAATTCTAGATTTGAAAATATCCTTACATCAAGAATAATCAACATGCCCTCATCCTTGCATTCATCTTCTTTATATAACATTTGAGACTTCCCAAGCATTGGCCCTCATCTAGACAGTGTTTTCACATGTGGACAAGATCCTCAAAGTTGGACTGCGTTGTTTGACCAAATCAACCATCATCTCTAGGTGCAATGTATGCCTTCCATCAAGTGTGCCTTGTTTGCAAAACGTCCTCCATCACCTTATCATGAATGTCCCATGATCTTTGACATCTTCAAGATCTTATTTGACTAAATCATCCCTCTGTTTGATCCATTCAAGATCTTAGTTGACTGTGTCAACCTCCATGATCTATCTCATTAATGAGACGGTTCTCCAATTTCATTCACATTAGTAGTTTCTCAACTACCTTATTATGTAGATCTAGGCTTAATTAATCCACTTTCACACACACAAAAGTGGATATTTATTCATATTGAGGATTGTGGGTCCCTCCACCCTTTTATTTACTTAATTCATTAAGAAAATCAAGGACTCTAATAGTCCAAATATGATGTGAAAATTTGGGAATATTACAGTCCCCCCCGGCAACTCCAAAAGTATATGCAAATCCATCTATTCCCCTCCCAATGGCATCCACATAAGGAAGGCTTCCTCCATTTTCTACAATGTGTTATGCATGTTTGGTTCCAAAGTTGTCTTTCAAAAACATATAGAATGACCTCTAACTATATGGTTAGATGCCCTCCTTCTATCATGAAGTACCAAGTGACGACCATATGATATCCAACATCATCATCAATACATGAGATACATAAAATAAAGTAGCTCTTTCCACAAGGGAAAAGTTCCATCATACAATACATCTCTCCATCCCGTGTTTCATGAATTTGATTGAGCATTATTATGCTCTCACCCTTAGCCTTGTTGGCCTTGTTGGATACAAGCATCATTCCAAAGTTATGCAAAAGAAGAAGGAAAGGAGCTATATGGGTAGACAAAGATGTCAAACCATATTCTCCTAAGAGTAACCACCGGAGTAAGGCCCTTTGCTACCATCCTCCATCTCCTCCATGTAAGATGGACAAGCCAAACTCCCCCCAAAGCAAACAAAGCAACAAGAGATCTTGCTAATTTCTCTCCTCCTCGTGTGCATCATGAAGTAAAAACATACTAATGGACATATGGAATGTCACATCATCCCAATTCAAAGAAACATCATCAATGCACATCATGAGAGCATCATTCCAAGATTTTTCCAAGACAAAACACATAGACATAGGAGATGTCATGTGGTGGCCAATCTCTCTCAAATGAAACCAAAATGAAAATGCCTTCTTTTACTACATTCTTTCATTGATACACAAGGCATGAATCAGAAAAATATGAGCTATTGGGTGGTAACCATTCTCACCCAAGAGCAGCCAGCACACCCATGCCTCCTTCTTCATTTCATAAATGTTCTTCAAGGCATGGATCAAATAGATAGGAGCCTTTGGGCAGTCACAAGAACCTCCCAAGGGCAACCAATGTAACCAAGCTTTTTGGCCCATATAAATCTGCAAGTGGTTATGCAACCCCTTGCTTATCTTCCTCATCCACTCATCCCAATATGGAAGATGAGTGATGTGCTGCATAATCATGGTATCCTCCTGTTGTAGAATACCATCTTCCCCAAACTAATGAATAACTTTTCACTCCATGAAATGTTGAAGTGCACCTCCAATGAGATCTATTAATGAGACCTTCTTCTCATCCATGGCCTTCCAAAATCCAATGAGATCCTGGATCTGCTGTAGGTAGAAGTCTCTCTTCGAGCTGTGAGGTGCTCATTGAGAAAGTGTCATCAAGAAAGGAGAAAATGTTTCTCATATCTAGATGTAGGTGCCTAAGCCTTAACAAAGTCTTGGTAGACTGCGACAAAGGTTTCCTTTTCCTTTTATAATTCCAAACCTTCCTGTTTGATGGCTGCTTTATGGATAAGAGGCTCCATCTAAGATTTCTCCATAGCTCCTCTAATGGCCATGCCACTGCGTGTTATAACATTAATACTTGGTCCTTTATCTCGGGGTTCTTCCTTGACCCTTTGTACATTCTGCATAGGTGTCTGTTGCTTCTCCTACATCTTGGCTATCAGGATTGGGAAATATTCAATCACATGATCCAACTATCTACAATATGTGTAGGAATGTCTCACAAGGTTCATGCAATCCCTTGCAAAGTGCCCTATTTCTCCATAGTTATAGAAAATCAGTTGTCCTCTCTCCCTTTCTGTGCTTCCACCCAGCCTCCTCCCCTACCCCTAGCTGGGGAGCCACCTATGTTCGCGAGGGATCTTGGTGAGGATGGATCCGACTATACCCTAAATAGATTTCCTCGATCTATCATCAGGTTGTATGTCTGGCAGTTATGTTCATCATGGCCTACATATCTACAAAACCTACACCATTTTGTCTTTATTTCAGGGACATATGCAGCAAGGTGGGGGCAGTGGTTGGTATCATGTAACCTTGCAATGTGACAATCATCACACCAAAGCATCAGTCCACTTGGTCTTGCAGTTTCCCTAGGATGCAACAGACTGCCCCCCCCCCCCCCGCCTGTATGTAGTCTACTAGTAGAGGACAATTGTCCTTGGTGTCCATTCGCCCTGCACCGTATGCACCATTTTTTAGGGCTAGCCTCCACTCCTCGTTCCTTCTGCAGATTCTGGATCTCCATGTGCAATGCCTCTAGCTGGCCTTGTATCTGTTGTACTCCTAACTGGGTATCATCTCTTAGTGTAACCTCTAGCTTCATCGCAATTTCTAGGGCCTTTTCCTGCGATTCAATGGCTTGATGTCCCATTGGCACGCGTAGGTGGGGCAGCAGCATAGAAATGAACCACTCCCTGTGTTTTCTGTGATCATACAGGAATCCTCCTACTCTAATTACCTTCTTTAATTGTTGGTCAGCCTCCCATATGGACTCAGACAGTCCTTGCTTGAAATCCTTCAAATCGTTCACTATCTGAGAGTAGGACTTGGGCTTCTTGAACTATTGTCTCAAGGAATTTTTAATCTCTTCAATGGTTGTATTCACATGTTGGTTGATGTATCCCATATACCAGTCCAAGGCTATTCCTTCAAAGGCAAGGGATAGTTGAGCTCTTTTCACCGCATCATTGGCTACATTCTGCGCAGTCCATACCAGTCCTGCGACAAACCAGAACCGATCTATATCTCCTACGCCTTTGAATGTGGGTAGCTTCATGTGTGAGGCCATATCATCTTTTGGTGGTGCAGGCGGTGAGTTCTTACCCCTATGAGGGTCCGAAGGTGGTGTAGACGAAGAGCTCTGTGCGGCAGATTTTCTTACTATACTGTGGACAGATCGATCTCCTTCTTGATTAGCCCTGTAATATTTACCACTGAGCATTGTACCCTCACTTTGACCGGAGCTCATTCACTCCATATGACTAGACATAATTCTCTTTTCGCATAATAAGATCTTAATCAGTAGTGGTAGAGTTTTTAGAAACTTATCGTGGAAACCCTTGAAGAACCTGCATTCCTCTTCCGAGTAGAACACCAATTGATCAATTTCAAATTCTCTCACAAACCCTCCTATCACACTATCCACCCAGTGGTCTACCGTGCGAGTGATGGTGTTATTAGTCTCTTCTAATTGCTAATGTTACACCATTTTTTGGTCATTTAATCCATTGTTATTATATGGACCCAACTACACCAAGTAAGACCAATTTTACCCCAAGTAAAATCGCATTCACTATGAAAAATAACTTAGTAAACTACCTTTATTAAGTTGTTTATGGTCTAAATAGGAAACCCCATGGGGAAACATTAAATAAATCCATATTTTTTTTATTTTGCTCAAGGAATAATTAGTTAAATAACAGTTTAATTAATATTCCAGGTTATATTTAACCCAAAACAAGGAAATTAATTAGATAAATCATTATTTATATTATTATTTTCTAAGAATAATTATTTAAACATTACTTAAATAATATTATTTGTTAAATATGACTAAATCTCCCTTAAATAATTAAATAAATCATTATTTATTTGGTTATTTCACAACCATGTCCTTAAAATGATAAATAAATCATTTATTTCTTTATTATTTTTAACCACATCCTTAAAATGATAAATAAATCATTTATTTATTTATTATTACTTAATCACGTCCTTAAAATGATAAATAAATCATTTATTTATTTATTCTTTACAAATAAGGGGATTTGACTCAAGTCAAATTCCTTTTCCCTACAATAAATATAATAAAATATTCCATAAAATTTGGATCTTGATTTGGTTAGTAATATTTAAATTATGCACCAATATCTAGACTAACTCAATATTTTGTTATAAACAGAAGCGTTTTCCCATTCATTTGTCACCTTTTGTTGCCTAAATATCACTCTGGATCTCAACTCTTGGTCTGGCTATTGATCCACTATCATAGCCATATTTTTCCATTTTTGTGTGGGTTTTCTACACCATCAAGAGAGAGGAATTCTGAATCTGAAGTGCTAAGGACTTGCAAGAACCCATCCCATTGAGGAGAACAATGAACACCCTCTTGTGTTTTCCTCCCATGTGTCATTAATAAAAATTTCATTGGATATATTCTTTTCTTGTCTATTGGATCTATGGAGTAAATATTATTTTTCTACTATTTAATGTCTTCTAATGCATAGATCTATATTTTTGCAGCATTTGTCTTGATCATCTAATTGCAGATCTGAAGATATTAGAAATCATTTCTGTTATTAGGGTTGTTTGTTATGCGTAGCTAAAGTGGTCTTTTTTCGTACACCTCGAATCAATATTCATACTAACAACTGGCGACTCCACACGGGTTTACGATTACGGCCGCTATCATTTTCCTGATGCTTGCATATAAAGCTGCTTCAAACTCCAGTACTTCTCTTCAGCCCCTTATTTTTTCTTTTCTTGATGTTGTTTTTAACCCATAAAACCCTAAAACAATAAAAATTCTAACTTCCCTGTGTTTTTTGACCTATTGCGCAGGTGACAGACATCAGCCGCAGCTGAGACACCAACCTTTTCTGAAATCTGCCACCGAGAGTGCTGGAAGTGCAGGTCACACTTTTCAGCCCAAAACCTGCGACCTGGACATTTTGCAAGGATTTTTCTGAAAGTTTTCTAGGTTTTTCTGAGCCTCTGTTTAGGGTTTTCTGACCTCTGTCTCCCCCATTTTGGACCTGTACTTGTTCAGTTTCACTCAACTAAGTGGGAACCTAGCCCCCTAGGGCTTCAGTACCCTCTGATTTTTGTGGAAGATTTTTTGTTGTTGCAGGTTGTCTGAAATTTCAGAGTCTTTAGCCATTTCTTCAGATTTGATACCTCACCTTCAGGTCCACTTCAGATCGGCTTATTATCCATCCAAATCTCCTCATTTAAGCTTTTTTTGGTTTTCCTTTAGGGCTTATTTTCCTTTTGGTTTAACTGTTTACTTTCTATTTTTGCAGGCCTATATACTGTCATTTGTAGGTTTATTTACAGCTATACAACAACACTTTTTCTTTTCTCTACAAATTTTTGGGTTTAAAATTTAAAATTTACACACTTTTACACACACACCCTAAGCGAAAAAGGACTTGTTAACACCGCCAAGCAAAGACTCTAAAACATTGAATTCAATTGATCTTGCACCTCTCTGCCCTTGTTTCTACATTGAAATCAGTTGTTCCTGCACCTCCTTGACCTTGTCGATCTATTTTTCCTTTATGTCATGTTTGTGTCGTCACCATTGCACCACCAAGGTGTTCATCCTAGAGACTTCTTGGTCTTCATCCTCAGTTTCCGGTAGGGAGACTTACTCCTCCGCATAGGATTCGAGTTAGTCCTCAATTGAGTCCGCACTCTGACTCTTCTTCTAGTCCTTTGGGTTCTCCTTCTCATTCTACCTTTGGTTCTCCCCCTGTCACCTTCACCATGTCTGGTGCAGGACCTAATACTAGTGGTAACCCCGGCCCTCCCACAGGGAAAACCACTAGTGGGACCGCAACAGACACTACGCTGGCTACACCCTTGCTCCCTTTCATGGTAGGCCTCATCCTCCCCGACTTCGACCAGTTGATAAACGACCCTATACACCATGACACTAGTTGGCCCACTATGCCAACAAAGCTCCCTTCAGACATCCCAAAGTTTGAAGGTCTTGCTCGACAAGATCCCTCAAATCATGTTAGACCTTTCCACATGTGGTGTTCATCTATTTCCATTACCGATGAATCTGTCCGTCTTCGGTTGTTCCAACAAACGCTTACTGGTGAAGCTTCTAAGTGGTATGTTGATTAGGACCCTTCCTCTCATAACACCTTTGTGACTCTTTCCTGGGCCTTCTTTTCTTATTTCTAGCTTCCCCTTCATTACGACACTGGTACCGAGCTTTTGGCCTCATTCCGTCAATCGTCTACAACCCGCCTATCCAACCATGTTAAGAAATGGTGGAGAAGAAGGAGCCTATGTTGAGCCCCTTCCCTCGAAGACTATGTCTACATGGACTGGTTCCTTAGGACTCTCTTGCCGCCTATCGGAAAAGACGTCGCATCGCACTTTCCTCAAACCGAAGAAGTCGCTCTCCATATTGCATTAAAATATGACCTGACCTATGCTCAGTCGGGTTATGTTTATAATGTTCTACCTAATCTTCCTAGACTCGAGGGTGCCAACGCACCGGGGGCATCTCATGCCCCCGACGGTATCATTGGAGCTCTCTTTAATCCATATTCTCAACCTCCCATAGGCTATGGTTTCTCTTAGGGCGGGGCCAGCACCTTCAGCACTTCCCCCACGGTAGCACGTATCTAGGATACGGCATGCATCCTCCTTTTTCCCAACCTCCTGGTTACCACACTGCTAAACAACCCCCTTTTTATATGTATCCATAGCCTAGTGATCTAGCTCCTCCAGCATTAGCACATCCTCCTCCCTTGCCTTCTCAACCCCCGCAACAACAACTACCACCCGCTCAAGGACAAGTGTATGCACAGCAGAGCATGACTAATCCTCCTCCCTCAAAAAGGAAGAGGGAAGGCACTCAAAATCAAGCTGCCCCCGGTAATCCTAGACCTAATCAAGGAAATGCTCCTAACACTACTCAGCCCAAGCAGGATATGCCTCTTCCTACAAACAAGCCCTATTCTTGTTGTGGTGTTTATGGTCATTATACACATGATTGTTCACTTCTACCACAAATGCGACAGCTATAAGAGTCTCAAGCAAAATTGAGAGGACAGCAAGCCATCACTTTCGTTCCTCCCAGTCCTGCACCTAGTCAGTCGGATGTGCTTATTGATCCTTTACCTCAACAAGGATTTGTGGCTACCCAACCACCTGAAGTACAGGTGGCCAATCAATCTCTTCCATCTGGTTCCCCCGATTACCATATTTTCATGATGTCCTCTGATCAGCCTTCTGAACCCTCTTCTCTTGGCCCTTCACCTTCAGTTGGTACTCATGACCCTCTTTACCCTTCTGGGAGGGTTCCTCCTGGCCTCAACCATCTTGGTGCTATTTCACCTAGTCATTACCCCTCTGGTCAAATATTGTTCCTAGCTGCCCCACCGGAGTGTACACAGTACCTGTTATGGCCACCCTCTCTCTTCCTAACCTGACCCTTGGGATTCCCGTCTGGTACCTCGATCCTCCAGCCGCTACCCTGCCTGGTCAACCTAAACCTTATCTCGCTTTGACCCTTGTTCAGCAGGTCCCTATGACTTCTCTCGCTGCAAAAATGCCTCATTCACCTCAATAGGAACCACCTCTCGTTGCGACCGCTTCGGGTAAGGAGGGAAAAGCTTGCAAGGGGGCGTCAAAGGACAAGGCTACCCCGACATACCCTGCCTCTTCTTGGCCTCTAAAGCGTACCATCCAGTTTGCTTTGTGTGATTTTTTTGGCCACGCCACCCGTACTTGTCCAGAATTGCCTCACCTAAAGTCCATGGTCAATGAGCCATTTCCGGAATCTGATATCCCAGAGGTATATGTCACTATACCCGATTCAATCCTAGAACTCAAACCATTGTGCACAAATCACCCTTGTACTTTGTGTGATTTCCATGGTCACTACACTCACCTTTGTCCTCGTCTCAAAGAGTATCATTCCTCTTTATAAGCCTTACACCAATTTGAGGTCGAGTGAAATGAGTCACCCACTCCCTTATTTTTTCATCTTGCTTTGGCAACACCCGAGGACACAGATGCTCCCATTAACTTTTCCCCTTACGATGTTGAGATAACGGGGCCTTGGTCAGAAGTCCACAATGAGACCTCCCCTGATGTTTTTCCTGACCTCCCTTCAGCACCCTCCCTAGTCTCAACATTGATGGATCCTCTGTCTACTCACTCTTTTGTCACCCCTTGTGATGATGCACATGAGAACCTCTCCTCTCATGATGAGGAGTAAGGTCGCTTTTCCGCGTCAGGTGGTCTTTCTTCCATCATTCACTCCATATTCTATTACGATGACGACATTATGGAAGCAGCGACTACTCCTGAATTTATCTATCCCCCTTACATCGAATTCATGCACTTGAACCACATGCACCTTGTGGCCATTACATTGACACCCAATGTTTGGGTAAGGGGGCACCCATATTTGAGAGACCAGGAGAAGCAATTCTCCACCACTCTCCTAGTGAATCTAGTCGTGTCGACTCTAGTCCCATCATTCTTCCACATTTAGAAGAACCTCTAGAGTCCCATATCACTTCAAGATCGCCATAGGGATGATACCCCTCATCATTCCTTCATATTTCATCAACAACCCAGTCTCATAGACATTGTGGTTGACCAAACTATGAGCTTTCTGGGAGAACATCAGTTCATTATCCCCAAGTCCTACTTTTGGGATAGCAACACCATGTATGCCAACCGAGAAACTTAAATTCCATTTGAGTCATATATGCAGTACCAAAAGAGATTGGTAATCGTCTATTTCCTTTCTCAAACTGCATAACCATACTGAAAACAAGTGGCACACCACATCATTAAAATGTGTTTAGATCTCCCTTTTTCTAAATACATTTTGGCATGTCCATAACATGCCCGGGGGCACCCATGCCCCTCAACCATAAAATCCCGGATCTCAGCCCAAAACAACACTAAAACCCCCTTTCTCTGACAGGTCACACTTTCGAGGTCCTTCCCTGGGACAGGTAGCAATTTTCTACCCAGTACCTCCTACCTAGGTTGCAGAACAAACCTCAAGAAAAGTACGACTTGGCCTATTTATGAGCTCTGGGTACCTAAGTTGAACTTTCAACTCACTAAAATGAAAATTAGGATGAGACATCTTACCTACAACTGTCGGATCTTAAATTCGAACAGTCAATTTATCCGCTACAACCACCATAAGATTTAAGGCCTCCTCTCCTCACGATATTCACCACATCTCCACTGGAAAATAAGTGAATCTAGAAGGGAAATGCCTTATTAAAAGAAAACCCCTTATTTTTCTTTCGCTTACTGCGACCAAACCGTAGCTCAGTTTGACAAATCATGTATACCATTCGAAAGATCCCACCAAGCCCTCAAATGGGTATTTGTTAGCTTTTTGTGATTTGATACTTCACCAGGACACATTTTTTCCAAGAAGCGCCACTTCACTCTTCCTCAAAATCGAATTTCTTCACCTGCAACACTCATACTGGGGGCACCATGTTTCCTCCATACTTTTCCACGCTCGTGTCGACTTTTTTCATGAGTTACCATCTTGTACTCATGCTTTTATGGTCCCCATTGGACCCTTTTCATGTGTGGCAGCACCATCGAGTCACCCTTGTTTATAGCATCTGAGTTGAGTCATCATTTCTTTCATGGAGTCTATCCTGAGTCCCTTTGCACCCTGCTATAGTCCTTCATCCTTAATTTCTTGGTCCCTCTCTCGTGTCGCACATTATGGCCTTCAGTCCCACTGTCCCCTATCCCTCATGATATTGTGTCAGTCGCTACCAGGTCATCCATGCCATTTATGATCTAACAAGGGAAGTCGTTCGTTCGCTACTCAGTCCCCCCCATTGCATCATCATCATTGGTGTCAGTCTGTCAGTCACTCTACTATTTTCTCTTGTGCCTTAGTTAAGGATCCCTTATTGCCTCACCTATGGAAGACCTCCTTTTATCGACATCAGCTCATTCATTCTAGAAGACAGTTCTAGAGGGTGGTGTACTTTGGTTCCAACTTCCACTCTTGTTGGGTGCCTCGGATCAGGCAAAGGGACTCCTCATGGCCCTTTGACTTGATTTTTTCTCAACTCCAACTCCTTTTCACCATGATCAAGATCTGTATACTCAATGGTCTAGTGATGCAACAGCTGACATCGGTGATTCCGGGGTGTGTGTGAGATGTCTTAGCCCTCATGAGGGGGTGGCCCTACAGGTAGCCCCCCACACACTCGGATGACCTATTCATTACAGCCTTAAATGTAGCTCCATACATTTGATGATGTCGGCCTTAGCTGCTTGTAGCGTCTTTTTGTTTTCATGTATTAGTCATATTTTCAGAGCCCTTTCCTGTTTTCAGGGGAATCTGGGTTGCATTTATATCTCATGTACTGAGATATAATTGTGCAAGTCCTAGCTATTATCCCAGGCACAATATGTATGTGGGATTCATTATATGCCAGCATTATGGCATCTCATGGTTTTCCAAATACCTTATTGTTTGTATTACTGCCTCGGCGGGCATAGGTATGCCTCCCCTGCCGCCTATAGCAGGTACTCACTTATCAAAAAGACTTGTCACGCCTGCAAGTCACCTCCTCAGGGTCTAGTTCTTTCACCACTTTGGTCTACCTTACAATCCTCTCTCTTTTTCTTCCCTGTTGTTGTCTAGTGATTGAGTTATTACAACGTACTTCGGTCATACGATTAGCTCCTAACGCTCGCACACTGGGGGGCAATTTGTTACACCATTTTTTGGTCATCTAATCCATTTTTATTAGATGGACCCAAGTACACCAAGTAAGACCAATTTTACCCCAAGTAAAATCGCATTCACTATGAAAAATAACTTAGTAAACCACCTTTATTAAGTTGTTTATGGTTTAAACAAGAAACCCCATGGGGAAACATTAAATAAATCCATATTCGTTTAATTTTCCTCAAGGAATAATTAGTTAAATAGTAGTTTAATTAATATTCTTGGTTATATTTAACCCAAAACAAGGAAATTAATTAGATAGATCAATATTTATCTTATTATTTTCTAAGAATAATTATTTAAACATTACCTTAATAATATTCTTTGTTAAATATGACTAAATCTCCCTTAAATAATTAAATAAATCATTATTTATTTGGTTTTTACTCCACGATATCCTTAAAATGATAAATAAATCATTTTTTATTTATTATTTCTTAATCATGTCCTTAAAATGATAAATAAATCATTTATTTATTTATGATTTACAAATAAGGGGATTTGACTCAAGTCAAATTCCTTTTCCCTCCAACAAATATAATAAAATATTCCATAAAATTTGGATCTTGATTTGGTTAATAATATTTTAATTATGCACCAACATCTAGACTAACTCAATATTTTGTTATAAATAGAAGGGTTTTCCCATTCATTTTTCACCTTTTGTTGCCTAAATATCACTCTGGACCTCAACTCTTGGTCTGGCTATTGATCCATTATCATAGCCATATTTTTCCATTTTTGTCTGGGTTTTCTACACCATCAAGAGAGAGTAATTCTGAATCTGAAGTGCTGAGGACTTACAAGAACCCATCCCATTAAGGAGATCAGGGAACACCCTCTTGTGTTTTCCTCCCAGGTGCCATTAATAAAAATTTCATTGGATATATTCTTGTCTTGTATATTGGATCTATGGAGTAAATATTATTTTTCTACTATTTAATGTCTTCTAATGCATAGATCTAGATTTTTGCATCATTTGTCTTGATCATCTAACTGCAGATCTGAAGATATTAGCAGTCATTTCTGTTGTTAGGGTTGTCTGTTATGCGCAGCTAAAGTGGTCTTTTTTCATACACCTCGAATCAAGATTCATACTAACAGCCAAACTAGTTCTGCGGTCCACTGTGTGACCCATTCGTCCTTCCAACACTTCTGGAAATCTACAAGCCTTGCGAGCCACTCCTAAAGCTCAATCGCAAATGTCACAAATAAAATCTCATAGATCTCTGTGAATATTTACTTATTCTTCCACTCCTCTGTGTTTATCTTTGTACTGTGATTCTCTCTTACTGCGAATTCCTGAATTTTCTTTTCCAACCACTCTGTAATATTCCTAATTAGTCCTAAGCTAATTGGAATATCCACTTTTTGTTTTATTTCTTTGCTTAAAGAATAAATGTGTAAAGGTTGTTCATCAAACTCCTAACAAATAATAAATCAAGGCCGAATGTGAAAAAGGCTAAATCATGGCTAGGTAAGCAAGCACCCTTAGGTGTGAAAGGGGGTTGGATATTTTGTCTCGGTCAACCTTGACCAATTCCACAGAGCTATCTAGAAGGAGTGGCCATCAATGTGGCACAATGCAATTCTAGATGGAGATGGATTGTGTGAAAGAGAATATTTCATTGAAGGTGGTTTAGGGTTTACAAGCTCTTAATCTATATAAGGAAGGGGATGGCAACATGGAGAGTTTATTGAAGATATGATATTTTGATATATCATCTGTTTATACCATGTTAGTGTCAATCTGGTCATACTACCATCAGTGATCAAAATTTCTCTTTTTCATTTGCATATTAGGAGTCCCATACCAATAAATTTCACGATTCCGCTGGGTCATGGATTTATTGATGGTAGTGATTTTTTATCAGTTTTCCCTCATGTGAAACTTATTGATTCTCCTCTCTATGGTCTTTATTCATGAGTCAATTTCACTCTCAAAATCATGTCAGTAGGCCATAGGACGGGTCTAATTAGGTTCTAGGATCTCATCATGGTCAAATTAATGAGTCAAGTGTCAATAAATATCAGCAGGGTCATGAGGAAGTCAATAAACTCAAAGTCACAATACTTGGAAGATCAAAGAGATATTTTATTCAGTTTGATGTAACTTTCACCTCAAAACCATGCTTTGAGGTGAAAACATGATACTTTGCCTTTTATTATGTAATTTTATGTCAGCATATGTAATAAGTCACACTTCAGAAGCTGTTATCTCCACCAAGTCATCACCCTGCCTTCAGAGAAGTTTTCCACAGCATTTTCAGCATCAAATCATGTTTGAAGTATTTCTAGTAGAAAGAGCTTTCCAACGATATATTACACTCTCAAAACTGACTCCTGGATTGAAATTTATGCCTAAGTGAAAAAAAAGTCCTCTATACCCTAACCCTTCCCCTTTTTCCCACCTTTCCCTTGAGCTTTATTTTATTAAATTTTAATATTTTCCTTTATAAAATCCCTTTTTCCCCATCCGATGGCAAATCGCAATATAAAAATCCTTAAAATACATATGCGATTTTATAACCACTTCCCCTCATGTCCCTTTAAAACTTTATAATAAACGTTATAAATTTTATTATTATAAATACCCCCTCCATATATAAACCACTTCCCCTTCATGACCCTTTAAAAATTTATAATAAATTTTTAAGTTATGTATTATAAAACCCTGCTTGTCCGATGCAATCCCTTCCCCTTTTCCCATCACAATCGCAGCATTTGATATCTGCGCCCCGATTGGCCCATTGCAAGAAAATCCGATGCAATTATTGACCCCGCCCGATGTCATTCTGACCGTTGATCTTATCGACGATCTGATGGCTTGTATACAATTGACGCTTTCAAAGAAATCCTCTCCGATTGATCCCCTCCGATGGACTTCTCCCGATTAACCCTGCCCGAATATATCCCCACCGTCGATTTGATCCATGATCTAACGGCCCACATACCATCAGTGCTTTTGATCGCTCCACTCCCGATTGCATATCTCCGATGAAAAACCCTCGATTGACGTCCTTTGATTACACTCCCGCCGTCAATTTTTTTATTCCATCGAACAGCCTATAAGCCATTGTGCTCATCGGCATCGGCATTTTTGTATTACACGTGTTAGGAATCTGTAATTTTAGCAGATTGGTAAGACTAAAACTGCATAAACAACATCGTTTCAACCAAATTTGGAATTCTAGGATCCAACCCTCCTAAATCCGGAGAGGGATCTCTCCAATAAGTACAAAGATGGATTTGTCTTTGAATTTTTGGGCTATGATATTAGGCTAGTTATGAAGGCCAAAAGTTTGTTTGTTTTTGGATGGTTGATCATGAAAATTACTTGAGGGGAAAGTTATAAATGCAAAAAAGTTTCAAAAGTGAGAAGTTGCAAGTGAATGGAACAGCTTAGGCTAAAAGATAAATATAACGTTGGTTTTTAGTCCATTGGGCTATGGAGTCATATCTAGGCTTTAATTGAGCAACAACATCAATATTGATCCAAGGGGCAAGTCATCTATACCACAAGATTATTTGAGATTAGAGTGATGGGATGGAAACAATAAAGTGTTGGAGATGGCGGAAACTGATAATAATTTCACAAAGGATTTATAGTCAGTCCAAACAAGAAAAGCCTCTTAAGCAACTGCTTAAAACCAACCAAGTGTAGGGCTAACCATTGACCTCTTGGGCAAGTTTGTATTAAAGCAGCTTAATTGACAAACAATCCAGTAATCCACATAATTACCTTCAAAAAGCATGAAAACATATAAGAAAAACAAAGTGTAAACTTAAGATCAGATAAAGTACTTTTAAACCTATTCTGCTTTCAATCAACACCAAGGGAAACTTTCAGAATTTTCTTTTGGAGAAAAAACTAGGACCAGGGCACACCATATCTTCCATAATCATCTTTAATAAGCAAATAAGGAAAATAACTTTCAAGAACAAGGTTTAAATGAAACAGTAGAACGAGGGAACTCCAGCATTCCTAACTGCTTAAACTGTATTAAATCATTCTTAAATGAACAAGTTAGAGGAAAACATTAGGATAAAGCTTTTAGTTAGAGAAGGTTACGGATATACAATAGATCCTAACTCTATAAATGTTGTCCTTTATCAGAGAATAGTGAAACAATATGGCATACATAGAAGGAAAGCAAAAACAAAGAAAGAAGCACTTCACCAGTGATATAGACCAAGATCCCAAGAAACAGCTTGTTATTAATGTCAAACCAGTTACAGTCTTCAAGTCCAATGTTTCAGCTCAGCAATCATCTTCACTATTCAGCCTATCTAATCTATCACAAGAAGAGCTCCAAGGGCCAGTGATCACTATTTACAATTAGAAGTTTTTTTCTCAAATATATTTCCAAGTTCTGCAACCAACCCCTGACTCATCTTCTGAAGAAGTATATATAGAAGGATGAGGAGGTGAGATCTGATAAAAGATCTCAATTTACAATTAATACAGACTTAATGACTTCTTGGCCTTTGAGGGGCTCAATCAAGAAACTTACATACGTGTACTCTGTATTAAATGTTCTACATAAAGATTAAGCTTGGTGGGAGCTATTGTTGACCTTTGAGGCTCTGTGTAGCGTCGAAGTAAATTTGCAGATTTTTATCATTAATTTCCTTGGCAGGGTTTCCTCTTCGACTGTGTTGTGAGGAAGATATCTGGTTCTGGTCAATAAATTCTGCCTCTAATTGAGTACTTTGAGGAACAGGTGGCACTATGGTAGCTGAGGAATCAATTTTCCCCAGATTGTGGCGGTGGAGGCATTCCTCCTTCATAAAACACTTTAGGTTTTCTGTAAACTGTGTTTTATTTGGGAATTAGGCTTTTGATAAGCATCTTAGATGTAATCCCTGCAATAGTTGTCTTCAATCTTCTATCCTGGTATATTTCTGGTTTTCTGCGCTGATACTCTTTCAATGTGTTAAATCCATGGTTTTCGCTGATATGCAGGGTCACGCAGGGTTATGTGGCATCAGCGCTTGGATAAACACTGATGAAACGTGAAAATGGAAACCTGCGAATGATTTTCTGAGGTGAATCGAAGGCGAGAGGGTCGTCACCCTCTTCTTTTGAATTTCTTTAGAAATGGCGGAAAATCACTTAAAACACTGCAAAATACAAACAATAATTATAAAATCTTGCGTAATATATGGCTAACTGCTTCAAAATAAAAGGACATGTTACACCATTTTTTTGTCATCTAACCTACTATCATTAGATGGACCCAAGTACACCATGTAAGACCAATTTTACCCTAAGTAAAATTGCTTTCACTATGTAAAATAACTTAATAAAACACATTTATTAGGTCGTTTATGGTCTAAACAGGAAACCCCAAAAGGAAATATTAAACAAACCTATATTTGTTTGATTTTCCTCAAGGAATAATTAATTAAACAATAATTTAATTATTATTTCTGGTCATGTTTAACCCAAAACAAAGAAATTAATTAGATAAATCCTTATTTATCTTATTATTTTCTAGGAATAATTGTTTAAATCTTATTTAAATAATATTCCTTGTTAAATATGACTAAATCACCTATAAATAATTAAATAAATCATTATTTATTTGATTATCTTTTAACCACCTCCTTAAAATGATAAATAAATCATTTATTTATTTATTATTCACAAATAAAGGGATTTGACCCAAGTCAAATACTTTTTCTCTCCAACAAATATAATAAAATATTCCATAAAAGGTGGATCTAGATTTGGTTAACATTATTTTAATCATGCACCAAGATCTAGAATGACCCAATATTTTGTTATAAATAGGAGGGTTTTTCCTACCATTCTTCACCTTTGTTGCCTATTAGATCACTCTGGATCTAAACTCTTGGTCTGACTTTGAGCCATTATCATTGTCATATTTTCCATTATTTGCTGTGTGAGCTCCCTTTGAGTTCTATCTTTGTCTGGGTTTTCTACACCAATAGGAGAGAGAAATGCTAGATCTGAAGTGCTGAGGACTTCCAAGAACCCATCCCATTGAGGAGAATTGGAAACACCTTCTTGTTTTTCTCCCAGGTGCCCTTAATACAAAAATTCTTTCAAAAATATTGTTCTTGTCTTCTGTTTTACTGATGTAAGTAAGATATTCCCTCCTCCATTTAAATTTTGACCACCGGTTCCTTTTAGATCTGTTCCAAATATCTTTCGTGATAAAAAACCTCCATATTGCGCTCATCGCCACCTTTTCCGCTCCAAAATATATTATCCAAAGGTTAAAAACCCGCTATTAAAATTATATTGAGCCAAAGCCCCAGGGCCTTAGCCCCTTTTCTTGTCGTCATCACATGACCCGAGCCCGAAAATCACAAGCTAAAAGGAAAGGGAGCTTATTGTTTTATGTTTCGGGCGCAATGTTGGCCGTCCGATCGAGTTCAATCAATGGAGCGGCGATCGTTCTATGTGGAGGGCCCCGCGCGCAGAAAACCGGTGGTAAATTCCGCACCACTTCCTCCGAGCCGGCGGTATTTACCATGGGGGGAGCGATTCCATTAAAAACGCGCCGCGTGTCTTTGGTACGGGCCCTAAAAACCGCTTTCCCGCGCGTTAAAGATTGAATCATGGCTGGGCAGCGGAATCCACCCGCGCCATTGGATCTGCTGATCTCCATCCAACAGCGGATATCCTCTAAACTTGCTCACCCATTAACATGTGTCCGCCGTGTCCCGTGGCCCACCACCACACTGTTTCCGTCGCCTCCTAACCATTGATCCGCCTTCCAAGATCCGACGGCCAGAAATCAGTCTCCTCGTCTGTTGACTCTGCTGCCACGTCGCCTTTCCACCTATCCCCTCGTACGTCCATGTGTCCTCGCCTCGCGTGCCCGTAATATTCCTCCCCACCATATGTATATATGTGTGATTCCATTCATATCCTTCATTTTTATTCACCTCTCACGTCCAAACTGTTCTACGGGGAAAATGCGCGCTCCGTCTGTTTAATCAAAGTCTCCATTGTTTTTCTTCCGCCAACCTGCGTGTTCTTGTCATCCGTTTGTGTCCACGACGTCATCACCATCTCCACCTCCATGCTCCTTACCTCTGAGTCTGGTTTCTCTAATGTTTTTGTGGGTTTCACAGGTTCCAAGATGATAAAGAGGCCTCATAATTTATCGCCTCTATTGCAGAGGTCAAGAGCATATCAAAGGACGTATTTTGCTGGCGAAATTTAAGAAAGAAGTCGAGGGTAGTTGCATGAAATGACTATCATTAAATAAAACAAAGATATAAACCTACAGAACCCTCCAGAGAAAATCAAGGAACGCTTCACCCTGCATTAAAGGTCCAGGATTTAAATTCAGAGTTAAAGGCCGAGAGTACAGTACAAAATCGCAGGCTATCTCAGGGTTTTTGTGGTAGCAGATTTTCCCTCTTTCAGCAAGAGGCAGAACATTGTATATATTATTATTTGTGTCTTTTTCATGAAGACATTGTCATCCTCAACATTTATTTCTAAAGGCAGATTGTAAAGTACAGTCATTTATATTCAGTCATTCATAGAGTGGGCGCGAATCCTTTCCGCCATTTTTGTTCAAATTAAGTCATTAAATGTGCCCCATCTACATCCTTCTCTAGAATTCTCTATCTTTTCTATAAAAACCCAGAAATAAGACATTAGAGGGGTTCCAGATTTCTATCAGCAGACTGTGCAGTGAAAAGGCTTTTGTATACATTTTGTAATATTCCTGTATGAAGGTTCAGAGCCCGTAGGGTCTCAGTGAGGAGGAGTTATAACTGTATTGAGGATTCTGGTCTTTGGTATCTCACAGTATGTAATTTCTCTTATGTGTTAATACAATATCTCTTTTCATGTTATTTATCTTCTTGTATCATGTTCTAGAATGCGAGTGGTTCACTAGTTTGCAGTAAGGATTCATCCTTGTTGATGCCTTTTCTGGAATTAGTCAAGCGCTTTAAATAGGCCTAGTCATGATATATTGTTCCATGTTCATCTCATCCATATTTTCTACTATATTAGTTGCATGAGGAGGGTGCTTTTAAAATGCCATTTTCATATAAGGATTCATAAATTGGTATGCCCTTATGTGGTTTTGTTGTGTATCTGGGTATCAGTCTCATGTTAACTAATATCTTCTTTATGTTTCCTCACTGCACTCACTTCCTGATATTTGATTTCTATGATATATTATTTGAACTGGCCCTCTTTACAGTAAGCTGTCTCTTAACTGTCTGATGCCTTTGTATTGGAGTTTTACATGATGTCCCTACACTACTCTTATCTTTGTGTCAGCTTCTGAGAGAGTTTGGTCCCATTCAAAAATTATTTCCTTGTTTTACAAGAGATAGCAAGAGAGCTTTTTGGATTGACAACCCAAGCTATATGAAGAGCTCCTTGCTATATTAAGATGTGTCTAGGCAGTGCTATGGCAACTCTAGAAGCGTCTCTAGGGGGTGAAAAAATTGTCCACAGCAGGGATGTATAGGCAAAACCTTATTTTTACTACTTAATGTCTTTTTATGCATAGATCTGGATTTTTGCAGCACTTGTCTTGATCAACTAACTGCAGATCTAATTATATTGGTAGCCATATTTGATGTTAGGGCTATAATTTATGCATAGCTAAAGTGGTCTTTTTTCATACGCTTCGACGAAATATTCATACTAACAACTGGCGACTCCACACAGGTTTTCAATTACGACCGCTGTCGCTTTTCATATTCCTGCATATCCAACTACTTCAAACCCTAGGGTTTCTCTTCATCTTTTTATTTTTCCTATTTTTATGTTATTTTTCACCTATAAAACCCTCAATCATTAGAATTTCTAACTTCCATGTGTTTATGGCCCTATTGCGCAGGTGAGCCAGGACATCGGCGGCAAAAGCCCAGAACGACAACTGCAAATGCGCAGCCAGGGACACCAGGAGCTTGGTCGCACTTTTCAGCCCGAGAAGCTGCGACCTAGACCTCCCAGGTTACCCTTTTCAACCAGCTATCTCGACACACCTGAGAAAACGGGTCAGGAACACATGACACGCCAATTTTACGCTATTTTACTTGTCATTTTAAGGTTTTTGGAAGCACGTCAAGTTTTTCCCGTATACGACTCGGCTAGTTTCGAGCTGTTCCCGATCCTTTTTTGCTCATCTAAGTGGGAACATATCCCCCTAGGGCTTGAGTACCCTCCACTTTTGGTGGAAGAGTTTTAGCTGTTTCAGGTGTATGTTTTTCAGAGTTTCAGCCTTCCCTTTTTCAGATCTGATACCTCCTTTTCAAATGCCTTTTAATCAACTCTTCTCCCTTTCAAATCACCTCCTGAAGTTTTTTTTGGATCTACCTTTAGGGCCTCCTCCTTGTCCCTTCTTCTTTTTATTTGATTTCCTCCTTTTTCCAGCCACCTTGCCTACGCCTCTTGGGCGTGTTACGCCCCCTCTTTTAAATGATTTCTCCTATAGATCCTTGTCCCTTTCGACCCTAGATCTATTGGCCTCTTTTTAGTGTGTTTTGACTAGATTTTTCCCTTTGTTAGACTAGTTTTGAGAGACCCGCATTTTTGGTTTAGATCGATGCATTGATTATTTGTTAATTTTTATTATTTCAGCATTATATAATGTTCTCTGCGACATTATTTTAGGTTCTGTGACACACTTTTTTCTCTTGCTCTCAAAACGAAAAGGGTTCAAAATTAAAATTAACCTGCCTGCCACCTCTTCCTAGAACCTGGTTGCAGGAATGGACTTTAAAATCAATTGACACTGCACCTATCTGCCCTTGTTTCGACATTGTACTCTCTTGATTCTGCACCTCTCTGCCTTTGTTGATCGTTCTTCTTCCCCTTGTGCCGTGTTTGTGTTGTCACCATTGCGCCCCTAAGGCGCGCATCCCAGAGACTTCTTGGCCTTCACCCTTAGTTTCCGGTCGGTCGACCTACTCCCTCCCGTCATCGACGAGTTATTCCTCCTTCGAGTCCACACTCCGACTCCTCTTCTGATGCATTGGGTTCTCCTTTTACTTCTGGTTCTCCCCCTGTCACCTTCACTATGTCTGGTCCAGGGCCTAACGCTAGTGGTAATCCTGGCCCTAATGCCAGGACTACTACTAGCGGAACCGCCACAGGAACTACCTCGGATACACCTTTGCTCCCTTACATGGCAGGCCTCAGCTTCCCCGATCTCAACCAGTTGATCAATGACCCTATCTGCCATGATGTTGGTTGGCCTGCTATCCCAACCAAGCTCCCCTCTGACATCCCTAAGTTTGAAGGCCTTGCTGGAGAAGATCAAACCAACCATGTCTGATCTTTCCACATGTGGTGTTCCTCCAATTACATTACTGATGATTCCATCTGTCTTCGGTTGTTCCAACTCACGCGTACCGGTGAAGCTTCTAAATGGTATGTTGACCAAGCCACCTCTTCCCATAGCACCTTTGCGACCATTTCCCAAGCCTTTTTATCTTATTTCCAGCTCCCTCTTCGATACGATACTGGTACAGAGCTTTTGACTTCTTTCAAGCAAACCTCTTCGACTCACCTTTCCACTCATGTCCAGGAATGGCGGAGAAGAAGGAGCTTATGTCGAGCTCCCACCTTTAAAGATCGGGTTTATATGGACTGGTTCCATCACACTCTCTTACCTCCCATTGGAAAAGATGTCGCCTCCCATTTCCCTCAAACCAAAGAAGCCGCCCTCCAAATAGCCTTGAAATATGACTTGATCTACGCTTAGTCTCGTTATGTTTATACCGTCCTTCTTGACCTCCCCAGGCCCGGTGGCACTAACGCCCCGGGGGCATCCCATTCAGCCGACGGTATCGTTGGAGCCATTTTTCATCCATATGCTCAACCTCCTATTGGCTATGGTCTCCCTCTGGGAGGGGCCAGCACCTCTAGCACTTTTCCCCCTCCAGGTAGCATGTATCCAGGATACGACATGCCTCATCCTTTTTCCCAACCTCCTACTTACCTCAATGTTACCCAACCTAACCATTATTCTTATCCGCATCCTGGTGCGCCAGCTCCTCCAGCATATGCGCTTCCACCTCCCTTGCCTCCTCCACCCACATGTGAAACTACAGCCCCTCGGGGCAAGTATTTACACGAGCGGGCGCACGACTAATCCCCTTCTTCTCAAAGAAGGTGCGGAGAGGCAATCAAATCAATGTTGCCCACAGGCCTCATGGACCCAATCCCCAAAGTGCGACCTAACAACTGCTAACCGACAACGGGGCCCTTTCGGCCAAACCGGACGAGGCCTATTCACACAAGTAATAAACCTTGTTCGACTGCGGTGTTTATGATCGATACACTCCCGTGTCCTCCTACCACGAGATGCGGCAGATGTGGGAGTCTCAAGCCACATTGCGAGGACAACATGCCTCCCCTCATGCTCCCCCTAATGTGGCCACTACTCAACCGGCTGTGTTTACCGATCCTTTCCCCCAGCAAGGATTCATGGCTACCCAACCACCTGACAGACAGGTCACCACTCAACCTTCCCCTTCTAGTTCCTCCGATTACCAAATCCTCCTGATGAACTCTAATCCATCCCCAACCGTCGACCTTAACCTTCAAACTCGGTCTTGCTAGTACCCCAAGCCTCCCGCTCAGTCTGCCTCCGAGTCCCCTTCTTCAGGTTCTACCGAGCCTCTTTCGACACCCAATGGTCCCTTACATATCCCTAAACCCCAAGTTGAGGTTCATACCAAGATTCCTAAAGGACCATTACGCCGAAATGCTGCTCCTGGTCGAGCTGCTCATTCATATATCATAGTAGATGATTTGGCGCAGTCTCCTGCTGCCATTTCCACATTGGAACTCCTCCAATCGTGCCCTTCCCAAAAGAAGGCTCTGCTATCTGCCGTGGGCACTATAGATCCTGCCGATGACCAAATGATTGTTTTCGACACCCATCAATCATAACATCCTCCTCTTCCTACTTTCGTAGCCTTCCAAATCCCAGTCAAAATCCGGAACGCTAACGTTTCTCGGTGTATAATTGATGAGGGGGAATCCACCTGTGTGATGTCTGCTTCGGTTTGGAAGCAACTCGGATCTCCTAAAGTAGCCCCTTCCACGATCACCCTTCGAGCGTGGGATGGCCGCGCCTCCCAGCCCATTGGCCTCTTCCATAATTGTCCTATCACTCTTACGGGCAAGACTGTTTACGTTGACGTCGAAGTCATCGATGCCCCTCTAGACTACAACATTCTCTTGGGGCGAAGCTACACCTATGCCATGTCTGCTGTCCCATCCATAGTTTTTCACAAGATGTCTTTTCCTCACAATGGAAAGATAGTCACCATTGACCAGTTGACTTATCATGAGCCAAAGTCTCAGACATTCCTTGACCAATGTCTCTCCCGGCGTCTACAAAGACTCCTCTTTTCTTGGAACTTTCCCTGGTCTCCCTCCTCCTCCTATCTCTGATCCTAGCTTATCGAATGTTTGCATGATGCAATCGTCTCGGGCCACCCTTAAGCGACCCGCTTCGGCTAGTCAGCAACCTCCGACTCAACCTCACCCACCGCAACCCGCTCCTAGCCATTCATCTCAGCCAACCAAACCTCCTCCTTCTGGCCCTTCCCCTACAGCTGGTATCCCTGAACCCCTCTATCCTCCTGGGTCGGTTCCCCCAGGCCTCAACCATCTCGAAGCCGTCCCTCCTGGTCATTATCCCGCTGGTCATATACCCTTCCTGGCTCCCCCTCCCGGAGTCTATACGGTCCCCGTCATGGCCACCCTCTCTCTCCCTAACCTGACCCTGGGCATACCCGTCTGGTACCTTGACCCTCCAGTCGCTACCCCACCTGGTCACCCCAAACCCTATCTTGCTTTGACACCGGTTCAACCGGTCCCCCTCGCTTCCTCCGTTGCCACCATGCCCTCCGCACCTCCCCAGGACCCTGCCCCTGTGGTGACAGCTCCGGGAAAGAAAGGCAAAGCTCATAAGGGGGCAGCCAAAGACAAGGCCACCCCGACTGAACCGGCTCCTCCTCCGCCCACAAAGCCTTGCGCCTTGTGTGATGTCGTCGGCCACGCCACCCATACTTGTCCTGAATTTCCCTGTATTCAACCCATGGTTAACGTCGCGTTCCCTGAGTCTATGGTCCCTGACCCCCCTATTTCGTCCTCGTCCGTACCCAAGAAGCCAAAGATTATTAGCACCAAAAAACCCTGTGCTTTATGCGGTATCCATGGCCATTACTCCCACCATTTTCCTCACCTGACGCATTACCGCGCCTCTTTAGAGGTCGTTCAAGAGTATGAGGTTGAACAAAATCAGTCTGCCTCTCCCATACTTGCGCAGTATGCTTCAGGACAGCTTGAGGATTCCCCCACTCCCATTGACATTCCCCCCCCCTGATGTCCAGATGACGGAGTCTACTACCACCATTCTCTACCTATCATCCTCTGTGAGACCCTTGGAGAACATTCCCTTTGAATCCTCCCCTGTTGGTTCGCTTGATCCCCCTTCAGCGACCACCCTGGGCTTAACATCTTTTGACCATCAGTTTATCTGTTCCTCTGTCATCCCCCGTGATGATCCGTATGTTAGCCTTTCTTCCTGTAAAAATGATCTAGGTAGCTTTGTTGCGGCATGTGTTTTCCCTCCCTCTCGTTATCCCCTCTTTTCCCATCAGGATGTCCTCTTGGAAACCTTCTCCACCCACGACCTCATCCTTTCCGCCCATAATCAGGATAACACCACCCCTGTCTATGTTGACCTCCACAGCCCGAGTCCCAGCCATACCTCCTATAGCCCTCATATACCACCATCTAGTTCGTTTATGAGTCATAGCCATCCTGCCCATTGCACTCCCTCCCGCAGTTGCCACTTGATGTCTCCTATACACTCACGCTACCGTCATTACTCCTCATCCTCCCATTGTTTGTCTTGTAACACCATTCCGCAGGACCTCCCGTCCACACCCTATATCGGTTACGCTGATGGTACAAGTCGTTACTCTCAGAATCTAGCCTCGACAGGCTGGGCCATTTTCACCCCCTTGCATGCCCTTGTTCTCTCGAACGGGGTCTGCATTGGTCCTTCCACCAATAATCAGGCCGAATATGATGCATTGCGTGGTCTTTTAGTCGATTCCCTCTCTCATCGCATCCTCCATCTGCATGTTCATTTAGATTCCCTACTTCTTGTCATGCAACTAAATGGTGTCTATCATGTGCATATTCCTGTGCTGTTTAGACGGTATTTACGAGTGAAACTCTTGATCCGTGAATTTGAAACCATAACTTTCAACCATGTACCTCGAGAACGGAATCACTATGTAGATAGCATTGCAAACCATGTTCTAGATTGGCATTTATCACACGCATTTCATACAAGACAATAACACTCATAATCATTAAAAATATGCATATCCATAATATGTGTCGCAAAACATGTGTTTAGAGTCCATCTACACTGATACATATGACATGCCCATAGCATGTTACAAAAAACTCAAACTGGGGACACCATCTGTCCCTACATACACACTAGGGGGCACCACCTGTCCCACACCTAATCACTATCTGGCAGATCCCGAGCCAATGGCTCTGCTCTTGCAGCCTGTAGATCACGTATCCCCTGACCGGCCATCGCCATGCGCCGCATGACACCTCGCCATTCCGAGGGTAGACCAATACATGGCTCTATGTACTAGTCGTCTAAGTCTTGCCACCTGTGCTCTGACACCCCGGTCAGCAACCTCTCGCAACTACGGCGGATGTCCTCCAGAAGGGAGGCAGCATCCTCATTATGCGCTGCTCTCGACCCACTGGGAACTGCAGCTCTAGATGCTGCCGGTCGTCCCATATATCCGGCCGGTTTTACCAGAGCTATATATGCATACCAAAAGTACATGAATCAGTACCCTATCTACGATTCACTAACTTTAACATGCCCAAAGAAGAGTAGTTACTTGTCACTTACCATCGGGTCCCCATACTCTACCAGGCGGACGTGGTAGGTCCGGATCCCCACAATAACTCATCCCACTATAGGGATAGTCGTCTATGTATAACGACATCTGATCCCAATGGGCAAAGAACTCATGTCGAAACACTTGTTCGACTGTCCCTCCTCCTCCTCTGCACAGTAGCCGCCCCCACCGGCGCATCCTGGGCTCTCTCGGGCCCCCATCTGGGAGTTGTATACGAGGTCGTAAGGTCGGGATCTTCTCAAAGAAGAAGGCGCACAATAAAGTCCCATACGAGTAATCGTGGTTCACTTGCCGCTTGCAGAGCGACAACTGTCATTTTAACGACACCAACATCATTTGGGCCCACCCATAGTAGGTCCCACTCAACACACTCTCCACAATCATCATCTGCCCCCCTGTGATGTGATGGAGTGCCTGGTTGCCCAGGATCTGCAGTACCGCTGCGGCCACCGCACGGGTCTCTAATCTCTCTAGGTCCCCGATCGGTATCCAAGTCCCTTTGATTTGGAGACTCGGTCGGCAATGTCACTCCACAAACTCCATGATATGCCACCCCCGCGGTAACACTAATTGTGTGTTTCCCACCATCCCAAGTGGCGGGAGACCCGTCAGGAAATACAGATCCTGGACTGTCAATTCGATCCTGTGCCCCTGCACTATAAAGACCTCATGATCTGGATCCCAATAACTGACAATCTGGGCCAACAAGGGCTCCCTAACTCTCATAAGAGGGTTCTCCAAAAACTTCAGAATCCCAAACCTGGCCAGTACACGACAGACACCCTGATCCACCTGGATCTCTGACCGCAATGTACCCAGGTCTCTCTCTCTCCACTTGACCCGTATATCTGCCATATCTGCACAAAAACATCATCTTTTTCAGCATTCAGATAGGAAACACTGCAACCATCCACAAAAAACCAAAATCTCAGCCCTAACACAGCACTAGAATCCCTTCCATCTTCAGGTCGCACTTTTCTGCCAAATCCTGGGACAGGTCACACTTTTTTGCTCAAAACCTGCTTCCCAGGTCACAAATTTTGGCCCAAAAAGTGCGACCCGGCCATAGAGATCAAAGAGGGTCTGTTCCTGAGTTTTTGGGCCCTAAACTGAACTTTCAATCCATCAAAATGAAAAAGTAAGGTTAGGCCTCTTACCTGCAACTGACGGATCTCGATTCCAATGGTCGGTTTGTTCACTACACTCGCCGCAAGATTTAGGGCCTTCTCTCCTCTCTACATTCACCACAGGAACACTAGCAAATGAGTGGATTTGGAGGAAAAACTGCCTTATTAAAAGAGAACCCTTGTTTCTTCTTTCGCCTGCTACGACCATACCATAGCTCCGTTTGACAAACCGTCTACACCGTTGGAAAGCTCTCACCGAGCCCTCAAATGGGTATCTGTTAGTTTTTTGTGATTTGATACTTCACCAGGACACCTTTTGTCCAAGATGGGCCACTTCACCTCCCCCCAAAATCGAATTTCCTCACTTACAACACTTGTACTTGGGGCACCACTTTGCCTCCATACTTGTCTTTGTTTGTGTCGATTTTCGTCATGAGATACCATCTTGTACTCATGTTTTTTGGGTCCCCCATGGGATCTTTTCTGTGTGGCAGCACCATCGAGTCACCCTTGTTTAGAGCATCCAATTTGAGTCATCATCGCATCCATGGTGTCTATCCCGAGTCCCATTGTACCCTGCCATAGTCCTCCATCCTTCCTTGCTTGGTCTCTCTCTTGTGTCGCACATTATGGCTTTTAGTCCCACTGTCCCCTATCCCTTATGATATTGTGTCAGTCGCTACCATGTCATTCATGCCCTTTATGCTCTAGCAAGGGAAGTCGTCCATTCGCTACTCAGTCCCCTCCATTCCATCTTCATCATTGGTATTAGTCTGTCTGTCGCTCTACTATTTTCTCTCGTGCCTTAGTTGAGGATCTCTCATTGCCTCACCTATGGCAGACCTCCTTCTGTCGACATCAGCTCCTTCATTCCAGAAGACAGGTCTAGAGGGCGGTGTACCTTGGTTCCAGCTTCCACTCTTGTTCGGTGCCTCAGATCAGGCAAAGGGATATCTCATTTCCCTTTGACTTGATTGTTTCTCCACTCCAGCTCCTTTCCGCATGATCGAGATCTGTATACTTGATGGTTCAGTGATGCAGTAGCAGCTCTTGGTGATTCTCGGGTGTGTGTGAGATGTCTCAGCCCTCATGAGGGGGTGGCCCTACAGGTAGCCCCCCACATGCCCGGATGACCTCTTCATTGCAGCCCTCAATGTAGCTCCATATATTTGATGATGTCAGCCTTAGCCGCTTGCAGCGCCTCTTTGATTTTCATGTATCAGTCAGATTTTGTGAGCCCTTCCCCGCTTATAGGGGGCATTTGGGTTGTATTTGTATCTCATGTACTCAGATATTATTGTATAAGTCCTGGCTGTTATCCCAGGCACAGCATGTATGTCGGATTCTTCATTTTATTTTTATTTGGCTCATGATTATGCCGGTTGTACTTTATGGTTCGATCCCTTGTTTACTGGACACACTATTCTTTTGTACTTTGTCTCGGCGGGCATAGGTATGCCTCCCCCGCCGCCTTTAGCACAGGTACCCTCTCATAAAAAGAGACTTGTTGCACCTGTAAGTCTCGTCTCCTCAGGGTCTAGTTCTTCAACACATTAGTCTACCTCACATTTCTCTCTCTGACTTCCCTTTTGATGTCTGGTGATTGAGTTCTTACAACGTACTTCGGTCATACGATTTTCTCCTAACACTCGCACGCTGGGGGGCAATCTGTTACACCATGTTTTGGTCATCTAACCTACTATCATTAGATGGACCCAAGTACACCATGTAAGACCAATTTTACCCTAAGTAAAATTGCTTTCACTATGTAAAATAACTTAATAAAACACATTTATTAGGTTGTTTATGGTCTAAACGGGAAACCCCAAAAGGAAATATTAAACAAACCTATATTTGTTTGATTTTCCTCAAGGAATAATTAATTAAACAATAATTTAATTATTATTCCTGGTCATGTTTAACCCAAAACAAAGAAATTAATTAGATAAATACTTATTTATCTTATTATTTTCTAGGAATAATTGTTTAAATCTTATTTAAATAATATTCCTTGTTAAATATGACTAAATCACCCATAAATAATTAAATAAATCATTATTTATTTGATTATCTTTCAACCACTTCCTCAAAATGATAAATAAATCATTTATTTATTTATTATTCACAAATAAAGGGATTTGACCCAAGTCAAATACTTTTTCCCTCCAACAAATATAATAAAATATTCCATAAAAGGTGGATCTAGATTTGGTTAATGTTATTTTAATCATGCACCAAGATCTAGAATGACCCAATATTTTGTTATAAATATGAGGGTTTCTCCTACCATTCTTCACCTTTTGTTGCCTATTAGATCACTCTGGATCTAAACTCTTGGTCTGACTTTGAGCCATTATCATTGTCATATTTTCATTATTTGTTGTGTGAGCTCCCTTTGAGTTCTATCTTTGTCTGGGTTTTCTACACCAACAGGAGAGAGAAATGCTAGATCTGAAGTGCTGAGGACTTCCAAGAACCCATCCCATTGAGGAGAATTGGAAACACCTTCTTGTTTTCCTCACAGGTGCCCTTAATACAAAAAATTCTTTCAAAAATTGTTCTTGTCCTGTCTATTGGATGTATGGATCAAAACCTTATTTTTACTGCTTAATGTCTCTATATGCATAGGTCTGGTTTTTTGCAGCGCTTGTCTTGATCAACTAACTGCAGATCTGAAGATATTGGCAGCCATATTTGATGTTAGGGCTATAAATTATGCGTAGCTAAAGTGGTCTTTTTCGTACACTTCGACAAAAGATTCATACTAACGGGACATATGGAGGAAGCGCAGCCGTTGGATGGCATCATCCAACGGTCGGGATATCAGGGAGGCAGAGTAGAATGGGCGGAAGGAGATATGATTCTTCGATTGCGCGAGAGATCGACGGTAGGAAGCGGCGGTTGAAAGTCAAACGGAGGAATCGGGTGATGGAATATGGACCATTGATACGTAGATCGGATCGCGAGCGGGTGATCCGAATGCCACGCATTGTATTTTAAACATCGAGCATATTCGGCGTAAGCCGTTGGATGGCGGGTTTCGTCCGACGGTTGTGGTCAATATCACTAGGCAACCTCGTCCGAAAGAATTTCCAGTTATTACACGATGGATGGATTCTAAAATTTGCAAATAGTACCCAGGACACGTGGCGGTAAGTGTATGGAATCGCTGGCCATGGGGGGAAAACAACCTTTTGCCCAAAGGCGGTGCGATGGATACCGCCGGTTTTGGGAAACCAGCTTTCGGGCGGTGGGGACCACGGAAAGACACACTCCACACCATCCGATCTGCACATCAGATCGACGGTGCGGAATGGTTTGAAAATGATATCGGTGGAAAAAATGTAAAATAATTTAAAACCCAAGGTTTAAATTTAAACAAAGGTTTTGAGAGGGGCGGCGCGAAAAATATATAATAAAAATGTCTGGCGCCCGACTGCGGGGCCGCGAGCGAATGGGAAGTGATGTGCCCGAGGATTAATGGGTAAATGGGTTTAAGACTTATCCCGAGGGGGCTTAAGACTAAAAAATGTATATTTTACGATTTTTCAACATTTTTCAAAGGAAATGAGGGTTCCGATATAGTTTTAAAAATGAGTTTTAAACTATGGAAAGGGGATTTTCATGAAAGGGAGAAAAAGTATCATGAGAATCGAGTATTTTTATGTAGAAAGAGGGGGGGCAAATGAGGGTTAGTTTTTATTGGGAGAAGGGGAAAATGATGACTTTGGAGCAGCATTCTGGCTTGGAAATAAGCAGGATTTCTGAGTGTAAGATGAGAATATCAATGAAGTTTTGGACAGAGAAAAGGCAGGAGGCCTTCAAGAGTCTTCAAGAGCCAACAAATTTTAGTAATGAAATTTGTTCCTTGAAGGCTCAAACTGTCTTAGCCACCTTTTGGTATAACAAATATTTATAGGTGGCTAACAACACCCTGCCCCGCTCTCCTCCGATCCCCTGATGCCGATGGACCTTCGGGTCCCACCATAATACTTCCACCCCATTCATTATAAAATAGCCCTTCCCTTTGTAAAAATAAAATTGTAATTTATTTCATTTTACCAAAGGCCTTCCTCCTCATTTCCTATTCCCATCGCATCGGAGAAACTCTATTATGCAATACACCGCCCCGATCTCCCGATTCCGATTGCGATTCACATACCCCAGTCCCACCTTAAGGCCCTCCACCATTTCAATTGTAAAATCATTATTTCCTTATAAAAGTGCCCAACATTTTATATTTTATTACTATCCCATTATCCCTTTGGCCTGTCTTTTATCCCTGTTTCCCACATGCCAATCGCATTAGAATTTTTGGGTTTCGTTCTAAATAACATCCTCCCCATTCCTCCGATCATCGATTGCAATGGCACCGTCGCATAACATATTACAATTTTTTATTATATGTTGCGTCCCTTCCTGCCCATTGATTCTGATTGTAATGTGGACCCCACCTCATTTCCCTTCACTCCCTCCATCCAAAATCAGCTTTCCTTTCACCAAGGCATAATTTCATTTCATTTTTATTTTCGAAGCATTTTATTAAAGTCTATTTTCTTCAGTGAAATAATGAAAATAGTGGGAGAAAGTCAAAGGGTTAAGAAGCTACGATTTCTATAGCACCATAAAAATAGGGATTTTCTCCTCAAATTACCTATTTTTCATTCAACAGCGTAATTGTGAATCTGCCCAAGTAGTCAAATGTAATGATGTTCCTTCTTTAGGGCAGATTGTTGGTTCTCTTTTCTATCTTCAGATTTTAGTTCTGAGTTGTTAAACAAATCCCTCTTTTTGTGGATCTATTTTCCCACATTTCAGCCTATTTAATGTAATTGTAAATCATTTGTAAACCAGTTTGTAACTCAGAAGTAGGGGAATAGTGTGGAAAAGAACGCTCTACGCTCCATTGTAATAGTTTTGGATAGGTAATTAATAAGAGATGCAGCTCTGATTTGTGGGATCCATGTGGTATGAGATTTAACATTTGTTTTCTCCTTTGTGTTCATATGTAAATTTTTATTTTCATTATTCATTCATAAACGTCTTTGTTTGAATTCTTTCAAGATAGAAAGGTAGAATCCATTTTTATGCTCTGTCTTGGGAAATCATTCATACTTTGTGTTTTATTCTGTTTGAAAAGGATCCATCTTCTATGCCCTTTTCAGCTCCTCACCAGTCTTTCCATTCCATCCTTATTTAAACTTTATTGCTAAAGCTTCCTGCCTACCTTGCCCCATGAAATACCCTATGTCCTGATTTAATTCCCCAGTTTCAAACTGTCCTATTTGTCCCACACGTCCCTGAAAAATTCATTCATTTTATTTAAACTTTTTCCATTATTATACCTAGCCTAATATCAGATCATTATTGCACTTTATTGAATATCCTTTCACAGAGAGAGCCCTTTCCTGACCTTGTAGGGCTAGCTACAAGGCTAAGCGTGGTTTAGATGTTGCCCTGATTTACCTTTTTTCAGCCTGAGGTCCGGATCGGGAGCTAACATTTCTGGCAACTCCACTGGGGAAGTGATCTGAGTGTATTCAAGCTTATATTCTCAGCACTTTGGACGTGTTTATTCTGTTTTGAAGAAATATCGAAACAAAAGCTCTACAGAGGAGCGAGTCATAGTCAGGTCCTGTGTGCAATAAAGAGTATTAAAACCTCTGTCTAAGGTTGGACCTTGGTTACATTGAACACGACGCTTTTAAAGAAAACTCTGTTGTTGAAAGTAAAAATCTTGGTTCTGTTGACTAGCAGAGAAAATATCAGTAGGACCCAGTTGTTGAACTAACGCCAAGAATTAAAGTGTTAAACCCGAGTTAAAGCACAGTTGATTTACCACTAGTGGTTTTCGGAAACCAATACCACCTTCATCGCGCTGCTTTTTCCCTGGAGCAAAACCACTTCAAAAAAATGCGATCCAGTAATATAAGGGCATGTCATCTCCCCAATACCGCCCATGTCACGCAAATTTCATGTGTTAAACCTCAGCCTTTCAAAAAACGCGATATTTACGAGGATCATCCGATATGGAGAGCCTAAGATCTAACGGTAATCACGCAGTGAAGTGCATGAGCAATAGATCAGGGTATGATCCGGTAGTTTCGCATTATTATATGTTTATTTTATTCATAAAAAGGCGAAATATGGATTCGTGGGCCCCTGTTGAATCAAATGTATGCCGCATTTGGTAGAATAAAAGGGTTTTATGTTATAAGTTCGAAGGTTGGTGTTTTCAAAAGAATCACGCCATTGTTATTATTTGATATTATGACCGAAGGATAAGGTTTGCAACAATTGTTTGAAGAAGTTTGAATATTATTGCAAAATGGCGAACATTTTTAAAGCGCTTCGGAAGGAAATATAATTATAGCCACTTATTCCACAGTCATAATATATTCAGAACATAAAGACAGATCACCCTAGTAATATCTTCCTCGGTAAAGAATGACAAAGTTTAGATCTGATTGTTGATGGTGAACAACAGTCGGATATATACATCAAGGCTGAATCATTCACCTAGCGGCTCCATTCACTGAAAGATCCAGAAAATCAAATCCTTCATGGTGACTCCACTGCAGGAAGATCAGTAGCTTTAAGATCTTTGTTTGAAGATGGAAAGTGTTGCAAGAAGGTATGCTCCCATGAGTCAATATCACATTCCAGGTTTTCCAGATAATATGCCTAAAGTAGGTTGGCAAAGGAATTTGCCTATGTTCAGAAATGTGAAAGGTAATGATGCTACTCTTCATCTGGTGAAATTCCACATCCATGTGCATAAGTTAAAGATTGATTTTCCTGAAGATTGCTTGATGAAGATGTTCATGGCTACTTTGGAAGATGAAGCTCGATCTTGGTATGAAATTCTACCACCTGCTTGTATTCATTGTTTGAGAGATTTTCATACAATATTCTTAGAAAGGTATAAATAATCTTGTCCATCCTTAATATTAGTGTAGAATTGTTGTAAACATGTTAATAGTTTCATTGAAAATCTTGAGGATTTTTATGGAGATGATGAATTCATGGACGAAGAAATCATGGAAGCACTATATGAGAATTCATTTCAGCAGCACACAGAAATCTTAGAAGATACTTATCAAGATTAGCAGACTGAAGGAAGACAAGGTTTTATTTCAGATCTGATTGAAATAAAGGACAAGATGTAGGAAAATGATGTTCCAATCTCACATAGTGATAAAATAAAGCTAGATCTAGAGTTAAAATGTGATGAGGAAGAACATGTTGTTCCAAATCCCATAAAGGAGAGTTATATTGTTGAGGTCACCTCAAATGAAGAAAACATATTTATAGACCTAAGTTTTCCCATCCTATCAGAACAAAGTCCTCACCAGGAGGTAACCCCCTCCCTTTATCAAAAACAAGATGAAATCTTTGTTCAAGTAAATGAAAAAGTTTCTTTGGATGAACCTTTGGTAGATGATAGAAATGTCATTTTTGGGTTTCAAGAATCATATGAAGTTTCTCTTCCTATGATTGATGAATGTAATAAGAAACATGATAATCTGGTTGTTATATCATATGAAGATGATCAACAATATATTCAGACTACAGAAGACCAGAGAATTTTGAACTGCCATTCAGATTCTTCTTCCTATGTTTCATGTTTTGAAATGTTTTTTCAAGAGGAAATCTACTCACCTACCTGTTCAGAATTTTTTGAAGATCAAGAACACATTCTTACTGAGGTACATTGTGAAGAAATATTAGAATCAAGAGAAAAGGACACCTTGTTTCTTCAACAAGAGGTAAATCTTCATGTTTTTTAGGATCCAGTGGCAAAACTATTGTTGTCAGCAGTGAAAGTGATTATTGCAATATTTAGTGATGAAGGAGATCATGGTCAACTATGCTTTTAGATGCCCAGTTGCAAGTATCTATTGTTGTCTAGAGCACCTTATCAGGAGAATCAATCAAGGGGGCATCTGCTTGATTGGTTAAATTGGCATTTTGAGATCGCCTTATGGTACTTTGGTTTTCAAAAAACACAGGTGGTTGTCATCAGGATTTGAAACCTTCAAGTCTTGGTTATGTACTGCCATCAAGCTTCAAATGTTAAGCTTTTTCTAGGTTAGCTTTGAGTCACTTTTGAGTTAGTTTTTTGTGTCAGTTTTTAGTGTTTTGACTCCATGCCCAACAGATAAGGCTACTTGGTCTACGGTGTTCTTGGCACCTCCAAGGAGCTACCATCCCCGTTGGAGCCAATGTTAGTGTTACTCTGGTCATACTGCCATCAGTGATCAAAATTTCTCTTTTGCATTTGCATATTAGGAGTCCCATACCAATAAATTTCACCATTCCGCTAAGTCATGGATTCATTGATGGTAGTGATTTTTTATCAGTTTTCCCTCATGTGAAACTTGCTGATTCTCCTCTCTATTTTCTTTATTCATGAGTCACTTTCACTCTCAAAATCATGTCAGTAGGTCATAGGAAGGTTCTCATTAAGTTCTAGGATATTATCATGGTCTAATTAATGAGTCAAGTGTCAATAAATATCAGCAAGGTCATGAGAAAGTCAATAAACTCAAAGTCACAGTACATGGAAGATCAAAGAGATATTTTATTCAGTTTGATGTAATTTTCACCTCAAGACCATTTTTTTAGGTGAAAACATGATACTTTTCCTTTTATTATGTAAATTTATGTCATCATATGTAATAAGTCACACTTCAGAAGTTGTTATCTCCACCAAGTCATCACCCTACCTTCAGAGAAGTTTTCCACAGCATTTTCAACGTCAAATCATGTTCTAAGTATGTTCAGTAGAAAGAGCCCGGAAAGAGCTTTCCAACGGTATATTACACTCTCAAAACTGACTCCTGGATTGAAATGTATGCCTAAGTTAAAAAAAAGTCCTCTATACCCTAACCCTTCCCCTTTTTCCCACCTTTCCCTTAAACTTTATTTTATTAAAGTTTAATATTTTCCTTTATCAAATCCCTTTTTCCCCATCTGATGGAAAATCGCATTATAAAAATCCTTAAAATACATATGCGATTTTATAAACACTTCCCCTCATGTCCCTTTAAAACTTTATAATAAACGTTATAAAGTTTATTATTATAAATACCCCCTCCATATATAAACAACTTCCCCTTCATGACCCTTTAAAACTTTATAATAAATTTTTAAATTATGTATTATAAAACCCTGTCGGTCTGATGCAATCCCTTCCCCTTTTCCCATCGCAATCGCTACATTTGATATCTGCGCCCTGATTGGCCCATTGCAAAAAACTCCGATGCGATTATTGACCCCGCCCGATGTCATTCTGACCGTCGATCTTATCGACGATCTGACGGCCTGTATATAATCGGTTCTTTCAAAGTGATCCTCTCCAATTGATCCCCTCCGATGGACTTCTCCCGATTAACCTCGCCCAAATATATCCCCACCGTCGATTTGATCCGTGATCTAATGGCCCACATACCATCGGCGCTTTTGATCGCTCTACTCCCGATTGCATATATCCGATGACAAACCCTCGATTGATATCCTCTGATTACACTCCCGCCATCGATTTTTTTATCCCATCGAACAGCCTATAAGCCATCATGTTCGTCGGCATCGTCGTTTTTTTATTACACCTTGCCCCGCTCTCCTCCGATCCCCCGATGCCGATGGACCTTTTTGTCCCACCATAATACTTTCGCCCCATTCATTATAAAATAGCCCTTCCCTTTGTAAAAATAAAATTGTAATTTATTTCATTTTACCAAAGGCCTTCCTCCTCATTGCCTATTCCCATCACATTGGAGAAACTCTATTATGAAATACACCACCCCAATCTCCCGATTCCGATTGCGATTCACATACCTATGTCCCACCTTAAGGCCCTCCACCATTTCAATTGTAAAATCATTATTTCCTTATAAAAACACCCAACCTTTTATATTTTATTACTATCCCATTATCCCTTTGGCCTGTATTTTATCCCTGTTTCCCACATGCCAATCACATCGGAAGCTCTGCGTTTCGTTCTAAATAACATCCTCCCCATTCCTCTGATCGCCGACTACGATGGCACCGTCGCATAACATATTACAATGTTTTATTATATTTTGCGTCCCTTCCTACCCATTGATTCTGATTGTAACGCAGACCCCACATCATTTCCCTTTGATCCCTCCATCCGAAATCAGTTTTCCTTTCACGAAGGCATAATTTCATTTCATTTTTATTTTCAAATCATTTTATTAAAGTCATTTTTCTTTAGTGAAATAATGAAAATAGTGGGAGACAGTCAAAGGACCGAGAAGCTACGATTTCTATAGCACCATAAAAATAGGGATTTTCTCCTCAAATTGCCTATTTTTCATTCAATAGCATAATTGTGAATCTTCCCAAGTAGTCAAATGTAATGTTGTTCCTTCTTTAGGGAAAATTTTTGGTTCTCTTTTCTATCTTCATATTTCAGTTCTGAGTTGTTAAATAGCTCCCTCTTTTTGTGGATCTATGTTCCCACATTTCAGCCTATTTAATGTAATTGTAAATCATTTGTAAACCAGTCTGTAACTTAGAAGTAAGGGAATAGTGTGGAAAAGAACGCTCTGCGCTCCATTGTAACAGTTTTGGACAGGGAATTAATAAGAGATGCAGCTCTGATTTGTGGGATCCATGTGGTATGAGATTTAGCATTTTTTTTCTCCTTTGTGTTCATATGTAAATTGTTATGTTCATCATTCATTCATAAACGTCTCTGTTTGAATGCTTTCAAGATAGAAAGGTAGAATCCATTTTTGTGCTCTACCTTGGGAAATCATTCATACTTTGTGTTTTCTTCTGTTTGAAAAGGATCCATATTCTATGCCCTTTTCAGCTCCTCACCAGTCTTTCCATTCCATCCTTATTTAAACTTTATTGCTAAAACTTCCTGCCTACCTTGCCCCGTGAAATACCCTGTGTCCTGATTTAATTCCCCAGTTTCAAAATATCCTATTTGTCCCACACATCCCTGAAAATTTCATTCATTTTATTTAAACTTTTTCCATTATTATACCTAGCCTAATATCAGATCATTATTTCACTTTATTCGATATCCTTTCACGGAGAGAGCCCTCTCATGACCTTGTAGGGCTAGCTACAAAGCTGAGTGTGGTTTAGATGTTTCCCTGATTTGCCTTTTCTAAGCCTAAGGTCCAGATCGGGAGCTAACAAACCATATAGATTTCTTTGGTTGTTTAGCATAGATTGCAAATGCTATTTAGCATTGGGATTTCTTGTTTAGGAATTCCACCTCTTCCCATTGAGTAGCTCTTGGGAGAGTCTTGTATTGCATATTCCACTATCTGGCTTGAGGCCAAGCTTCTCCTTTCAACTACAACTCAGATCCTGTTGAGGGTTTGGTTGTCTTTTCAAGATGCAGCAAGTGGAGGCTAGATCTATTCAAATCTAGGACATTTCAGTGCCCTTTTTAAGTGTAGGAGTCTTCTACTCCAATTGGAGGAGTGTATTGGAGTGATTGAGCATCATTTTTTGATCTTAGCATTTGGCCAACTACCATCTATACCCTAAAGCGCAGTTTCTCTTCTAGATATACATTATTCTTGTAGGTTTTGTTACAGGGAGTTTGGGTTCACCATTTGGAGAGATAGTTTCTAAGTTTTGGGGATCTTCCCTTCAATTTGAGATCCATTTGAGGAGATATATACACTGTATATTTCAGATCTGATTTGAATATTTTTTAATACTGATGAATCACTGAATATTTATGTAGATATTCATTCTTCGATCTCAGATCTACTGCTTATTCTTGGTGTAATGCTCAAAACCCCAAGGTGATCTAAAAGAGGAGCCTTTCTAGTGCATGGATCTATTTGGATCGGATCTTTTATGCACAGATCTGCTCTAGATCTGGCATGTAAGAAACAACAGTTTTCAGCCTAATAAAATAACATTTTAAGGTAGTTTCAGTCCATACATCCAGTTACAGCACCTCTTTTAGGATTTTTCTTCTGTTAATGTGTAATATCCAAAAAGGGAGAATGCAGTAATACTTAACACAATATAAGAACTTGCAGCAAGATAAACAATAAATCTTAAGGCAACATCAGAATTTACAGAGAAGCTAAGCCATTTTATTATATTGGAGAATAATTAGTTACACAATGTAAAAAATATGAGTAGATCTAGCCAAGAAGTTGGTCAAGAATTACCCAGAAAGCATGATACAACAGGTATAGCATAACTGGAGAGGCAATGAAGCAAATACTACACTGTCCCTTTAACAAAATACGAACATATAGTTGCAGGCTAAATAGGAAAATGCAGATCTACTCAAAAATGAAGCTCAGATGATGCCAATATTCAATATCTAGACAATGTGATGAATTCCCAAGATAACCTAGAAAGGATTTTCTAGATCTACAACTTTTGAAAATCACCTCCCTAGGATTTGGTCCTTGATCTGCTGGGAAATACAGATCTAAAGCTAGATCTGACAAATAGATGGTTGTAATATGATATCAGATCAGATCTATGCTTGAAGGGTTGATCCCTTCTTCATATCTATGAGCTAGAAGCTCTAGATCTAGTTTTTCAATCCTCCAATGATGATTGCAGTTGCTGCAACACAACTGCCTCTAGAAACTGCGCTGTCAGCGAGAGAGAGGCCTTCTGCCTGCTAAAAAATTCTGCAATAAACTCCAGGCTGATGGTAAGACTGATGGAAATGTTAGGGAATGATCCCTCATAGTATTGCCAGCTGAAATACTAGCAAATTCCTTCCTCCCTTTTGATCTGCAAGGTAGATAGCGTAATTCCTGAAGGAAGTACTACTGCTGGGTGGTCAATAACTTTTGGCCTGATGCCAGATCTGAAATAAATCTCTAGGAAACTGATATTTTAGCCCAAGGTGATAGAAATAAACCCTCAATAGTTCTCCAGCTGAAGTACTGAAGACAACTTCCTCCTTCTAGACTGATCTTCAAAAATCTGCAATTTCTGAATACGAATGTTCTGCAGAAAGTAGGAAAATGGATGTGGCACTTAAAGCCTGATGTAGAATGAATTACAAGACTCTTTCTAGAGTTGAACTAAGAAAGAGGTGGGATTCCCAACCAGGAACACCCTATGCTAAACAACACCTGCAATCTTTGCTAAACAGCCCAAGAAAGCAGTGGAATGTCACATGAAAATTCTAGATCTAAAAAGATCTTTACATCAAGAATAATCAGCATGCCCTCATCCTTGCCTTCATCTTCTTTATATAACATCTGAGCTTTCCCAAGCCTTGGCCCTTATCTATACGGCACTGTCACATGTGGAAAATATCCTCCAAGTTGGACTGCTCTGTTTAACCAAATCAACCATCATGTCTAGGTGCAATGTATACCTTCCATCAAGTGTGCCTTGTTTGCACAAGGTCCTCCATCACCTTATCATGAATGTCCCATGATCTTCGACATCTTCAAGATCTTAGTTGATTGAATCATCAACATGTTTGATCCCTTCAAGATCTTAGTTGATTGTGCCAACCTCCATGATCTATCTCATTAATGAGACACGTTCTCCAATTTCATTCACATTAGTAGTTGCTCAACTACCTTATTATGTAGATCTAGGCTTAATTAATTCACATTCACACACACAAAAGTGGATATTAATTCATATTGAGGATTGTGGGTCCCTCCACCCTTTTATTTACTTAATTCATTAAGAAAATCAAGGACTCTAATATTCCAAATATGATGTGAAAAATTTGGAATATTACAGTCCCACCCCCCCACCTGCCCCCCACGAGAAAATGTTGCTTGTCCTCAACCAACTCCAAAAGTAGATGCAAATCCATCTATTCCCCTCCCAATGGCATCCACATAAAGAAGGCTTCCTCCATTTGTTGCAATGTGTTATGCATGTTTGGTTCTGAAGTTGTCTTTCAAAAACATATAGAATGACCTCTAACTGTATGGTTAGATGCCCTCCTTCTATCATGAAGTACCAAGTGACAACCATATTATGTGCAACATCATCATCAATACATGAGATACATAAAATAAAGTAGCTCTTTCCACAAAGGAAAATCTCCATCATATAATACATCTCTCCATCCCATGTTTCATGAATTTGATTGAGCACTATTATGCTCTCACCCTTAGCCCTATTAGCCTTGTTGGATCCAAGAATCATTCCAAAGTGATGCAAAAGAAGAATGAAAGGAGCTATATGGGTAGACAAAAATGTGAAACCATATTCTTCTAAGAGTAAACACCAGAGTAAGGCCCTTTTCTGCCATCCTCCATCTCCTCCATGTAAGATGGACAAGCCAAACTCCCCCAAAAGCAACCAAAGCAACAAGAGATCTTGTTGCTTTCTCTCCTCCTCATGTGCATCATGAAAAAAAAACATACTAATGGACATATGGAATGTCACGTCATCCCAATTCAAAGAAACATCATCAATGCACATCATAAGAGCATCATGCCAAGATTTTCCCAAGACAAAACACATAGACATAGGAGATGTCGTGTGGTGGCCAATCTCTCTCAAGTGAAACCAAAATGAACATGCCTTCTTTTGCTACATTCTTTCATTGATACAAAAGGCATGAATCAGAAAAATATGAGCTATTGGATGGTAATTATAGTCACCCAAGAGCAGCCAGCGCAGCCATGCCTCCTTCTTCATTTCATAAGTGTTCTTCAAGGCATGGATCAAAGAAATAGATGCCTTTGGGTAGTGACAAGAACCTCCCAAGGGAAACCAACGTAACCAAGCTTGCTGGCCCATATAAATCTGCAAGTGGTTATGCAACCCCTTGCTTATATTCCTCATCTTCTCATCCCAATATGGAAGATGAGTGATGTGCTACATAATCATGGTATCCTCCCGTTGTAGAATACCATCTTCCCAGTGCTCATTGAGAAAGTGTCATCAAGAAAGGAGAAAAGGTTTCTCATATCTATATGTAGGTGCCTTAGCCTTAACAAAGTCTTGGTAGACTACAACAAAGTTTTCCATTTCCTTTTGTAAGTCCAAACCTTCCTGTTTGATGGCTGCTTTATGGATAAGAGGCTCCGTCTCAGATTTCTCCATAGCTCCTTCGGTGGCCATGCCACTGCGCGCTATAATATTAATACTTGGTCCTTCATCTCAGGGTTCTGCCTTGAACCTTTGTACATTCTGCGTATGTATCTGCTACTTCTCCTTCATCTTGGCTATCAGGATCAGGAAATCTTCAATAACATGATCCAACTGTCTACAGTATGTGCAGGATTGTCTCGCAGGGTTCATGCAATCCCTTGCAAAGTGCCCTATTTCTCCACAGTTATAGCAAATCAGTTGTCCTCTCCCCCTTCCTGTGCTTCCACCCCGGCCTCCTCCCTACCCCTAGCTGGGGAGCCACCTATGTCCGCAAGGGATATTGGCGAGGATGGATCGGACTGTACCCTATATATATTTCCTCAATCTATCATCAGGTCGTACGTCCGACAGTTCCGTTCATCATGGCCTATAGGTTTGCAGAACCTGCACCATTTTTGCTTTATTTCAGGAACATATGCGGCAAGGTGGGGATAGTGGTTGGTATTGTGCAACCTAGAAACGCAACAATCATCGCACCAAAGCATCAATCCACTTGGTCCTGCAGCTTCCCTAGGACGCAACAGATTGGGTCCCCCTACCTGTATGTAGTCTGCTAGCAGAGGCCAATTATCCTTGGTGTGTCCATTTGCCCTGCATCGTATGCACCATTTTTCAGGGCTTGCCTCTACTCCTTGCTCCTTCCGTAGATTTTGGATCTCCATGTACATTTCCTCTAGCTGGATTTGTATATGTTTTACTCCTAACTGGGTATCATCGCTTGGTGCAGCCTCTAGCTTCATCGCAATTTCGAGGGCCTTTTCCTACAATTCAATGGCTTGATGTCCCATTGACACACGTAGGTGGGGCAGCATCATAGCAATGAACCACTCCCTATGTTGTCTATCATCATACAGGAATCCTCCTCTAATTACCTTCTTTAATTGTTGGTCAGCCTCCCATATGGACTCAGATGGTCCTTGCTTGCAATCCTTCAGATCGTTCATTATCTGAGAGTAGGACTTGGGCTTCTTGAACTCTTGTTTCAAGGAATTTTTAATCTCTTCAATGGTTTCATTCACATGTTGGTCGATGTATCCCATATACCATTCCAAGGCTCTTCCTTCAAAGGCAAGGGATAGCTACGCTCTTTTCACCGCATCACTGGCTACATTCTGCATAGTCCATACCGATCCTGCGACAAACCAGAACTGATCCATATCTTCATCTCCTACACCTTTGAAGGTGGGTAGCTTCATGTGTGAGGCCATATCATCTTTTGGTGGAGGAGGCAGTCAGTTCTTACCCCTATGAGGGTTCGAAGGTGGCATAGACGGAGAGCTATACGCGACAGAGTTTCTTACTGGACTATAGCCAGATCGATCTCCTTCTTGATTAGTTATGTAGTATTTACCATTGCACGTTGTACCCTCACTTTGATCGGAGCTCATTCACATTGTATGACTACACAGAATGCTCTTTTCACATAATAAGATATTAATCAGTAGTGGTAGAGTTTTTAGAAACTTACCGCGGAAACGCTTGAAGACCCTTCGTTCTACTTCTGAGTAGAACACCAATTGATCAATTTCAATTTTTTTCACAAACCCTCCTATCACACTATCCACCCAGTGGTATACCATAAGAGTGATGGTGTTATTAGTCTCTTCTAATTTCCAAACCATCTCTGGGGTCCACTGTGTGACCCATTCGTCCTTCCAACATTTCTTGGAAATCTACGATCCTTGCGAGCCACTCCTGAAGCTCAATCACAAATGTCACAAAGAAAATATCGTAGATCTATGTTAAGATTTACTTTTCTTCCACTCCTCTGTGTTTAGATTTGTACTGCGATTCTCTCTTACTGTGAATTCCTAAATCTTCTTTTCAAACCACTCTGTAATATTCCTAGTTAGTCCTAAGCTAATTGGAATATCCAATTTTTGTTTTATTTCTTTGCTTAAAGAATAAATGTGTAAAGGAGGTTCATCAAACTCCTAATAAATAATAAATCAAGGCCAAATGTAAAAAAGGCTAAATCATGGCTCTGTAAGCAATCACCCTTAGGTGTGAAAGGGGATTGGATATTTTGACTAGGTCAACCTTGACCAAATCCACAAAGTTTTCTAGAAGGAATGGCCATCAATGTGGCACAACGCAATTCTAGATGGAGATGGATTGTGTGAAAGAGAAGATTTCATTGAAGGTGGTTTAGGGTTTACGAGCTCTTAATCCTTATAAGGAAGGGCATGGCAGCATGGAGATGTTGTTGAAGATATGATATTTTGATATATTGTATCTTTAGACCATATAGATTTCTTTGGTTGTTTAGCCTAGATTGCAAATACTATTTAGCATTGGGATTTCCTGTTTAGGAATTCCACCTCTTCCCATTGAGTAGCTCTTGTGAGATTCTTGTATTTCATAGTCCACTATCTGGCTTGAGGCCAAGCTTCTCCTTTCAACTACAACTCAGATCCTATTAAGGGTTTGGTTGTCTTTGCAATCTGCAGCAAGTGGAGGCTAGATCTATTCAGATCTAGGACATTTCAGTGCCCTTTTTCAGTGTAGGAGTCTTCTACTCCAATTGGAGGAGTGTATTGGAGTGATTGAGCATCATTTTCTGATCTTGGCATGTGGCCAACTATCATCTATACCCTATAGTGTAGTTTCTCTTCTAGATCTATGTTATTCTTGTAGGTGTTGTTTCAGGGAGTTTGGGTGCACCATTTGGAGAGCTAGTTTATGAGTGTTGGGGATATTCCCTTCACTTTGAGATCCATTGGAGGAGATCCATACATTGTATATTTCAGATCTTATTTGCATATTTTTTAATACTACTAAATCATTGAATATTTCTGTAGATACGCATTCTTAGATCTCAGATCTACTGCTTATGCTTGGTGTAATGCTCAAAACCCCAAGGGGATCTGAAAGAGGATCCTTTCTAGTGCATGGATATGTTTGGATCTGATATTTTATGCACAGATCTGCTCTAGATCTGGCATGTAATCAACAACAGTTTGCAGCCTAATAAAATATCGTTGTTAAGGTAGTTTCAGTCCATACATCCGGTTGCAGCACCTCTTTTAGGGTTTTTCTTCTGTTAATGTGTAATATCCAAAAAGGGAGAATGCAGTAATACTTAACACAATATAAGAACTTGCAGCAAGATAAAAAATAAATCTTAAGGAAACATTAGAATTTACAGAGAAGATGAGCCATTTTATTATATTGGAGAAGAATCAGTTACACAATGTACAAAATATGAGTAGATCTAGCCAAGAAGTTGGTCTACAATCACCTAGAAAGAATTCTACAACAGGTACAGCATAACTGGAGAGGCACTGAAGCAAATACTGCATTTCCCCTTCATCAAAATATGAACATATAGATGCAGGCTGAAGAGTAAAATGTAGATCTACTCAAAACTAAAGCTCAGATGATGCCAAGATTCAAGATCTGGCCAATGTGATGGATTCCCAAGATAACCCAGAAATAATTTTCCAGATATACAACTTTGGAAAATCACCTCACTAGGATTTGGTCCTTGATCTGCTAGGAAATATAGATCTGAAGCTAGATCTGACAAATAGATGGCTGAAATATGATATCAGATCAGATCTATGCTTGAAGGGTCGATCCCTTCTTCAGATCTATGAGCTAGAAGCTCTAGATATAGCTTCCCAATCCTCCAATGATGATTGCAACTGCAGCGACACAACTGCCTCTAGAAACTATGCTATGAGGGAGAGAGAGGCCTTATACCTGTTGAAAAATTCTGCAATAAACTACAGGATGATGGTAAGACTATGGAAATTTGAGGGAATGATCCCTCACAAGATTACTAGCTGAAATACTAGCAACTTCCTTCCTCCCTTTTGATCTGCAAGGTAGACAGCGTAATTCCTGAAGGAAGTACTGCTGCTGGGAGGTCAATATCTTTTGGCTTGATTCTAGATCTCCAATGAAGCTCGGGGAAGCTGATATTTAAGCCCAAGGTGATAGGAACATACCCTCACCAGTTATCCAGCTGAAGTACTGAAGACAACTTCTTCCTTCCAAACTGATCTTCAGAAATATGCAATTTCTAAATATGAATGTTCTCCAGAAAGTAGCAAAAGTGATGTGGCACTTAAAGCCTGATGTAGAATTAAGTACAAGACTCTTTCTAGAGCTTCTCTAACAAACAGGTGGGATTACCGACCAGGAACACCCTGTGCTAAATAGCACCTGTAATCTCTGCTAAATAGCCCAAGAAAGCAATGGAATGTCACAGGACAATTCCAGATCTGCAAATATCTTTACATCAAGAATAATCAGCATGCCCTCATCCTTGCCTTCATCTTCTTTATATAAAATTTGAGCCTTCCCAAGCCTTGGCCCTCATCTAGACTGCGCTGTCACATGTGGACAATATCCTCCAAGTTGGACTGCGTTGTTTGACCAAATCAACCATCATGTCTAGGTGCAATGTATACCTTCCATCAAGTATGCCTTTTTTGCACAACGTCCTCCATCACCTTATCATGAATGTCCCATGATATTTTACATATTCAAGATCTTAGTTGATTGAATCATCCCTCTGTTTGATCCCTTCAAGATCTTAGTTGACTGTGTCAACCTCCATGATCTATCTCATTAATGAGACAGGTTCTCCAATTTCATTCACATTAGTAGTTGCTCAACTAACTTATTATGTAGATATAGGCTTAATTAATCCACATTCACACACACAAAAGTGGATATTTATTCATATTGAGGATTGTGTGTCCCTCCACCCTTTTTATTTACTTAATTCATTAAGAAAATCAAGGACTCTAATATTCCAAATAAGATGTGAAAATTTGGGAATATTACAGCCCCCCCCCCCCTGGGAAAATGTTGCTTTTCCTCAAGAAACTCCAAAAGTAGATGCAAATCCATCTATTCCCCTCCCAATGGCATCCACATAAGCAAGGCTTCCTCCATATTCTACAATTTGTTATGCATGATTGGTTCCAAATTTGTCTTTCAAAAACATATAGAATGACCTCTAACTGTATGGTTAGATGCCCTCCTTCTATCATGAAGTACCAAGTGACAACCATATGATGTCCAACATCATCATCAATACATGAGATACATAAAATAAAATAGCTCTTTCCATAAAGGAAAAGCTCCATCATACAATACATCTCTCCATCCCATGTTTCATGAATTTGATTGAGCATTATTATGCTCTCACCCTTAGCATTGTTGGCCTTGTTGGATCCAAGCATCATTCCAAAGTTATTCAAAATAAGAAGGAAAGGAGCTATATGGGTAGACAAAGATGTCAAACCATATTCTCCTAAGAGTAACCACCGGAGTAAAGCCCTTTGCTGCCATCCTCCATCTCCTCCATGTAAGATGGACAAGCCAAACTCCCCCAAAAGCAACCAAAGCAACAAGAGATCTTGCTTATTTCTCTCCTCCTCATGTACATCATGAAGTAAAAACAAACTAATGGACATATGGGATGTCACATCATCCCAATTCAAAGAAACATCATCAATGCACATCATGAGAGCATCATGCCAAGATTTTCCCAAGACAAAACACATAGGCATAGGAGATGTCATGTGGTGGCCAATCTCTCTCAAGTGAAACCAAAATGAACAAGCCTTCTTTTGCTGCATTATTTCATTGATACACAAGGCTTGAATCAGAAAAATATGAGCTATTTGATGGTAACCATACTCACCCAAGAGCAGCCAGTGCAGCCATGCCTCCTTCTTCATTTCATAAGTGTTCTTCAAGGCATGGATCAAAGAAATAGGAGCCTTTGGGCAGTGAAAATAACCTCCCAAGGGAAAGCAACGTAACCAAGCTTGTTGGCCCATATAAATTTGAAAGTGGTTATGCAACCCCTTGCTTATCTTCCTCATCCACTCATCCCAATATGGATGATGAGTGATGTGCTGCATAATCATGGTATCCTCCCATTGTAGAATACCATCTTCCCCAAAATAATGAAGAACTTTGCACTCCATGAAATTTTGAAGTGCACCTCCAATGAGATCTCTTAATGAGACCTTCTTCTCATCCATGGACTTCCAAAAACAATGAGGTCCTGGATCTGATGTAGGTAGAATTTTCTCTTTGAGCTGTGAGGTGTTAATTGAGAAAGTGTCATCAAGAAAGGACAATATTGTCCTCTTGTCCAGAGTGACAATATTGATAGCCTCCTCCTTAGGAAATGTCTGTTTACGGCACATCTTTGTCTTCTTCACATCAAACTTCTTTCTCAACTTGTGAAAGAAATCTGAATATTTAGTCACCTTTGCATGCTCCATGTGTCCAAACCACCAATCATTAGCTTCCATATTGTTAGCTACCTATAATATTTTGTTATACGAAAAGGTGGCTAAGACTTCTTTACGCCCAAGGAACAAATTTTATCACTTAAAAATTGTTTTTGCTCTTGAAGACTCCTAGAAGGCCTCGTGCCTCCTCGTCCAAAAATCTTCATTGTCGTTACCGCTTTATACTTAGAAATTCTTCGGGCCGATTCCAAGTAAAAGACTACCGAAAGACCTTCACTTTTCCCCTTCTCAAACCTTCATCCGCTCCCCTTTTTCTCCACAAATTTCACTTGTTACAAATCCTCTTCTATCATTTATGAAAATCACTTTCCCATAGTTAAAACCCATTTTTTTGACTATCCCGAAAACCATCAAATTCCATTGAAAATTATGAAAAATTCATAAAAAATACAAGTATTATGACTATGGACTTAAGCCCCTTTGGGCTAAGTCCTAACCACTTCCCCACCATATGCTTTGGAGCTGGAACCATTTGCTAATGGGTTAAGGTGCTAATCGCATCGGAAAGAATCAAATGTACAATTCTTTGCCATACTCCGAAGAACTCCGATTGCGATTAGCCTTGCTGCTTAAGACGCCCGATCATATAATTTTCATGTAACCCTGAACCCGCCCTCGACGCTTAAACCTTGTGAAGATCTCATGCCCGACCCATTTTTCTTTATAAAACCCAAAACTCGCTTATCCAAAGTTTCAAATTAAAAACTTGAAATCACGTGTTTAATATTTTAATGGGTTGATTGAAAGACCGATCGCGCAATCGCAATCGGAGAAATCAAATGGGTAGATCAAAAAGACCGCATCAGAACTTCCGATGCGATTGGGTCCTATGTATTATAAACCCTGACCCTTTTATTTTCTTTCCATATAACTTTTCCCCGGGACCAGGTGTTAAGGATCCCGGGTGCTAATCGCATTGCAATTTTTCAAGGGGTTGATCGGCAAGACCGGGCCCGCAGTTCCGATTGCGATTGGCCCTTGATATATATAAAGCCCCGGGCCTATCATGTTTCATACACCCAAAGGCCCCACAATCGGGCGCCTATTCCCTTCACATATAAATATTCCGCCCCGATCTATGTAAACCTTTGTTTTATATTAAAAACTTTGGTTTTTCGTATATTATAAAGGTTTTCACTGTTCCACTCCAAAGTTAATGCCTACCGTTGATCATATGCCGATCAAATGGCCATCGCTCCGTTGCACCGGCAATTTCAATCGCATCGCAAATGTTTAATCGCATGCATTTTGTTTTCCCCCCGATTGCGACTCCCCCGATCCACCCTCCACCGTTGATCTCGTTCTTAGATCGACAGCTGTCGCATAATCGTTTCTCCCCTCCCAATCGCACAATCGCATCGGATATTTTCAATCGCACCTTTTTTCACCACCCCCCAATTTTGAGGGCTGGTTTCTATTGGCCTACTCTTTTTTCTGATATACACAAGATGACCACTACTTTCCATAAATGCCAATTGTTTGAAGGCAAGAGAAAATTGCTACCCCTTCCACTGTATCCAATCACTGTTGAAGCCCCATTTCAACAGTGGGGACTTTACTTCATAGGATAGATCCATCCCTCATCCTCTGCCCAGCATAGATGGACCCTTACTGCCAAAGACTATTTCACTAAGTGGATAAAAGCCATTCCTTGTAGGCAGGCCAATGATTCAGTTATCATAAAATTTATGGAGACTAATATTCTCTCCAGATTTGGTTGTCCTACCAAGATCATCACAGATAATGCAACAACATTTGGATCGAAGAAAATGGTTGACTTCTGTCATAAATACCAGATAACACTGGGGCATTCCACAGCCTATTACCCTCAGGGTAATGGACTTGCAGAATCTTCCAACAAAAGCTTAGTGAACATAATCAGGAAACTGTTGGAGGACAACAAAAATTCTTGGCACACAAAGCTGGTCTATGCACTTTGGGCTGACAGATTAACTTTGAAGAAATCTATTGGTATGTCACCTTTCCAGCTTGTGTATGGTACAGATGTAATTTTTCCTAACAGCCTTGGTGTGCTAGTTATGAAGTTGATCCAAGAATTGCAAATTGAAGATAATGACATGATCAGAAGAATAAATCAGACCATTCATCTGCAGCAAACCAGAGAGGAAGTGTATAACAAAGCATTGCAGAAGCAAGGCAGCATTAAGAAGCTTTTTGATAGAATAACAAGGGCCAGCAATTTCAAGATCTGGGACAAAGTTTTAAAGTGGGACTCAAGGAGGGAGGAAAAGGGCAAGCATGGAAAATTTGACAACCTATGGCTTGGCCCTTATTCTATCCATTCAGTTGCTGGTAATAACGCATTTTTCTTACAGGAACTGGATGGAACATAATTTTTTGGGGGTCCTGTCAACGGCAGGATGCTTAAGCATTACTTTTCTTGATCCATTTTATGTTTTGAAGCCTTTTTATCTTTTTTTTCCATTATGAATATTTCACCCACCATTGCACTCAAAGTTATGAAAAATCAAAAATAAAAAAATAAGAAAAGAAAGAAAAGAGGGCAGACTGTGAAAATAAGAAAGGTATAGCTCCATGCCAAAAAAGAGAAACAAGCCTAAAAGTGTGCAAGCTCAAATGCCACTCCTCAAAAACACACTTCTAGTTAGTCAAATTGTTTAATCTTGACTAATTAGCTTTAAATTTTTCTACTGATAGGGTAGTGAATTTGATTTGCCAAACTGTTCAATCTTAGCTTATCAGTAGATAGATTAGGGTAGAAATGAAGGTTCAAACAAACTCAAAATCTGAACCAAAGTTTCCAAAAGAGGATGACTCCAAACTGTTTTATTTTCTGAGACACAAGATAGGAGATCTCGTTCTAATAATCAACCTAAAATCAGTCCGAAGAAAAGAAAAATACAACAAAAGCAAAAGCAAAAGTTGTGAGTCACGGAAGAAAAAAGAAGGCCATGATAAGAGACTTTCAGATCTTAAGCCTTCCATTTTGATTTTAAAATTTCTGCAAATAATAATCTATGTGCAGCTTGTTTTTATGCCATAGATCACAGCAAGTCAAACAACTTAATCTTGACTTGGCTGTTTTTAATTTTTTTTCGTAGAAATTAGAGAATGAAAGTCTGTTGGACAGCTTAATCCCAACAGACAGTAGATTAGGTAGAGAAACTTCTGAGCTTAACTATTTAATCTAAGTTCAGGGAGAAATAAGGAGTAGCATTAGATTAGTTTTTTATGCTTTCAAAAGAATAAAATGTTGTGAATAGAGTTTGCCAATCCAAGTGCACTCTAATGAAGAAGAAAAAATGTTAGATCTATATGATTGGGTAGGTAGAAAGTTGTATTGATAAAAATCCATTGTTTTCATGGTTGCTAATATGCTTTTAGAAGATCATCCAGCAAAAGAAGCGTAATCCAATGGATCAGGCACAAGTCAGCCTCCCAGAGAATCCAAGTTTGAAGTTCTTGATACCTTCAAGAAGGCATCATCCCCAAGTGGAGCCATTGTTAGCCACCTATAATATTTTGTTATACCAAAAGGTGGCTAAGACTTTTTGAGCCCCCAAGGAACAAATTTTATCACTTAAAAATTGTTGGCTCTTGAAGACTCCTAGAAGGCCTCATGCCTCTGTCCAAAATCTTCATTGCTGTTACCGCTTTATACTTAGAAATTCTGTTGATTCCAAGTAAAATACTGGTGAAAGACCTTCATTTTCCCCCTTCTCAAACCTTCATCTGCTCCCCCTTTTCTCCACAAAAATTCCTTGTTTTCATAAATCCTCTTCTTCCATTTATGAAAATCACTTTCCCATAGTTAAAAACCCATTTTTTGACTATCCCGAAACCATCAAATTCCATTGAAAATTATGAAAAATTCATAAAAAATACAAGTATTATGACTATGGACTTAAGCCCCTTTGGGGTAAGTCCTAACCACTTCCCCACCATACGCTTTGGAGCTGGAACCATTTGCTAATGGGTTAAGGCGCTAATAGGATAGGAAAGAATCAAATGTACAAGTATTTTCCATACTCCGAAGAACTCCGATTGCGATTAGCCTTGCTGCTTAAGACCCTCGATCATATTATTTTCATGTAACCCTGAACCCACCCTCGGCGCTTAAACCTTGTGAAGATCTCATGCCCGATCTATTTTTCCTTTGTAAACCCAAAACCCATTTATCCAAAGTTTTTAACTTAAAAAATTAAGTCAAATGTTGAAATACTTTAATAGGTACATTAAAAAGACCCGATTGTGCAATCGCGATCGGAGAAATCAAATGGGTTGATAAAAAAGACTGCATTGAAATCTTCCGATGCGATTGGGTTTTGAGTGTTAAAACGTACCCCACCTCTATTTCATATGACTTATGCCCAAGACCAAGTGTTAGAAACCCCCGGCGCTGAATCGCATCGCAATTTTTTAAATGGGTTGATCGGAAAGACCGGGCCCGCAGTTCCGATTGCGATTGGCCCTTGATATATATAAAGCCCCGAGCCTATCATGTTTCATACACCCAAAGGCCCCGCAATCGGGTGCCTATTCCCTTCACATATAAATATTCCACCACGATCTATGTAAACCTTTGTTTTATATTAAAAACTTTAATTTTTTGTATATTATAAAGGTTTTCACTGTTCCACTCCAAAGTTAATCCCTATCGTTGAGCATATGCCGATCAAACGGCCATCGCTCCGTCGCATCGGCGATTTCAATCGCATCGCAAATGTTTAATCGCATGCATTTTGTTTGCCCCCCCGATTGCGACTCCCCCGATCCACTCTCCACCGTTGATCTCGTTCTTAGATCGACGGTTGTCGCATAATCGTTTCTCCCCTCCCAATTGCGCAATCGCATCGGGGTTTTTCAATCGCACCTTTTTTTGCCACCCCCCGATTACCGATCCCCGATTGATTTTCCACCGTTGATCTCCTCTCCACCTTCTGAGATCCGACGGCCCTCATTTCCTCCGATCACGAGTCTTACCGCCGCTTCATAACCTGCCGATTCATTTCCCAACGTTGATCTAAACCTCAGATCAACGGTCGTCGCTCAATCGCTTTGAACCTCCCGATCGCGCAATCGCATCGGAGTTTTTCAATCGCGCCCCTTTTCTCCTCCCCCCGATTGCGTTTCCCTGATTAAATCTAGACCGTCCATGTGTCCAGATCCAACGGTCACGCTCCTCTCCCGCCTTCTGAAGCAGTTTAACCTATTTTCGCAGGATTTCTTAATTATTTCGTGTTTTGTGCAGGTTTTCAATGGTTTTCATCATTATACGAAGAAATGCCGAGGGCTGGAAATGACGATTCTCATGCCTTTGTTTCATCGAGGAGAAGCCATCCGCGGGGCTCCATTCCATGTTTTGTCAATGTTTCATGAGCATTGATGCCGAGAAGCCCATCGCGGTCCCGCACATTGACAAGACACTGTTTTATTCAAAGGAACAGTCAGAGAGTATCAATTTTGAAAATAAAGCACGACAGACGAAGATTGAAGACAATATTACGGGAATTATGGCTAAGACGGTTATCAAAAGCCTAATCCCTGACTCAAAACACAGTTTAAAGAAAATCATAAGTGTTTCACTGACAGGAGGGCTCCCACCACTTCAAATGAGGCGAATAAATTCCTCAGCTACCATAAAATCCACCTGTTGCCTCAAACCTTTCAAACAGAGGCCGAAGTTATTAAAGAAAATCCGATATTCGCCTCCAGCACAGCCAAGGAGTTACTTCTGCAAGGAAATCAATCCAGAAATATATGCAGAGTTACTCCACACATTACGCAGAGCCTCAAAGTCAAATAAGACTCCCATCAAGTTTTAAATTCATAAATTGTAAACATTAATACAGTGGTCCACTTGTTCACTTCTCCATCAAGCCCCTCAAAGGGCCAAGAAGTCTTGAATCTATATTTATTATCTTAAGAGATCTTTTTGTTAGATTTCACCTCCTCATTCTTCTATAAATACCTCAGTAGAAGATGAGAAATTGTTGGTTGAGTTGCTTACAGAGCTTTGAAATACATTTGAGCCTAAACTCCTGATTGTAAATAGTGTTCACTGGCCCTTGGAGCTCTGCTTGTGATAGATTAGTTAGGCTGAATAGTGAAGATGATTGTTGAACTGAAACATTGGACTTGAAGACTGTAACCGGTTTGACATCAATATAAAAGTTGTTTCTTGGGATCCTAGTCTATGTCATCGATGAAGTGCACCTCTCTTTGTTATTGTTTTCCTTCTATGTATGCCATATTGTTCATATTCCTCTATAAAGAACAGTTTAAATAGGGTTAGGATCTACTGTATATCAGTAACTTTCTCTGGCTGAGAAATATTTATCTTAATGTTTTCCTCAAGTTTGTTTATTCAAGAATGATTTAATACAGTTTAAACAGTTAGGAATGTTGGTGTTCCCTCGTCCTTCTGCTTGCTTAAACACTGTTCTTGAATGTGATTTCCATTATTTGCTATTAAAGTTAGACTAGAGAAGATATGGTTTGCCCTGATTCCTAGATCCTTTTCTCCAAAGGCAGATTCTAAAAATTTCCCTTGGTGTTGACTGAAAGCAGACTAGGTTTAAAAGTACCTTATCTGATCTTAAGTTACACTTTGTTTCTCTTATATGTTTTCATACTTTATGAAGGTAATTATGTGGATTACTGGATTGTTTGTCAATTAAGCTGCTTTAATAGAACTTTCCCAAGAAGTTTATGGTTAGCCCTGTCCTTGGTTGGTTTTAAACAGTTACTTAAGAGGCTTTTCTTGTTTGGACTGACTATAAATCCCTTGAGAAATTATTATCAGTTTCCACCCTTCCAACACTTTATTGTTTCCATTCCATCATCTTAATCTCAAATAATCTTGTGATATAGATGACTTGCCCCTTGCATCACTCTTGATGTTGTTGCTCAATTAAAGCCCAGATATGACTCCATAGCCCAATGGACTAAAAACCAGCGTTATATCTATCTATCAGCCAAATCTGTTCTATATGCTTGCAACTTCTCACCTTTGAAACTCTTTGCATTCAGGACTTTTCACCTCAAACATTAATCATGCTCAACCATCCAAAACAAAACAAAACCCTTGGCCTTCATAACTAGCCTAATATCATTATCTCAAACTTCAAAGACAATATCCATCTTTGTACATATTGGAGAGATCCCTCTCCGGATTCAGGAGGGCTAGATCCTAGAATCCCAAAGTTGGTTGAAACGATGTTGTTTCTATAATTGGACTCTGCCAATCTTGCTAATAAATTACAGAATCCCAACATTTATGGCGACTCTGCTGGGGAATTACAAACCTAGAAGTTTTTAAGGATAATTATACGATATTCAAAGATTTGGTTCATAGAGAATTTGCTTTATTAACCAGCTGGAGCCACCAGCAACATTTATGGCGACTCCGCTGGGGAGCTGAGTGTTTGTATAAGACTTTAGAGACCTCAGAAAACCCTTGATTCAAGAAAACTTTGTGAGTAAGAAGCAGCCTTTTCAAGCACTACCACAGAAATGGTAATCATGATGAAACTTGTTTGAATCAGTGACAAACTAGGTCAACCCTAGGATTCTGATAAAGCTTCATATAACCTTGAAAAAACAGCTAGCTTAGCCATAAGAGTAGACTGTCTTTGTCTCATAACCTTAGCTAAGTTTTGAAACAGAGTTAGGATATTCTTAAAAACCACACTACTAAAAACAACTCAGAAAAACCTAAAAAAATTTCAGATTGGTATTCAATAAACATGGTGGTGGACCATAAATCCTTTTACCTCCAAAGGAGCTAAAAACTTCCACTTGGCGACTCCAAAATCCTTAACAGACCTTAAGACTCCACTGGGAAGAACCCTTATCATCATAACATCATTTAAAACTCAGTTAGAGGACTGTAGGATTAAATTTGCGTAAACAGATTAGTTAACCTCTTAAAGATTGTCATATCTGGTTGAACTTGTCTTGTTTATTCGGGTCTAAAGAACACGGCATAGTGGCTTCTAGAAAGTTTCACACTAGAGCCCATCCTGACCCTAATCCACCTGAGATAGTTGATGACCCAGAAAGTATCCTTTGGAAGTCTCCTAAGGTTAAATTATCAACTATTTTCAGATCACCCTTGAGAGCTAATTCAGTCCCTGAAAATCTTTCGGCTCTACAACAATCACAAGTTGACTTAGTAAATCCATTCAGAACTAGGTCATTTGATGATATAATACAGCTAGACTCCGAGTCTTCACTTTCATCCCCAGAAACAAGTAAACACTTTGGGAATAGAGAATCAACACCTCCCGATTTACATTTCCTTCACAACCTAGGTGTCTCTCATCCAAGATCAGCTCAGCAGTTCTACTCCTGATCCATCCACTTCTACTCATCCTACATCCACTGTTCAAACCACCAAACCTCAGCCCACTTTCCCTTTTGTTAATCCACCTCTTGTGAATCCACCTCCACCTCCTACCATGGTTGCATGGTATGCTCCCTTAGTCCTTCCTGTACCATTAGTCAACCTTCCACAGGACTATCAGTCCAAAATCCCATTGTATGATGCTAGCAGTGCTACAACTACATCACAACATGTGGATAATATGAATGACTACTTTGACAGAAACGAAATTGATGATGATTCTGTCAAGCTCAGATTATTTTCTCAAAGCTTATGGGGAGAAGTAAGAAAATGGTTTAAAGGCTTAGCCCCCCATAGTATAAATGATCTCCAAGGCTTCCATCAAACATTCTTAAACAAGTGGGAAGTAAGGAAGAACCCTCTCCAAGTTCTTGCTGATTACAACAATCTCCATAGGAACCCAAGGGAAAGTGTGCAAGCCTACTGCACCAGATTCAACAGTGTATACAACGCACTTTCCCCAGAACTAAAACCTCCACAAGGTTCAGCTTTAAACAAATTTCCCAAAGGTTTTGACGCTGCCATGACCTATTCACTGAGAGAGAGATATTTTGCAACTCTTGAAGGCATGCAAAGGGGTGCACTTTCTGTGGAAGTGAACTTGATGGAGAAAAGAGCAAGAATGAAGAGCGAGAAGAGAGTATCTTTTAGAGAGGAGTCCACACCTTCTACTTCCAACTCAAAGATGGAAAGGATGATGGAAGAGATGATGAAAGATATGAGCATAATTAAAATATCACAAGCAAGTCAAAATCAAACTGCTCCTCAAAACAGAAACCAAAACCAGAATCAGAATGTTAGAAGGAACCAACCTCCAAACAGACCTAGGGAAGATGATCAACAGATCACTCCTCCCTTTCATCAGAACTATATAAGTGAGGTTGAGGAAACAGACGATATAACAGAGGAAGGTGCTATCAACATGCTGGAGGTCGATGATGATGATTTTGAGATTCATTATGATAAAAAACAAGGTCTATATACACCGTATGATGACAAAAGAGATGATGATGAAAATCATTATCAAGACATGGAAAATGTCATCATAGAAACTCAAAGGGAATATGACCTTAGAAGCAAGACTAATCAACAAGCCCCCAACACCAAAACCTCTGACAAATCTTCACAAAATAGCACATCAACCAAACCTAAAATGGTCAAACACAAGGAAAAAATGGTGGCTGTAAATTCTGATAAAGGTAAAGAGAAAGGCACTCAAAACACTGAAAAATAGAGTGCAGACTCTAGCAGTACTAACACTTCAGCTAGTACTCCTATTACAACCGTTATGTCAAGTGTAAATAAAACAAATCAGCAAGTTGTTGTTGCTGATAAAGTGACAGCTAACAAGGCTGAAACCAACACTTCAAAGAATCAAATTCCTTTCAGCCTGGAACAGGAAATTTCCAAGATTAAAATCTCTGTTCCCTTAACCGAGTTAGCTGCCCAACACGTATATAGAACTCAAATTTTGAAGGCTTTGAATATAGAGGAAAATGGAGATATAGTCAATCTTAGTGATGACCAGCCCGAGCTTATTTTTGGTCCAAAGATTGAAGGTAGATACCAAGAGGGACCTGTTCCTCCTTTCTACGTGAGTTTAAACGTTCATGACAAAATTTTGCACAATGCTATGCATGATTCCAGGGCTTCTCATAATTTAATGCCTAAAGCTGTGATGGAGAGCCTCGGGCTAGAAATCACCAGACCTTACAAAGACCTTTACTCCTTTGACTCAAGTAGAGTAAAATGTCTAGGATTGATCAAAGACCTCTGTGTTAACTTAGCCCAGATCCCAGCCAAATGCTTACTCATGGACATTGTTGTGGCTGATGTGTCCCCAAAGTATGGAATGTTATTATCAAGATCTTGGGGAGCTAAGTTACAGGGGACTATGCAGATGGACATGATGTATGCGACTATACCTGTTTTCAATCAGACTAGAAGACTTTACAGGGAGTCTCATATGAAATATGCGGTCACAAGTCAAGACAGACCTCAAAACTCTCCTCTCTATTCCGTAAGTAAATGCCTTGATTCTTTTATCATGTTTAACGATGAAGCACTTAGTGAACAAATCACGTTATCAGGATTAATGGCTGATAGAGAGGAGGAGGTAAATACCACGGAACTGTCGAAACAGTTTGTTGAACCTGTACAATCTAGTGAACAAATCACAGGTTTCGAGCTTCTAACTATGTGTCCTTTACCTTTGAACATTGAGAGTCAGGAAAGCGCATCTCCATTCACTGAAAAATATGAAGGGATAAAACAAATTAAATTGGGGGTTGCTAATCATGAACAATCACAAGGCACCGTAGTTGTAGAGGACATTCGCCAAACAGACGAAGCTGAAAACAGTCCTCTATGGAGTATGCATTTTGACGGGTCATGCACTAGAAATAACGCTGGCACGGGTGTCTGGATTCGCAACACTGTAAGCAACCACACCGAATGTATTTCCTATAAATTAAACTTCCAGTGTTCCAACAACATAGCGGAATACGAATCCCTTCTATTAGGCTTACATTTGTTGAAAAAGTTAGGAACCAAGAGAACTAAAATTCACGGGGATTCGAAATTAATCATTAGGCAAGTCAATGGGAAATATAACGCTCATCACCCCAAACTTAGGGCCTATCGAAATGATGTCGTGGACCTTTTAGAAACTTTCGATGAGTCTGAATTAATTTTTGTCCCAAGAAAAGAAAATATTACAGCCCACAATTTAGCCTTTGTAGCTAGTACATGTCTGACGCCATATGAAGCCGGAGACAACACAACTCCAATAAAATTTAGACCAGCCGTTCCTGATAACAAAAAATATTGGCAGGTGTTTGAAAACGACAAAAAAATAGAAGAATTCATGCAATTCAGAAATGAATTCGAACTACATGGTTCAGACTCAGATCATGATACAGACTGCAGCGAAGAAAATTTTCTTGATGAAGAAGAACCGTCCCCTGAACTCGCTAATATAAACCTATTATCTGGCAAACTTGAAGGTAAAACAGAAATGAATGCAGAGTCTGAAACAGAAGAGTTAGAAACTCTGCACTCCAAAGATGAAAGCTTGCCTACGGGTCTGACCCCTTTAGAAGAGTTGTTTGATTTTAACGATGCGGCAAAAAAGCCAAAACTGGAACCTGTAGAGAATGAAGTGGAGGAATGCAATATAGGTAGTAAGGAGAAATAAAAAATGATTAAACTATCTAGGACCTTACCAGCTCACATAAAACTCAAATACATAGAGCTGTTTAAAGAGTTTTCTGATGTTTTTGCATGGAGTTATGAAGATCTCAAGTCCTATGACATTGAAATAATACAACACAAAATCCCTCTCAAAGAAAACCAAAAACCATTCAGACAAAAACTACGCAGAATAAACCCCGTCCAGTTGCCGTTGGTTCAGAAGGAGATCATGAAAATGTATGATGCTGGTATTATTGTCCCTGTTAGATATTCAGAATGGGTATCTAATCTGGTGTCTGTTAGGAAGAAAACTGGAGAAATCAGGCTTTGTATAGACTTTAGAGACTTAAACAAAGCTTCATTAAAAGACAGCTACCCTTTACCAAAGATGGATCACATTCTACAAAGGGTGGTAGGGTCTAGAAGAATTTCTTTGCTGGATGGCTATTCGGAGTACAATCAGATCTTGGTTTACCCTGCTGATCAATTAAAGACAACCTTTACTACACCCTGGGGCACCTTCATGTATGTGAAAATGCCTTTTGGTCTAATGAATGCTGGAGCAACCTTTCAAAGAGCCATGGACATAGCATTCTCGGAAGAACTAGGCTACTTCATCATTATATATCTAGATGATGTTACTGTGTTTTCAAAAACAGATGAAGAGCACTTGGAACATTTAAGAAAAGTTTTCGAGAAATGTAGAAAGTTTGGGATATCTTTAAACCCTAAGAAGACATTATTTGGTCTCCAAGAGGGTAAACTTCTTGGGCACATTATTTCAGAAGAGGGTATAAAGATAGATCCAAAGAGGATTGAGGCCATATTGCAAATCTCTCATCCTCGAAACATCAAGGAGTTGCAATCTTTCATTGGGAAGATTAAATTTTTGAGAAGGTTCATCCCTAACTTAGCTGAGCTCCTTAGGAATATCACAAACATGTTAAAGAAGGAGCAAGGGGTAAAATGGACCTTGGAAGCAAAGACATCCTTTGAGCTGGTGAAACAAGCATTAACCAAAACACCGATTCTCATAAGTCTTGATTTTTCAAAGGATTTTTATATCTTCTCATTTGCACCAGAACATACCATAGCTGCTGTCCTTTTACAGAAAAATCCACAAGGACAAGAGCAGCCTATTGCATTCTTTAGTAAGGCATTGAGGGACGCCCCATTGAAGTACAACATTATGGAAAAGCAAGCTTTCGCTTTGGTTAAGGCTTTAAAAGACTTCAGGGTACACATCCTTCACTCACACATCATTGCCTTTGTCCCAAATTCAGTTGTTAAAGACATTTTAACACAGGACCCAGATGGTAAGAGAGGTAAGTGGATTGCTGTTATTCTTGAGTATGATTTAGAGATAAAACCCACTAAGCTGATCAAAGGCCAAGGTCTAGCTAGATTAATGGCTGAGTCAAATTGTGAAGTTCTTGATATTCATATGATTAATGCTTTGGTAACCAAGAAGAATTCTCAACTCCCATTGTTGAAAACCATTTTATGAATTCTCCTTGGTATGTTGATATTGTTTATGTTTTGCTTAAATTAAATACACCTCCTGGTTTATCAAAAACAAAGGCAAGGTTTTTGAAGCTGAAAGCAGTAAACTATTGCATTATTGATAGATGTCTTTATTGGAAAAATGAAAGTGGTATATTGCTTAAATGTTTGCCTGAGTTTGATGCAGAGAAGGTTAAGAAGGAATTCCATGAAGGAGAGTGTGGAGGTCATTTGTACTGGAAGTCAACAACCAACAAAATTTTGAGGGCTGGTTTCTATTGGCCTACTCTTTTTTCTGATATACACGAGATGACCACTACTTTCCATAAATGCCAATTGTTTGAAGGCAAGAGAAAATTGCTACCCCTTCCACTGCATCCAATCACTGTTGAAGCCCCATTTCAACAGTGGGGAATTGACTTCATAGGAGAAATCCATCCCCCATCTTTTTCCCAGCATAGATGGATCCTTACTGCCACAGACTATTTCACTAAGTGGATAGAAGCCATTCCTTGTAGGCATGCCAATGATTCAGTTATCATAAAATTTATGGAGACTAATATTCTCTCTAGATTTGGCTGTCCTTCCAAAATTATCACCGATAATGCAGCAGCATTTGGATCAAAGAAAATGGTTGAATTCTGTCATAAATACCAGATAACACTGGGGCATTCCACAACCTATTACCCTCAAGGTAATGGACTTGCAGAATCTTCCAACAAAAGCTTAGTGAACATAATAAAGAAACTGTTAGAGGACAATAAAAAGTCTTGGCACACAAAGTTGGTCCATGCACTTTGGTCTGACAGATTAACTTTGAAGAAATCTATTGGTATGCCACCTTTCCAGCTTGTGTATGGTACAGATGCAATTTTCCCTAACAGCCTTGGTGTGCCAGTTATGAAGAGTATTCAGGAGTTGCAGACTGAAGAAAATAACATGACCAGGAGAATAAATCAGACCATTCATCTTCAACAAACCAGAGAGGAAGTGTATAACAAAGAATTGCAGAAGCAAGATAGCATTAAGAAGCTTTTTGATAGAAGAACAAAGGCCAGCTATTTCAAGATCGGGGACAAAATTTTAAAGTGGGACTCAAGGAGGGAGGAAAAGGGCAAGCATGGAAAATTTGACAACCTATGGCTTGGCCCTTATTCTATTCATTCATTTGCTGGTAATAATGCATTTTTCTTACAGGAACTGGATGGAACATATTTGTTTGGGGGTCCTGTCAATGGCAGGATGCTTAAGCATTACTTCTCTTGATCCATGTTATGTTTTGAAGCCTTTTTATCTTTTTTCCATTATGAATATTCCATTCACCATTGCATTCAAAGTTATGAAAAATCAAAAAATACAAAAAACAAAGAAAGGAAGAAAAGAGGGCAGAATGAAAACAAGAAAGGAAAAGCCCCATGCCAAAAAGAGAAATAAATCTGAAAGTGTGCAAGCTCAAATGCCACTCCTCAAAAACACACTTCTAGTTAGTCAAACTGTTTAATCTTGACTAGTTAGCTTTAAATTTTTCTGCTGATAGCGTAGTGAATTCGATTTGCCAAATTGTTCAATCTTGGCTTATCAGTAGATAGATTAGGATAGAAATTGAAGGTTCAAACAAGCTCAAAATCTGAACAAAAGTTTCCAAAGAAAGATGACTCAAAACTATTTTATTTTCCGAGTCACAAGATAGGAGATCTGGTTCTAATCAGCCTAAAATCTGAACCAGAAGAAAAGCAAATACAGCTCAAAAGCAAAGCAAAAACAGAGCTGTGAAGAAAAGAGAAGGCCATGATAAGAGACTTTCAGATCTTAAGCCTTCCATTTTGATTTTAAAATTTCTGCAAATAATAATCTATGTGCAGCTTGTTTTTATGCCATAGATCACAACAAGTCAAACAGCTTAATCTTGACTTGGCTGTTTTTAAATTTCTGTCGTAGAAATTAGAGAATGAAAGTCTGTTGGACAGCTTAATCCCAACAGACAGTAGATTAGGTAGAGAAACATCTGAGCTCAACTGTTTAATCTGAGTTCAGGGAGAAATAAGGAGTAGCATTAGATTAGTTTTTTATGCTTTCAAAAGAATAAAATGTTGTGAATAGAGTTTGCCAATCCAAGTGCACTCTAATGAAGAAGAAAAAATGTTAGATCTATAGGATTGGGTAGGTAGAAAGTTGTATTGATAAAAATCCATTGTTTTCATGGTTGCTAATATGCTTTCAGAAGATCATCCAGCAAAAGAAGCGCAACCCAATGGATCAGGCACAAGTCAGCCTCCCAGAGAATCCAAGTCTGAAGTTCTTGATACCTTCAAGAAGGCATCATCCCCAAGTGGAGCCACTATTAGCCACCTATAATATTTTGTTATACCAAAAGGTGGCTAAGACTTTTTGAGCCTCCAGGAACAAATTTTATCACCTAAAAATTGTTGTCTCTTGAAGACTCCTAGAAGGCCTCGTGCCTCTGTCCAAAATCTTCGTTGTTGTTACCGCTTTATACTTAGAAATTCTGTTGATTCCAAGTAAAAGACTGCTAAAAGACCTTCATTTTCCCCCTTCTCAAAACTTCATCTTCTCCCCTTTTTCTCCACAAAACTTCCTTGTTTTCATAAATCCTCTTCTTCCATTTATGAAAATCACTTTCCCATAGTTAAAAACCCATTTTTTGACTATCCCGAAACCATCAAATTCCATTGAAAATTATGAAAAATTCATAAAAAATACAAGTATTATGACTATGGACTTAAGCCCCTTTGGGCTAAGTCCTAACCACTTCCCCACCATACGCTTTGGAGCTGGAACCATTTTCTAATGGGTTAAGGCGCTAATTGCATCGGAAAGAATCAAATGTACAAGTCTTTGCCATACTCCGAAGAACTCCGATTGCAATTAGCCTTGCTGCTTAAGACCCCCGATCATATTATTTTCATGTAACCCTGAACCCGCCCTCGGCGCTTAAACCTTGTGAAGATCTCATGCCCGATCCATTTTTCCTTTTTAAACCCAAAACCCATTTATCCAAAGTTTTTAACTTAAAAACTTAAGTCACATGTTGAAATACTTTAATAGGTAGATTAAAAAGACCCGATCGCACAATCGCGATCGGAGAAATCAAATGGGTTGATCAAAAAGACTGCATTGAAATCTTCCGATGCGATTGGGTCTTGAGTGTTAAAACATCTCCCGCCTCCATTTCATATGACTTATGCCCAAGACCAAGTGTTAGAAACCCCCGGCGCTGAATCGCATCGCAATTTTTTAAATGGGTTGATCGGAAAGACCGGACCCGCAGTTCTGATTGTGATTGGCCCTTGACATATATAAAGCCCCGGGCCTATCATGTTTCATACACCCAAAGGCCCCAAAATCGGGTGCCTATTCCTTTCACATATAAATATTCCACCCCGATCTATGTAAACCTTTGTTTTATATTAAAAACTTTGGTTTTTCATATATTATAAAGGTTTTCACTGTTCCACTCCAAAGTTAATCCCTACCGTTGATCATATGCCGATCAAACGGCCATCGCTCCGTCGCATCGGTGATTTCAATCGCATCGCAAATGTTTAATCGCATGTGTTTTGTTTTCCCCCCCGATTGCGACTCCCCCGATCCACTCTCCACCATTGATCTTGTTCTTACATCGACGGCTGTCGCATAATCGTTCCGATTGCGCAATCGCATCGAGGTTTTTCAATCACACCTTTTTTCGCCACCCCCCGATTACTGATCCCCGATTGATTGTCCACCGTTGATCTCCTCTCCGCCTTCCGAGATCTGACGGCCCTCATTTCCTCCGATCACGAGTCTTACCGCTGCTTCAAAACCCGCCGATTCATTTCCCACCGTTGATCTAAACCTTAGATCAATGGTCATCGCTCAATCGCTTTGACCCTCCCGATCGTGCCATCGCATCGTAGTTTTTCAATCATGCCACTTTTCTCCTCCCCCCAATTGCGATTCCCCGATTAAATCTGGACCATCCACGTGTCCAGATCCAACGGTCACGCTCCTCTCCCTCCTTCTGAAGCAGTTTAACCTATTTTCGCAGGATTTCTTAATTATTTCGTGTTTTGTGCAAGTTTTCAATGGTTTTCATCGTTATACGAAGAAATGTCGAGGGCTGGAAATGACAATTCTCATGCCTTCGTTTCATCGAAGAGAAGCCATCCGTGGGGCTCCATTCCATGTTTTGTCAATGTTTCATGAGCATTGATGCCGAGAAGCCCAGTGCGGTCCTACACATCAACAAGACACTGTTTTATTCAAAGGAACAGTCAGAGAGTATCATTTTTGAAAATAAAGCACGTCAGACGAAGATTGAAGACAAAATTGCGGGGATTACGGCTAAGACAGTTATCAAAAGCCTAATCCCCGACTCAAAACATAGTTTAAAAAAAATCATAAGTGTTTCACTGACAGGAGGGCTTCCACCGCTTCAAATGAGGTGAATAAATTCCTCAGCTACCATAAAAGCTACCTGTTGCCTCAAACCTTTCAAACAGAGGCCAAAGTTATTAAAGAAAATCCGATATTCGCCTCCAGCACAGCCAGGGAGTTACTTCTGCAAGGAAATCAATGCAGAAATATCTGCAGAGTTACTCCACACATTACACAGAGCCTCAAAGTCAAATAAGACTCCCATCGAGTTTTAAATTCATAAATTGTAAACATTAATACAGTGGTCCACCTGTTCACTTCTCCATCGAGCCCCTCAAAGGGCCGAGAAGTCTTGAATCTGTATTTATTATCTTAAGAGATATTTTTGTTAGATTTCACCTCCTCATTCTTCTATAAATACCTCAGTAGAAGATGAGAAATTGTTGGTTGAGTTGCTTACAGAGCTTTGAAATACATTTGAGCCTAAACTCCTGATTGTAAATAGTGATCACTGGCCCTTGGAGCTCTGCTTGTGATAGATTAGTTAGGCTGAATAGTGAAGATGATTGCTGAACTGAAACATTGGACTTGAAGACTGTAACTGGTTTGACATCAATAACAAGCTTTTCCTTGGGATCCTGGTCTATATTACTGGTGAAGTGCTTCTTTATTTGTTAATTGTTTTTCCTTCTATGTATGCCATATCGTTCATATTCTGCTGTAAAGAACAGTTTAAACAGGGTTAGGATCTACTGTATATCAGTAACCTTCTCTGGCTCAGAAATATTTATCTTAATGTTTTCCTCAAATTTGTTTATTTAAGAATGATTCAATACAGTTTAAACAGTTAGGAATATTGGCGTTCCATCATCCTTCTGTTTGCTTAAGCATTGTTCCTGAATGTGATTTCCATTATTTTCTATTAAAGTTAGACTAGAGAAGATATGGTTTGCCCTGATTCCTAGATCCTTTTCTCCAAAGGCAGATTCTGAAAATTTCCCTTGGTGTTGACTGAAAGTAGACTAGGTTTAAAAGTACTTTATCTGATCTTAAGTTACACTTTGTTTCTCTCATATGTTTTCATACTTTATGAAGGTAATTATGTGGATTACTGGATTGTTTGTCAATTAAGCTGCTTTAATAGAACTTGCCCAAGAAGTTTATGGTTAGCCCTGTCCTTGGTTGGTTTTAAACAGTTACTTAAGAGGCTTTTCTTGTTTGGACTGACTATAAATCCCTTGAGAAATTATTATCAGTTTCCACCCTTCCAACACTTTATTTTTTCCATTCCATCATCTTGTCTCAAATAATCTTGTGATATAGATGACTTGCCCCTTGGATCACTCTTGATGTTGTTGCTCAATTAAAGCCCAGATATGACTCCATAGCCCAATGGACTAAAAACCAGCGTTATATCTATCTATCAGCCAAAGTTGTTCTATATGCTTGCAACTTCTCACTTTTTAAACTTTTGCACTTAGAACTTTCCCCTCAAGTAACATTCATGCTCGACCATCCAAAAAACAAAACAAACCCTTGGCCTTCATAACTAGCCTAACATCATTATTCCAAACCTCAAAGACAAATCCATCTTTGCACTCATTGGAGAGATCCCTCCGGATTCAGGAGGGCTAGATCCTAGAATCCCAAAGTTGGTTGAAGCGATGTTGTTTCTGTAATTGGACTCTGCCAATCTTGCTAATAAATTATAGAACCCCAACACTATCCATTTGAATTCATGGTATTTTCTTAGCATGTCAGTAATGTCCTTAACTATTTCAACATAGTTGGGTATAAACCTTCTTAAAAAGTTGATCTTTCCAACGAAAGCTTGAACTTCCTTTTTATTCCTTGGTAGAGTGAGCACTTGAATGACTGACACTATTTCTGGATCAATGACTACTCCTTATTTTGAAATAACATGGCCAATCAATTTCCCTTCCTTTATTGAAAATAATGATTTCGTTGAGTTTAGTGATATCCCTAATTTCCTACATCTGTCAAAAACCTTCCTTAAGTGCTTTAAATGTTTTTTATCAGAACTAGAAAAAATAGTTATATCATCCAAATAAATGACAAAAAAATTATTATTCTTACCAACAAATTCTAGATCCAGGGCTCTCTGAAAAGTAGCTCCAACATTGGTTAGACCAAAATGCATCCTTGCATACATGAATCTATGCCAAGGAGTTGTAAATGTTGTCTTTTATCTATCTTATGGAAATACGATAATTTAGTTATATACGGAAAAACCATCTAACATAGAGATAAGCTAGAACGATGAAAATTGTTGAGTAGTTTATCCATTTTGAAATTTTTTGTTTAAAAGGTTTAGCTTCTATTTTAAGAGGAATTTTGTGCTCAATGAGTGTTGTATCATAATTTTTTAGCTCATCATAGGACCAAGCGAAAACATCTTTTTAATTCTTAAGGAGACTTCGATATTTATCTTTTGTTTTCTTTGGTAATGATGTAGATATTTTAATGTTTCTAGTGTCCACATGAGCTCCAATGTTAAACTCTTCAATATCTTCTTCAGATGAATCTGTTAGTGAATTTTAGGAACATCATTATGATTAAAAAAAATTCAAGAGGACAAGGCCCTTTGGAATTATTTTTTTGGTTAAATGAATGACGTTATGATCAACTATATTTTGGTTTAATGGTGAAGTTTCATTTTTTTTATTTAAATTTGATCGATAAGTTGTTCTCCCTTAACTTGTAAAGCCCCGAAAATTCATCAATTATGTTATCACCCAAAAAATTCAAACATCATTTTGACAAGGTTAAATAGGTTCATGGGTCAAAATAGGGTTGTAGGATTCATTTTTAAGTTTGGTCAAGGGAAATATTAAATTTTTATGGTTTAAGTTTACCCTAAGATCTAAACCCACTCATGTTCAAACTCCTTCATGTCACATCATTCATCATTTTCTGATTCATTTCATTTTGACTATTAAATTTACCGAAAGTGTGTAATATATGAGCTCACGGAGAGCTATTATACTAAGCCAAACCTGTGGCTGGTTTCTTCAAAGGTTTACTTTGAACATTATCAAGCGAGCCTGCAAATTCATCAAGCGAGGTTGAACATCATCAAGCGATCCTAAGCAATTCTTTGAGAAACTATGGCAGAGAAAAGAAAAATACACAAGGGTGGAAAATGTCTGAGATATGAACCTGAAGACATGAAAGTGATCAATGAAGAGCCAGCAGTAATGGAAGCCTTAAGAAGTGCAGGTTGCCTACAGTTTTGTGAGAAATTGCAGGGCTGTCATACACAGGTATCCAAGGAGTTTGCTTTGAATTTCAATGGAACAACCACTAAAGTGGGAATGCTAAATTTTTCCATCACACCAAAGGTTATTACTGCTGCTACAGAGATTCCAAGAGGTCAAGAACCCTGGTTCAAAGGTTTCAAGTTTAACATGGAGCAGTGCAAAGAGTTAATGAAGCCTGAACACACTAATATGGATCTCACCAATGTTGTTGCAAGAAGTTGCATTAAACACGACTATTCAAAATTGTTGCTCATCATCCAAAAGTACTTTACCTATGAAGGTAGATATCACAAAGTCTACTCATACCATTTCAAATTACTTCTGCACTTCACTGGTAAGATTTCCCTTGACTTACCTTTCTATCTGCATAGAAGTCTGTCAAAGATGGCTGATAAGGTCCAAGCAAAGTCTGAGGGGAGTGAGACATCATTATTTCATTATGGCTTAATGAAATTATTGGTTTTAGATGAAATTCAAAGGTTAGGCAGAGATTGGTCCTCATTCTTGTTTGTCAGTGGTTTTGAGTTGGATGCTCTAACTCCTTCAAAAACTCCTAAACCTAAGAAAATTCCATCACCACTAGCAGCAGAACAGAGCCAACCATTGGTTGCAAAACCAAATGAACCTACAAGAGCAGAACCAAGTAAGAAAACTGTGAAGGATCCAGAGCAAATGTAGAGTCTTGACACACCAAATGTCCCACCAGCAAAACATAAATCAAAGGTGGTCAAACCTTCAAAATAGAAACAAATTGTTAGCAAACAAGGGACCAAAAGGATGACTAGAAGCCAAACAGTGGTTTTGAAAGAGAAGACAGTGGCTATAGAAGACAGAGCAGAAGCTAAGGAGAATCTAGAGGATATTTTACATGCCATTGACATAGAGGAAACACCTATTTTCCAAGCTGAATTCATAGAAGAAGGTGGGTAGAAGTTAAAGAAGTCCAAATCTGCAAAGAAATTAGATTTTGAGGGAGAAGATGCAGGTTTCATGTTCCAAGCAAGAAATCCTATGACAAGGCATGCTAGGAAATTAATAGAGAGCAGCAAAGAAGTTCAAATACCTATTGAGACAGCTCTACTACCTCAAGAGATTATTGACCTCTCATCACCCATAGTAAAGGATACTATCAGCAAATCAAAAAAGGGAAAAGAGAAGGTGATAGAAAAAACAGAGTTGCAGCTCCTTGAAGAGAAAGTGAAATTGGCCAATCAGGAAATTGCTGTCATGAAAAAAGAAGCTAGGAAACACAGTGTTGAGAAAATTCAATTTGAAAAGATGAAGGCAGTTCGGGAAGAACAAGTTGACAATGTTTCTAAAACTTTAGATAATACACAATAACTTATCAAGTGGACAATTCCAGCAAGGATAGAAGCCAAGCATGTCAGAAAGGTGAACACTCATCTAAAAGCCACCAACAGAAGAGTTAAAGACCATGTCAAGCAATTATTCAACACTCAAGGACCACGAATTGAATATTAAATGACAGCCAAAATATTCGAAGAAGAAGAAGACCATTTTCCTAAAAAACAGGGTCTTGTTTCCTAGTTTTGAGGAGGTAAGTTAAGTGGTCATAAAGTGATGAATCCCATCATCTAAATTCGACCATGTGACAACATACTTGTCAATGATGTAAGTTATTTTAGTAGATAAGGCTGTTAAAGATAATAATGAGTAGTTTGAGTCCTATTTGAAATAGGACTGTCAAGTAGGATAGGTGTCTGTTTGTCATAAAGTTGATGTTTTATGGTTATGCAAGGTGTCATTAGGCAAAAATTCGATGTATCTAGCCTGGAGGCAGATCATCTCATGATGTAACAACTCTATTAAAGGCCATTTAGTTGAATTTGTCAAGGGTTGGATATTTTTGGCAAAATTGCAGCTTATTGTAAATTGACTATTTCAGTAATTCAGAGATTTGTTACTTGACCAACTTGAGATTCTGAAGGAGTTTTTAGTGCTTAATTATTCTATCTGTACCTTTTATGTATCTCTCTTGTAGTGGTTTTCATTTATATTACTCAGAATTCATCCATGTGATGCTCTGAATTCCTTTATAAGTGAATTGACTGTGTATTTTCATGTTTCATGTGTGTGTGTCCTACTACTAAAAACTCTGACTTGCCTCAACTTCCATGTCAAGTAAACTCACTGAATCACTGAAAGTTTTGACTCCATAAGCCCAATGTCTACATGCTGATATCATTTTCAACCTACATTCATCATAACCAGTTTATTTCCTAAATAGAGTTAGCCATCCACATCTTTATTCAATATCATTAACCCATGAGAGAGCCCTCTCAGACTAAGGAGGCTAAGCCTCAGTCAAAATATTGGTTTGAAACAGTTACATGAGATTGCCTGATTAGCAGCCTATTAGGTGCAATTTTGTGATAACAAATTACTTGTACGAATACTTTCATTCGTTCATCATATTCAAATACTTTCCAATATTTAAGATTTTCAGGAATTGAAGGTTTTTATTTTACTTGAATTGTATATTGTAAATGCATTTCATTAGGAATCTTAAAAGAGATAGTTGAAACAACCAAAGAGTATGCATGAATTTTTTCATTTCATGGAACATATGTGATGTTAAGGCTTGAAAGAAATTATCCACTGAATCCCATGCCTCATTTCTATAAGGTCTAAGTCTAGGATGTTTTGTTTGACATAGATTCCTTACTTGTTTAACAATGAGTTCAAAGTCACTAAACACACTTATTTTCTAGACCTTTAGACTTTTAGCTAATTCCAATCCCAAAAGAAAATCTTCATATTCAACTACATTATTTGTAACATAAAAATCTGACTTATAATATTGGGTAATGTTCTCTTTGTCTGGTGAAATGAGAATAATACCAGCTCAAGCACCATCCTTTGAAAATGCTCCATAGAAATATAGTTTCCAAATATCATTTTTTGTAGCTCTTGGTTGGTTCACAATATGTTCAATGCGAAGTTGAGGATTTTGAAAATCATTAGATGATAATGTAAAACATCCAAAATCCTGATCAATGACATAGACTGGATGATTTCTAGCTTTATCATCCCTACAAACAATGTTTATGAATCTTACCTCTTTGTATAATCTAATATTTTCACCCGCATATACAGGAATAGTAGAAAAAGACATGTCCATTTGTAAACTTCCCTAGACACAACATGATATGGATAGAAAAATTCCAAATTTAGGAGGAATATATGTGACTACAATGTCTAGTATTGCATTCTTAATTTGGATTTGTGCTAGAGTGACAACTAAGTCTTTTATCAGTCCAAGGCGGGGAACATTCTTTGAATCAAAAGTATACTAGTCATGATAAGGTCTGGTAATTTTTATTTGTAATTGAACCATGATCACTTTGACCATAAAATTGAGAGAGGCCCCGAAGTCTAACATGCAATTATATAGAATAAAATCATGAACTTTGAGGGTAACATAAAAGGGAGGGACATTTTCATCAATCATATCAGAGCTAGGACCAAAAACCAGTGAAGGTTTTTCATCCTGCAAATTGATCATGTCCCCCTCAACATCTATACTATAAGATTGGATCCATTTTGATACTTGATTTTTATATCCTGGGTTTTTGGAGAGTTCAGATAGTGGAACAAGAATTTTGACTCTTTCTCACCCTTTCTCTACATTGAAAACCGTTGGAACAATTCTATCAGGTTGATTTTTTTCATTTGGTTGAATTAATGGTTGGATAATAGTTGTTTGGGTTTCAATAGTTTCTACTAGAGGCTCATTAATTGTGACATTCTTAACTGGCCTACTAGGGCCTGGTCTAGGTGTTAAGTCATATATTCCAGTCTATTCTCCAATAATTTATTCATAGAATGCTTGATATTTAGAGACTTGGGAATCCACTTTTTCTTGGGTGGAAGATTAATCAAAATAAATTGTAACCGTTATATTTTGTAAAGAGATTTCACCTGTAAACAATTAATGTTTATAGTCAAGGCCCGCATTCTTCTGTGTTCTCGATCATAAATTAACAATGGAGGTACGAATAAATTTGCTTGCTTGGTCTTGCAAGATTTGAGGTTGAAAAGGTCTCTGAAATGAGCTCCAGTTCATTTGTCAGTTAAGTCGAACCACTTCTAGGTTGTGCTTCTATTTTTGAAATTCTATTGCAAATATTTCTTAACAAAGAAGTGAATTTCATCTATTTTATGATCCTCTCCTTTACTTTTGTGAATGAATTAATTTCTTCTCTATATTTCCATTTGTCTCTCTTTCTTTCTTAGCCGATTCGGGAGTTCATAAATTTTTCTCAAAATGTAAGTTATAGGATTGGGTTGAAATCAGGATGGTTGTGTAGATCTCATCTTCCTGATTCTAGCACCATGAACGGTTCGTAAAACCGATGTCATATGAGGGAGATATCGTGTTCTGATCTTCCGATAGAAATCATAAACAACTAAATTTTTGCGAGTTTGCGATGTTCGATCGGGAGGCTTAACCGCGACTAGGATGCACACTCATCAAAAGAACATTATGAGGAATATTCCTTTCCTTAGAACCAATCCTAGGCTAACAAGTGGCGCAATATGATTGGTTGAATGTGGTTGTATGTTGCTATGTTTTTTGCCAATCGGGGGTGACACGTGGCCAACCCTGAGGCCACCACATGTCCCCCAAATGGATTATTAAAATTTTTGGTAGAGGTCCACAGAGCTCGACCCCGTGACCTCCGATAGAGAAACCACCTACCACACTTCCCGTGTTGTGCAATGAATCTTAAAAATCAATGATCAAAGGTTATATTTAAGTTTGAATGCAATATGCATTGGGGGTTGGGGACCTCCGGCGGTCCCAACCCGAAAGCGGTTCCACGATATGGTCACATGATACATATAATGTAACAACAAATTGTCACAAGCGATGATTTTTTAACCATAACCACTTAATCGCAAAGCATATAAATGTAACAATAAAACTTCACAAGCGACAAATGCTAATCGTAACCGCTCAATTCCCAACTTTTTTTCTCGCATAGTTAGTTTTCAACCCTTGTCACATGCAAAGTTATCATTGCTGATTATATCTCTGTCGCCGATCACCCCCTCCAATCGAATTTAAACTTATCCAAAACAGTTACATGTGGTAGTCCCGTCGACCGTTACGGTCAAGTGTTGGGGTTACAGGCATGGCCACCCCAACCATAACATTAATTGTTGCATTCTTTTTCTATGGGAGACTCTGGAGGCGCCCTAAATTTCTTTTGTGTGATTTCCTCACTAAACTAATGCCGCTTTAATATTCCTAAATTAGCACACAGTTAATTGGAAGATTAATTTTTTATTTTGCTTCTTAGTTTGAAGAATAAGAGGGTATGGAGACCCATAAATCTCCTTAGTAGGAATAAAGACACTCCTAATGTGAATGTATGACATATAAAAGCTAGATTGAAGACCCTTATGTGTGAAAAGGGGTTGGAACATCTAGACTGGGTCAACCTTGACCAAATCAAACAATGCTAGTATTGAAGGAGTGGCATTCATTGAGGGACAACACAGTTTTGGAGGGAGAATTCATGCATGGAAGTAGTGGCTTTAATGAGTGGGGCCCAAGGTGAGGAATCTCACCAAGAATATAAGGAATGGGATGGCAGCCATTGTGGGCATGATTGGATTATCATTTTTTTTTATGGTATGTTAAGACTTGTGGCTCTCTTCAACTTTTAGCTAAGATTGCAGTGTTGATTAGCACAAGGGTGTTCCCGAGCGGGAGTCCCGCCTTCGTCCTTAGGGGAATTCAAGTGCCTACTCAGGAGAATTATTTTCACTACATTTCCACATTCCGGCATTTGGCCAGCTACATCTTTTCTTCGTCAGCAAGCCCTTAGAGTTGTGATGTGTTGCAGGGTGCAGCAATGGAGGAAGGTTTCCTTCTATTGGGAGGCTAGTAAAGAATCCCCTTGTTCTTTATTGACATATTTGGCACCAGGTCAAGGTGATATAATCCCGTACAACGCAATTCCAGTCTAGATTTGCGTTATTTTAGGGAGGAGTTGGAGGGGTGGTTGCAGTGTTTTGAGCCATAGAGGCATTTTCCACATGTGAATGTTATCCTTTCATCCTTGCATTCATATTTGGAGAATATTTGTAGGTTTCTACATCAGCTTCAGCCATATCTTCTCATTTCTATTGTTGTAGCATACCTTCAGCCCTAGGGCTGCAGCTTACATTAGGACATTGTGTGCATTTTCTAGAAACCCTCTTGGGTTGTCTTGGAAAGTTGATCTAGTTCCTAGATCTGTATGTGTAGAATCTATTGTGGCCTATATCAGTATTTTTATATCATTGTACGATCTCCAGCTGTAGTTATGCTTAGTATGACTACACTGTAGTAGCTCTCTGGCATTTTGTATTGCAGCAGTAACTCATCTTTGGGAGTGATTGTTTATGGGAGGCTTGTTTAGTCATTTCATATGATTTATGCCTTACTATTTTGTACTGATTTGTTGTTCTTATACATAATTTTATGGCTCCATATTGGTATCCAATATTGATGTGTTGATTTACCTTGCTATTTCCTTGTTTATGCACTATATTTCTGCTTTTCCCATTTGAGAATACTACAGCAACAAGAGCACAATCTTGGCTCAACCTATGGATCTCAAATGCATTATGCTATCAGAGAATAAGAAGAAGTAGCAAGACCCTAATGATGAAGAAGTTGAGTTTAACTAATTATTTTCATATACAAGGAACCTCACCAAGGAGGTCAAGTAAAGAAAAGTGGAGAAGAGCAATGAAACCACACTAGGGTTTCAAGATGAGGAAGTTCCATGTACTTCCTATCAGCATAAGAAAGATTTGGTATTGCATAGAGCTTCAAAGAAACATACTATACCCTTTTATTTTGAAGAAGAAGACAAGAGGCATGGAGATGGAGGACACTTAGATCATGAGATTCTAAGTGAGTAATTTCGTTGGAGACAACTTAAACCAAGAGATTTCACGGTGAGAAACCACCTCCATGGTTTATTCACCTCAAAGAAGAGAGGAGACCTTGCAGCAATAGAAGAAAAAGACACAATAGATTTATATTTTCTACATTTGATGGGTCATCCACATGCACAACAAGGGCTTGGAGAAAAAAATTATATGTGTTCTTCCTGCTACATCTAGTAGTAGAAAGAGAAGTTGTTGAGATTGCAGCACTGCACCTTGAGGGTGAAGCAAACATTTGGTGGTTCGACACCGAGTTTGTGCAAGAGTGACCGCACTTGCCGTATTTACTCAAAGGTTGATCAAAAAGTTTTACATGAAGAAACCAGAGGAGCCAAGAGATGTCCATATTATTTTTTTCCGGAGGAAGACAACTTCCACCACAATTCATGCTGTCGCAGTACTTGCATCGTACAGGAACACTCTGAACTGCTCTCAAAGTGGTCTTGATCTCTTGACACTTGGAGTCCCATGGATTATTTAGGAGATGCATGAGGAGGAGAAGACTTATACTAGAACTAGTGCATCAGTAGAGGAGCAGCCATCATCACCAGCATTTGGGGAAGCCATCGCACCGGAGGAAGGAACCCTTGTAGCAGTACAAGATGCTCCCCAAGAAAACCAAGATATGCAAATGTTTCCACTTTCTGTTATTTCAGCACATCATATGGAAGGTTGTGGGGACATGCCATTGCATGACCTAAAATCAAAACACACTACTGATTTAGAGAAAAAAACTATCACTATGCAGAGGAACCTTGATAGAATCAAGGAGGAGATATAAATTCATCCTAGTATTCCATAGTTAAGCCGCACACAACTCTTGGGGTTGGAGTGTATAATTTTGGAGGATAGGATGAGTATTGTCTTAAAAAATCCAATGCAGAACTATATGTTCAACATTGAGCATGATCATGAGACAACAGATACACCATCATGGAGATCAACAATGCTGTCATTGAGAAGTAGTGATGAGTTGGAGGCCCAACCATTATTGGAGCATTTCAATGACCATTCTACATGTGTTACAGGATATAGGCAAGATGGTTGATGAGAGACATCTTATCTCTCATTGTTATGACAGATCCTTCTTGATGAGAACTTCACAGCTCAATGAGAAGATTTTTCCTTCAGTATACTTGGATCCTTATGGATTCAACTATTTTTATTTTTTGTTACAAGAGTGATTTATTTATGTACACTCGCTATCTCTATATGTAGAGAGTTCAAAGATGAAAGAAAGGTTCAGAATTTTGGATAATTTTGTTGTATTTTTTGTATGATTATGCTCCCTGTGCTTTGAGATACATATTTGGGAGAGCTATTTTGAACTTAATATGATACAATGCTGTTTATTTGGATTCCAGATGGGGAAATGAGTAGCATGTATCAGTGTTCTCTTGTTTATTTGCAATCTATTGTTTATGTATAACCATCTTCCAAGTGTTACTGCTTTGATGATTTGTGTAATGTAGCTATTGACAGTAGGCATTTTTATTCATGAATTCATTTATGTACAACGCTCATGTATTAAATTTGCTACACTTCCTTAATTCAGGCTCCACAAATCTCTACTGTTATTCATATTTCACAGGAGACCGATTCTTAAGGATTTTAAGCCTTGCTTTTGAAAATTCCTTCTTTGTTTTTCTTCAACATCATCTACATAATTTGAAAACCTCTTATCATTGTTTCACACTTGGCCCATTTGAAAGCCCTCTAGCCATTGAGCCTCTTGAGCCCTTTCATAGTATAGGGAAATTCACAAGAATCCGACTCAAAGGATTTATCCATTCTTGAACCACCAAAACCATTATTCTCTTATTCCATATTTTTTCAAAGGCTTCCTTATAGTTTTCTACATTTAACCTCTAATCTTAAGATGTCCGACACTGGTCTTTTTCAACTAAAGGTTGTCTCTAGGAGCTACAACAGTTTTCATGTTGTTATGTTTATAATGTTTGTTTTCTTTTCAACAGGTTTATCCTTGTAAATAATGCATCGAGATAAGTTATAAAGATCCATGGGCAGTATGTTCTAAGTTATGGGAAGTATGGGTAGATTTATCATTGTAATTATTGCATCTATCTAAGTTATAAATTTATAAATACTCTAGCATACTAAATCTCTTTAGTATATGGCCACTAAAAATATTCTAGAATATTCTGGGTTTAAATCATTACCCTCAACCTAATAATTATTGATAATTAAATTAAAATTCTAAAAGCCCTCTTGCAAAATAGAGACACCTAACAATATAATTAAAAAAAATCATAAAAATTAACTAAATTATAACTTATTATTATTATTATTATTATTATTGTCATTATTATTAATTATAAAAAAATTAATATAATAGTTAAAAATATAAGCATTTAGGAAAACATGTAACATTAATATTAACCATAGAGATTGATTTCCACTTTATCATGGATATTCTTAACCAATATATATGTTCTTTTACAATAATATGACTTATGCATACCATATGTCCAAAAAAACCATAAATTATTTCATATAATGCATGACCTTATTTTTACTTGAAAAGACATAACTATTTTGGAAATAAATCTCAACCTTTCACTTGTGACTGCTATGAATATTTTAGAATATTCCATGGACGTTAAATCCCTATCATCCACCTAATAATTATTAATAACCAACGCAACCACATTGACAAATGTGGTTGATATACACTAATTATATTAATCAACAACATTAATAATGATTATGCATATCTTGCTAATTAAAAAATAACTATATATAATTATTAATAACTATATAAATAATAACAACTATATATATATATATATATATATATATTATATATTATTGACCATAACATAATGGTAACAGATAAATAAGTACTATTAATAAATTTGGTTATTATTAACGATATGTAAACCATATATAAAACACACACACACACACACATACATATATAAACCAAAGGGATAAATATTAAAAACTTAAGGTATTAATATAATGAACCCTTTTAATTAATATTATAAATATAAAGGATTATTAATATTATAGGCCCAGGGAATTAATAAACCAGAGGATTAATATTATAAAACCTGAGAATTAATATTAAAAACACATAGGACTAATATTATAAACTCTTGAGATTAATATTATAAACCCAAGGGATTATTAATATTATTCAACGAAGGGATTATTAGTATTATAAACTTAAACAATTATTCAACCCAAGAGATTATTAAAATTATAAAATCAAGTGATCTTAAACCAAAGAAATTAATAAACTCAAGGGATTAATAAACCTAAGATATTATTAATATTATAAACCTAATGGATTAATAAACCCAACGTATTAGTATTATAAAACTATGGGATTAATAAACCCAAGGTATTAGTATTATAAAACTACAGGATTAATAAACCTAAGGGTAAATAATAGGATTAATATTACAAATCCTAGGATTATTATTAAACCTAATATTGAAAACCCTAATATTATAATCCTAATATTAAACTCTAAAATTATAAACCTAATATTAAACACAATATTAGAAAAATAATTTTAGAAACCCTAATATTAAACCGATTTTTCTAATGTCAATACAACATTGAATAAATGGAAACGAAATGTCACATTGCAATAATCATTATTTGTTTGATCATCACATTGAGAAAATGTTTCTCACAATACAACGCTCAAATATTTTTTAGACAATTGTGACAATAGAACATGGTTGACGATGATTGACCATGGTTGACGACAACCAACAATGGTTTATCATTGTCGACAACAATTGACCATGGTTGATTTTCATATTAAGACAATCTTTTTCAAGGATATCAACCCTTAAATCAATAAACCCAAGGGACTGATATTATAAACCCACAAAGTTAATACTAAAACCCCAAGGGATTATAAACCCAAGGGAATAATATTAAATCCAAGGGATTAATATTATAAACCCAATTATAAAAACCCTAAGATAAATATTATAAACCCTAAAATAAACATGGTTAATTGTGGTTTACCATGGTTGTTTTTCATATTGAGACAATCTTTGTCACAATGCGACATTGGACCATGGTTGACCATGGTTGAACATGATTTATTTTTATGTTGAGAAAATATTTGTCATAATGTGGCATTAGATCATGGTTGACCATGATTGACCATGGTCAACGACAGTTGAAAATGGTTTACCATTGTTGATGATGGGTTAGAATGGTTTATTTTCATATTGAGAAAATATTTGTCAGACTGAAAAATGGATGACCATTGTTGACCATGATTATAAACCAAACATATTTATATTACACCCAAGGATTGATATTGTAAACCCTATGGATAATATTATACCCTAGGTATATAAACCCTTATATTAATAAACCGAAGGGATTGGTATTATAAAACCAAGGGAATTTTTAGGTCCCTAAAATACTAGTGTATCCCCTTATTGTTTTTATTGTAGCCCCCTTATTGTTATTGTTTTCCCATGTTGGCCCCATTTTTTTATTACTGTTCCCTTACATTATTATTGTTAGGTAGACTAGGATTATATTGTGACCCCATGGACTTATATATATAGAAAGGAGGTTATGTCATTTGTATCATCCAAGAATTTTTCATTTATGTAATTTAAAGGAGGTTCCCCCCCCAAATTGGCTTATTTATAAGGCATTGATCTCTTTTTTCTTCTATTTTTGGAGTTGGTTTCATAACATTTGGTATTAGAGCTTTGGATTCTAGGGTTTTTCTGCTCCAAAAATGTTGTCGTGGCATTTTCTCTATAACGTTTTTTATACAAAGGTTCAGAAGCTAAATTTTTTATCACGCAAAGCTGAAATCTGAAGGAACTTCGTTTAAACATTTCAGATATTGGTTCGTAATATTTTAGGAGATATGTTCAATGGAATTTAGGGTTTTTGTAAGCTCCTGAATTTCATCTAAAAGAGGTGACCTTGGTAAAATCATCATAAATATGTCTTTGAGAATCATATTTGAATTCTATAAAAAGTGTTTGAAATTAAACAGGCTGTAGTTTCTTGAATATCAATTTATATTTGAAGGAGGAAACAGTAACATGTGGCACGTCATACAAGGTATCTCTATTGAACTAGTTGATAATTAGGTCATTTTGGGAGATTGGGCATAACTTTGTCTTGAAGCATCCAAATCAGGTCAAAACTGTGGCATTAGAAAGAAGATTAAGAGGGATAATACAAACCCAAATTTATTATATTTAAGATCCAAAATCACAGTGATAATTCAGGTTTAATATCGACCTCCTAAAAAGAAAGAAAAATGTGTGTTTGTTTTTTAAAATTGCAAAACGTTTCTTTGAAAAAGAAGTGTGAAGTGATTCCAAGGGCATATTGAAGCATTTTTATTAGTACTAGGTTCTATAATGCCTCCTAAAAATAATTCCATGCTGATTAAGCCCTTTGAAAGCTATACGATGATGCATGAAGAGGAAGAATCACAATATGAGATATCAAAATTATGGTACCAAGTGCAACAAATTTGAATCTTACAAAGAGCAATAAAAGATCACATAGATGGTTTAAAAGCAAAAATGGGGGCTAAGTTGGATGGTTTGAAGGATCAAATGAAAGATAATATGGATGATAAAGTAGTGGAAGATCACATTGAGCATCAACAACAAATTCTCCAACTCTCAAAGGATAACCTAACTTTGGTGAAGAATCAAATGAAACAATAGGAAGATCAACATCGTAGCGAAATAAGTTCTAAACAAGTCATAGAAACAAGAAATTGAAAAATACCAAATCGATCAATTTCAAAGTATCCCAGTAAGTGGAAGAACTTACCCATTGAAGATTCCACATGGGAGGATGATAATTTTATACAGAAGCATTGAGAATTAATCATGCGTTGAGGGCAACACTTGTTTGAACGAGAGGGGAATGTTAGGTCCCTATAATACTAGTGTATCCCCTTATTATTATTATTGTAGCCCCCTTATTGTTATTTTTGTACCCCTGTAGCCCCCATATTGTTATTATTTTTCCCTTAAGATTGTAACCATTGTACTCCTAATACAACATCAACACCTCCCATTGGAATTGAAAGAATTGGACTATTCAATACATATTCCCCCATCGTTAGCTTGATATTATGGCATTTTCTAGAGAAATTTATAGTTCCTCCATTTGCAACCATCACTTGAAATTCTGGTGCTAGGTATAGAAAACAATTCAATTTCTTGGTTACCTTACAATGAATAAAATTATGGGTACTACTTGAATCAATCAACACTATTACCTTTTTCTTCTTGATATGCCCTTCTATCTTGAGAGTTTTAGGAGTGGTAATTCCTACCAATGCATTACATGATATGGTCAAACTCATTTATTCTTCTTTTAGGGTTGGTTCCTGGTGTATATGCTCTTATTTTTAAGTTTCTTATTCATTTTCGTCATCCTCTTCACAATCTATGCAAAATAATTTCTTCTCAGCACGCTTATGACCTTTAGTGTATTTTATATCACAGCTGTAGCAAAGCCCTTTTGCTCTTTTTTCTTCCAATTGTTGTGGTTTCAACCTTGTAGGTTGTGAAATTCTAGGAGTACCAACAATTCCATATTTATAGATTTAAGTGGTAGGCTTCCTTGTCGTGATAATTTTACATTCATTTTTTCTTGCCAACCTGAATGCCTTCTCCAATGAATCAGGTTATCAAACATGAACCTCATGTTGGATGTTATCCTTTAAATTCCCTATGAAGAAATCAATCCTGTGTTCCTATGGAATATCAGGTGCCCTTATATTCAATTTTTGGAAGTCCTCAATGTGCTCCACCACTGAATCCTTTTGTTTGAGATTTATCAATTGGCTAAAAAAGGTGATGCTCTTTGTATCCTCATAATTTTCTATAATTTCCTCCATAAAAATTGACCAAGTGACAATTTTTTTATGGTAGAAAAGCCATCGATACCATAAAAATGTATTTTTTTCTAAATATAAAGTTTCAATGCATAACTTTTGTGTGTTTTGCACATTATTGAGATCAAAATATTGCTCCATTTGTAGCATACATGTTAGGGGATCCTAGCCTTAAAACTTCCTCATTTCGATCTTTGGAATATGGTGGGTCTTCCATCCAACATGAGAGTTTATGAAATCACGATTAATATTTATTCTGTTCTCACCATGAGTTTCATCTACTATCTTTCTACCATTAGGAAACATTTCTTGTATCAACTTTTTCAAACCTTCCATGTCTTCTTTTATATCATTCTTCATGTTTTCCATTTTTTTAGATGGATGACCATTGTTGACCATGATTATAAACCAAGAAGATTTATATTACAACCAAGGATTGATATTATAAACCCAATGAATAATATAATACCCCGGTTATATAAACCCTTATATTAATAAACCTAAGGGATTAATATTATAAAACCAAGAGAATAATAAACCCAAGGGATTAATACTAAAATCCCAAGGGATTATAAACCCAAGGAAATAATATTAAACCAAAGGTGTTAATATTATAAACACAAGGTAAGTAAACCATAAGATCAATATTATAAACCCTAAAATAAACATGTTTGACTATGGTTTACCAAGGTTGATTTTCATATTGAGACAATATTTTTCACAATGAGACATTGGACCATGGTTGATTTTCATATTGATACAATATTTTTCATAACGTGAAATTTGATGATGGTTAACCATGATTGAACATGGTTGATGATGATTAACAATGGTTTACATTTGATGATAATGGTTTACCATTTTTTACGATGGTTGACGATTGTTGAGAATGGTTAATTTTCATATTGAGACAATATTTGTCACAATGTAATGTTGGACCATGATTGACCAAGTTTTACCATGATTATAAACCCAAGGGATTTATATTAAACCCAAAGATTAATATTATAATCCTTATGAATAAACCCAATGGTTTACCATTGTTGACCATGGTTGACAATGGTCGCCCATGGTGGATTTTAATATTGAGACAATCTTTATCAAAATGTGACATTGGATCATGGTTGACCATGATTATAAACGTAAGGGATTTATATTAAACCAAAGGATTAATATTACAAACCTTATGAATAATATTATACCCTAGGAATGTGAACCCTTAGATTAATAAACCCAAGGGATTTATATTGAACCCAAGGAACAATATTACAAACCTTATGAATAATATTATACCCTAGGAATATGAACCGTTATATTAATAAACCCAAGGGAATAATAAACTGAAGGGGTTAATATTAAAACCCCAAGAGATTATAAGCATATGGGATTAATATTATATACCCAAGGTATATAAAACCCACGATAAATATTATAAACACTAGAATAAACATGGTTGACCATGGTTTACCATTGTTTATTTTCATATTGAGGCCATATTTGTCATAATACGATGTTATATCATGGTTTACCATGCTTTATTTTCATGTGCATACAATATTTGTCACAATGTGACATTGGAACATGGTTTACCATGGTCGACGATGGTTGATAATGGTTTACCATTTTTTATGAATGGTTACAATGGTTGAAAATGGTTTATTTTCATATTCAGAAAATATTTGTCATAATGTGACATTGGACAATGGTTTACCATTTTTTACCATTAATATAAACCCAACATATTTATATTAAACCCAAGGATGAATATTATAAACCCTATGAATAATATTATGCCCTAGGTATATGAACTCTTAGATTAATAAATTGAAGGGATTGACATTATAAACCCAAGGGAATAATAAACCCAATGGGTTAATACTAAAATCCAATGGATTATAAACCCAAGAGATTAATATTATAAATCTAAGGTAAATAAACCCTAAGATAAATATTATAAACCCTAAAATAAAAATGCTCAACTATGGTGTACCATGGTTGATTTTCATATTAAGAAAATATTTTTCACAATGCAACGCTGGACCATGGTTTTCCATGGTTGATTTTTATATTGAGACGGTTAACCATTATTGACCATGGTCGATGATGGTTAAAAATGGTTTGCCATTATTTCCCATGGTTGATGATGATTGATAATGGTTCATTTTCATATTGAGACAATATTTTTCACGATGTGATGTTGGACCATGATTGACCAAGGTTGATGATCATTATAAACCAAAGGGATTTATATTAAACCCAAGGATTAATATTATAAACCATGGTAATAAACCCAATGGTTTACCATTTTCGACCATGGTTGACAATGGTTGACCATGATTGCTTTTAAACCCAAGTGATTTATATTAACCCTTAGATTAATAAACCTAAGGTATTTATAATATAAAACCAAGGGAAAGATTAAATTTATGGGTAGTACAAGTGACTGAAATATTGACTCCAGACTGAAAGGGAGAAGGGGTTGGCTTATAGTCTTCCATGTGAAAGTCGTGTAGAAGATCACATGCATAGTTGGACTGAGAAAGGGTAATGCCTTCCTTGGATTGTAAGACTTGAAGACCAAGGAAATAATGCAAGTGTCCTAAGTTTGTCATTTCAAACTTCTTTTTGAGGCTATAATTCACATGGTTTATATGGTTTTGATCACTACCAGTAATGATAAGATCATCAACATAAAGAACAAGGATGGTGAAGGACTTATCCACTTTCTTGGTGTAGATAGTGTTGTGAGAACGACACCTAGAAAAGCCATTATCTACTATAAATATATCCATTTTTGCATACCAAGCCCAAGGATCTTTTTTGAGACCATAGAGAGACTTCCTAAGGCGAAAAACAAGGCTAGAGTCATTTTGGGTAAAGCCAGGGGGTTGTTCCATGTAGATTTCTTCATGTAAATCTCCATGTAAGAAGGCAGATTTAACATCCATATGATGGACTTCCCATTTAAAGGTAGCAACAAGGGAAAGAACAAGGAAAATAGAATTCATTTTGGCAACATGGGAGAAGGTTTCAGTATAGTCAATGCCTTCAACTTGTGAAAATACTTTAGCGACAAGACAAGCTTTATGTCTATCCACTTTTCCATATGGTCCAAACTTTGTTTTGTAAACCCATCTACATATAACAAGTTTTCTTCCTTTTGGAAGAGGAAAAAGATCCCAACTATCATTCACTAATAAGGAACGATATTCTTCATTCATAGCTTCATCCAAAGTTGGATGATTGGAGGCTTCTTCTAAGGTTTCTGGATCAGGATTTTCTGGAACTTGAGCTAATAAGGAAGAATCTCTTTTGAACTGAGAACGTGTACATCATCGATCGACAGGGTCACCTGCAAGAGAACTTGTTGCATCCCGAGTAGAGCGGTCCCACCTTGGAAGTGGTGGAGTATAAGGAACAATTTCAAGAGGTGGAGGAGGATTTTCATCCTCACTGTCATCATGTGAACTAGAAGGAATGCTATTAAAAATAGAAGAAAGAGAGAGAGGTGGCATAAATGCCAAATTAGGCTTGCAGGCCAAAGGTGGCACACCCACCGAACTAGGCTCACAGGCCGATATATTTTCATGAAACTTTACATCTCTTCTAATGATTATATTTTTGGATTTTGGTTGAAGAAGTATATATCCTTTGTCATCTTTAGAATATCCAACAAAAATGCAATTTTCACTCTTAGGTTCTAAGGCTTTATGTTTCGCATCTGGAATATGGGCCCTAGCATCACTTCCAAAAACACGAAAGTGACTTACATCTAGTTTGATTGAGCTCCAAGCTTCTTCTGGGGTTATATTCTTTAAAACCTTAGTAGGAGTGTGATTTACTATGTAATTTTCACAGTTAGTGGCTTCTGCCCAAAAATTGAGACCAAGTCCTTTAGATTGAAGCATACAATTAGCCGTTTCTTTTAAGGTGTGATTCTTCCTTTCAACTACACCATTTTGTTGTGGAGTATATGGAATGGTGTGTTGCAATTGAATGCCATGCTCAGTGCAGAAGTTGATAAATTTGTTGTTAAGATATTCTCCTCCGTTGTCTGATCTTAACTTAAGAATTTTATGTCCAGATTGTTTCTCAAAAAAGGTCTTAAAGGCCAAGAACATGTTAAATACTTCACTCTCGAGTATTAAGAAGTATACCCAAGTGTGTCTGAAAAAATCGTCAATGAAAGTTAATAAGTACTTGCAACCAGAGAAAGAAACAACTGGAAGTGGACCACATAAATCACTGTGCACAAGCTACAAAGGGGCTAAAGCATGCCAAGAGGCATGTTTGTCAAAACTATCCTGATGATGTTTTCCATGTACACATCCGGAGAAAACATCATCTCGGAAAGATACCATAGGAATGCCCGTCACCATATTTTCCTTACATAGAGTTTGAAGAGAGCGATAGTTTAAGTGACCAAATCGCTCATGCCAAAGTTTGCTCACTTCATCATTATGAGAAACAAAAATGGAGGGAAGACATGATGACCCAAAGTTGTCAAACTTATACAACCTTGTGGATTCATCAGCAATGCCAGTAGCTAAAATATGTCTAGGATCTTTGAGGTACTTGATTACAACATCATGAGGTGAGAATTCTACTATTTTCCCTTCACTTGAATGAGTTATCTGACAAGGTAGGAACACATACGACATCATTAAACTGACCATTATCTAGATGAATGGTTCCAGATCCTACAACATTAAGAGATCTATCATCACCAACATAAATATGTTTGGTGTTACAATCATTTAAAGAAGAAAACATGGCTTTATTTTTTGCCATGTGGTAAGAAGCTCCAGAATCAATGAGCCACTCATGAGAAGGAGAAGAAGAAGATACATTAAATGAATAACCAGATCTTGATGCTTGAAAACCACAAGAAGAAAGTGCCATGCCTGAAGATGATGGTGAAGACTGGTCCAAATTGATGTTGTGCTTCTTCATTGCTGCTTCTAAGGCTTCCATCTTCTTAAAACATTTGTACTCTAAATGGCCATCACGAGTGCAAAATTTGCAATGTCTATCTGTCTTCTTTCCTTTGTTTTTATATGCCTTATCATTTTGGTGAGTTTCTTTTTCAGTTTGTGGTTGAAATTGCTTAGCGCTGTCATTTGATTTCAGAACATACTTTTTAGGATACTGCTTCTTGGGATTCTTTTGATATGATTGCTACTGGGCTGCTAAGGCTTTCTTAGAAGCATTTCCAGAAGTGATAATACCAAGGTGTAAGATTTTTTCTTGTTCTCTTATCAAAGAATTGAAGAAGTCATCAAAATAGGGGTTCTTGTTGGCAGTTCCTGAAGAAATGATGGCTTCTCCAATGAAATGGAAGGCAGAAACAAATACATAGTATGTAGGGCCAAGCTTAGCAAGAATCCAATAAATGAGGCTACCATCTTCCTTTTTTATCTTACAAAATTCTAAAAGAATTTGAAGGGTCTTGAATTTGGACAAAAAATCTTCAATGGAGGAGAAATTATTGGGGTCCAAAGTAAGCAACTCATTTTCAAGCTGGTGGGCCCTAATTTGATTTTGAATGCCAAAAACAATTTTTAGCTTTCCCAGGGCTTCATCAAGGGTGTCAATGTCAAGGATATGAAATCGAAGATCTTGAGCAATCTACATGCCTATCAATCCTCATGCTTGATCTTGTTTGTTTTCCCATTTAGCAACTTTATCATCATCGTAAGGTTTAGTTTCTTGTTATGTGGATATTCTATAAAGCCCTTACTTCTAGGTATATCTACCATGTGAGGTTACCATTGGAAATAATTGGTGCTGTCAAGAATAATCGGGCATGCACTTTCCATTTTTTTTTTTTTAAACTAAATCTAAGAAAAGTTGGAACTAACTACTCCAATGGAAATATCTCAAAAAATTATGTCGTTTAAAAAAAAAACAGCTCAAAAAATGGCTTCTGGATGAAGAATTTATGCCTTTTGAAAAATTAGAATTGTAGATGTTGAATAGTTATGAGAACAGGATGAAGTGTGGCCTTTTTAAAAAAATTCCACCCCTTTGAACAATTTTTTTTTACAAAAGAAGCTTGAGAAGGAGATTTGAACCCAAGACCTCTATTCTCATAAACTAACCCCTCACCAAGTGAGTTAGTAAAAGGATCACGTTATGGTTTGAAAGGAGGAAGAGGGTTTTTTTTTTTCTTTTTTTTTCTTTTTTTAATCTTCGGTGTGCGTGCCTTTTCCTGCAAAAAAAAAAAAAAAATCAAGAAAAAAAAAATGAAATGCAAAGCCTTATGATAGAATGTTAGATTTTCGGTTAGCCTTACCAACAACTATCCTTTTTTTCACTATTTCTGATTTTCCAAGATCACACAAAGATGCGGGGAAAGAGCATACGTAGAAAAAAAAATATCTTTTTCATGTTTCTGATTTGTTGAGATCGCATGCAACGCACAACAAAGAGCATACACAGAGAAGAGGGTATAGATCTAGCAAATAAATAAAACCTAAAAATAAAAAATAAAAAGATGGAACTGAAATAAGCAGAACTATTAACAAATATAACTGCAAAATAGATGCTTTATACCTCCAGATTTAACCTGTCATAACTTGGGCAGTCAGAAACCTTTTCGCATGAAACGAAAGGCGTTCCTCACTGTAACAGACACACCAGACACAACCGAGTAGTTCTCCATGCCCTTACAATTTTCGGAAATAGTAGATCTACAAAATGACATTCGCATGCAATCAAATCGGCTTCATATTTTTATCAACAACAGATGCGGCCCTCAAAATAGCTCTGATACCATGTAGGAATTTGCAGGGTAGGTTCCTTGGATCAAGAACCATAGCTCACCGCTCACAAACATATCAAAAATTAGTACACTAGTATAATCACGTGGTTAAAACCCTGAAAGAGGAAAACAGTCCACAACCTAAGCCAACGTGACCACTTCAGGAAATTTATTAATATAAAAAGAAAAGTTACATATGTTTCTCTCATAAACAGTTACCAGAAAAATGACCCTCCATGCTCTTTAAATAGACATCATGGACCAACTGGGTGTTAAGCCACGGATCAAGTGTCATTAATACCAAGGTGAGAGATAATTGTCGGATCACTACAAATTGTGACCGTCGGATTATAAGTTACAAATGCACATGGTAAAGAAGCACACTTTACCTAACTCTACACTAGACGTAGTTATTCTTAACTATTTCCTATGTGTTGGAATATCCTAACATTTTTACCATGATTATAAACCCAACATATTTTTATTAAACCCAAGGATGAATATTATAAACCCTATGAATAATATTATACCCTAGGTATATGAACCTTTATATTAATAAACCGAATGGAATAATAAGCCCAAGGGGTTAATACTAAAATCCCAAGGGATTATAAACCTAAGGGAATAATATTAAACCATGGTCGATTTTCATATTGATACATTATTTGTCACAATGCAACATTGGACCATGGTTTATCGTGATTAATTTTCATATTGAGACAACCTTTGTCACAATGTGACATTGGGGGATGGTTAACCATGATTGACCATGATCAACAATGGTTGACAATGGTTTTCCATTATTTACCATTGTTGAGAATCGTTGACGATGGTTGACAATTGTTTACTTTCATATTGAGACAATCTTTGTCACAATGTGACGTTGGAAAATGATTGAAAAAGGTTGACCGTGATTCTAAACCCAAGGATTAATATTATAAACCCTATAAATAATATCACACCATAGGAATATGAGCTCTTTGATTAATAAACCCAAGGGGTTGATACTATAAACCCAAAAAAATAATAAACCCAAGGAGTTAATACTAAAACCTCAAGGGAATAATATTAAACCTATGAGATTAATATTATAAATCCAAGGTATATAAACCCTCAAATAAATATTATAAACCCTAAAATCACCATTGTTGACCATGGTTGATTTTCACATTGAGACAATTTTTGTCATAATGTAAATTTGAACAATAGTTGACCATGGTTCACCATGGTAGATTTTCATATTGAGACAATAATTGTCATAATGTAACATTGGACCATGGCTTACCATAATTGACCATGTTTGACCAAGGGGGATGATGGTTGACCATGGTTAGGCATGATTGACGATTAATTAATTGATCATGACTAATTATTACTTATTATTGATTGACCATGGTTAAAGATGGTTGAAAATGGTTGACCATTGTTAACCATAGGTTAAATTCATTAATGATGGATCAATTAATTAATTATTAATTATAATTAATAATTAATTAAAGATTATTATTATTATATTAATTATTTATAAATGATCTATTTTTAATTATTATTAATTATTAATGATTATTATTATTAATTATGTTAAATATATTATTTATATTATTAATATTATTATTAATTAATAATATTATTTCCAATGTCAGAATATTAAAGCCACATCATGATTAACATGTGATTAATATTCAACCCTATGATTAATATTATAAACCCATTGTCAGAATATTAAACCTTAATACAAGACCCTCAAGTTATAAAACCCAATACAATAAGCCCTAAGATTATTTTTATAGACACTAATATTATAAACCCTAAGTTTAATATATTAAGCCCTAATATTATAAACCCTAGGATTAATATTATTAACTCCACGATAAACAATGCTATTCTCAGATATCAATTATAAGCCTCCATGGTCAACCATGATCATCCAATAAACCCATTGGGTTATAAACCCATCAGAATAATATTAAACCCTAGTACAATATTAAAAGCATAATATTAAAAATCCATAACATTATAAACCTAATATTTAACTCATTTTTTGTAATGTAAGAATGTGACATTGAATCAATTTTAATGCAATGTAATATTGGCACAATGATTGTGAGATTGATTGTCATATTGAGACAATGTTTTCCACATTGAAACATTGGATAGAATTTTGTACCATTCTAATGTTATAATATTAAATCCATATCATGATTAACATGTGATTAATATTATAAACCCAATGTTACAATATTAAATCTTAATACAAGACCCTAGAGTTATAAAACCCAATATAATAAAACTTAATATTATTATTATAAACACTAAGATTATAAACCCTATGTTTAATATATTAAACGTCAGGGTTAATTTTATTAACCCTGTGATAAATATTGTTATTCCTAACTATCAATTATAAGCCTTCATGACCAACCATGCTCATCCACTATGGTTCAAACTAGGTCACTTATAAATAGATCATGATTCCCCAGATAAGTATGGTTGACTAAGGTAATCATGTTAACTATTGTTGACTATGATGCCCATGCTAGATATATCACGTGTTAATATTTAAATATAAATGTTATAAATCCTAAAATATGTTACAATCATATTATTCATTTTTTTTTTTAATATATATATATATATATGGTTTTTTTGTCATGTGATATTGAAAATCCATAGAGTTGGCCCATTATATTGTAACAAATTTTATTTATAGATAGGAAATCTTCATCCTATAAATTGTGTAGCTAAAAATATTTTTACATGAAATTTGAAATGTATATATGGTTAACTCACCCATTCATTTTTTTTAATTAATAATAATAATAATTTAAGATAAACTTATAAATTTATTTGTTTTTATTTATTTTCTAGTAATATGAAATATATTATTATATAAACATTTTGATGCTTCTTAATGTTTATTATCAAGTTGACTTGATATTTCATTTTATTATTAATGTAAATGTTTGTTGTCACTTTATTTCTAAGATGAAGAGTTTATATATATATATATATATATATATATATATATATATATATATATATATGTAAATAAGATAGATCTATTCACATTCATATAAAAAAGAGAGAGTTACATTGGTATCAGTGCCAGACAAAATTACAGACTATTGTCTTGTTACATTCGTTACATTCATCACTTTGGACAATATTTTCGCCCTCTAGGAAAGGAATTACAGGGAAAGATACAAAGGGATTGGAGTAGTGACCAAAATAGGGGTACTTAATCTAAGAAAAAAGGCCTTTTGGCCTCACTGATGAAGTAAAACTAAACATTTTGAGATTGCAGTCGCAAAACTTCGAGAAAAAGGAGCTTGGGGAGCAGGTTTAGGTCATGTCGTCCATTAGGAAGTCATCGACACTAATGGGGATACAGAGTGCTGGCTTCATTAGAGCCATATTGCTACTTCCTGCTAGAAGAGGGTCCAGTGCCACCGGGGCTAACCTGCATAGAGAAAGTTTGAGGAGCAGAAGGACCAACACCCTCAGCTTTGGTGATAGGGTTGAGTTGGAGTGTAGTGGTCGAACGCTTGAGTAGAGCATAGTGAGGGGAGATTTTATCAATGAATCGACAATGGTGCACCTCGCCAACGTGCATTACAAATTTTTCAGTGAGGGAGTCAATTTTATGTTCCAGGATGTTGTTGCAGTTTTGTTGCTCTTGTAACGCCATGGAAATCATGGTATTAGTTTGCCAATGGAGTTAAATGTCCCGACTGAATAAGTTTTCCCTGGCTCTAGTGAGGCCAGGGCTAAGAATCCATCTAAAAGCTTTGTCTATTGTCTCTATTAGAGTTTGTCTGCAGACTGCCCTGACTTTTTCTTCAATTTCTTTGATCTGATTTTTCATATCCTTACTGGTGGCTACATCGAAATCCAACACCACATTTTTTGTAGTAGCTTCTGCCCGTGTTACCGAGGGCCGAGTGGGGGTAGTCCAGTGGGCACCACGATCTCATCCATCATGAGCAGGGAGAGGGGCATTGGCTTTATGGGGGGCCATAAGAGACTTCTTGATTAGTGGGAGTAGAGCTAGAGTAGCAGGCTACAATGGGATGTCAGGGTGGCCAGCCGCGGGGAGAGATAGGGATAAGAGGGAAATTGGGGAAATTGGAAATAGGGATGCAAAAGCCTGAAAATGGAATGAGCCATAGCATGGGAGGGTGTGGTTAATATAGGCTGAAGGGAGAAATGCGAGACAGGAGGTGTGGTGGGTAGATGGTAAACCAGGGTGGATTTCGTCTGTGGGAAATAAATGCTACAGTTGGATCAGTCATTTGGACTTCTGACAGAGACAGATCCACAAGCACGCTCATATGGATGTAGAGTAGTGAGGGTGCGGGAGGTTTGGATCATAATTGCCGTGGGGGAGGAGTAGTGATTCCGAGGGGATGGGTTGTACTTAGGCCGAAATTTCATTATCCCTGATGCGAGAGAATTCTTTTTTGATGTCTGGAAAATTGAAGGCATCCCACGAATTGGGCAGGAGATAGGTATTACCGTTAACACCAATGTTTGCCAGTAGGTCGGCCAGTTGGTTGGCCTTGTGTCTGACCACGTGGAAGGTGACACCTTTGGAAAAGTTGATGTGGAGTTTAATTCTCTAAATAACTTTGTTTAGTCTCTAGTTGTCAAAGACTTGGTTGACGTTTCTACCCTGTTGGATATTTTTGCAGTCTTGGGTAGCGAGAAGAGTTAATATTTTTAAAATACACGACTTTTTTTATTTATAATCATACATTATTTTAAGTGGTGCTAATTTTGTTCATAATAACATTGAATTGATACATTAGCATTAGTGATTGTTGATAAATGTTTAATATATTCAAAAAATCCAATTATAAAATATTTCACCATATTAAATATATAAATTTCAAAAATAATATTAATTTAAACTATTATTATTATAAATAATAAAATTCAATTCAATTTTAACTTAAATTTTTTTAATTTAAATTAAACGGCAAGTTAATATTATATGAATTAAAAAGATTTTGGAAGAATAAAAGTTTAAGCCAAATGACTTTTTACAAATTACAAGTGACTCATATTTAGGAGAATATCAATATAATAGAAAATGAAATGAACGCTCAAACTTTTCACAATTTTAAAACAAAATAGTATATTTTTATCACAAATTTGTGTTTTATAGTTTTAAATTTGTGTAGAGATTATTTGTGCATCCATGGAAGTTGGAACAAAAGTATTTTCCATGGTATAATTTTTAAAATATATATCATATATTTTGTATAGTTAAAATTAATAATTAATAAATAAATTTAAAAAATTACACTTGATATATATTTTGGTTGTCTATGAAATCACTCAATTCTGGGATTATGAAAGAGGGGAATATATTTCCTTTCACACTCCAAAAAAACAAATTTTTAGGAGTTATTTTCTTTTATGGTATAAGAAAATCCTATATCATTAAACTGTGACTTTATTTAAATTTTTTATTTTTTATGGAAAATATTGATAATTTTATTTAGAATTATTTTCTTTGAATTTATAAAAAATAATGTATGTGAAATTTTTAGGAAACATGAAGATCTTTTCACATTTAAAAAAAACAAACTCTGAGCAGTTATCTTCTTTTATGGTATAAGAAAATCCTATATAATTAAATTGTGACTTTATTTAATTTTTTTATTTTTTATGGAAAAGATTGATAATTTTATGTAGAATTTTTTTCTTTGCATTTATAAAAAAAATGACGTATGTGAAATTTTTAGGAAATATGAAGACATACAATGGGTAATCATTGTGGAAAATATCATATCAACTTTCCTCATCACATGTTTGATGAAAGTAGTTGATTATCTTCATTATAAGGATATTAGGGAAAAATATTAGTGAAGAATGTTTGACTCGATCAACCCTTGTGGTACATGTAATTGGTTGGAAAATGAAACAAGATCCAACAAAATTTCTGATTTTAAAATTTTTTAGTATGAATCTTATTAAATTTTTATTTATATATTAAATTATAATTAAGAAAATTATTTCAGTAAATAAATGTTTTGTTTGAAATGAAAAACCTCAATACTAATACAAACGTGTAATTAGTTTTCGCTTTCCAAAAACTCCTCATAACTATATTCTCTAATTTTCGTTGTCCAAAAAATCCTCATAACTATATTCTCTTTCACGAGGTAACAAGCTATGTTGTACTTTAAAAAAACATGACTTCTTTATTTAATATGATAAATTATTTTAATTGGTGTTATTTTATTAAATAAAAATTGATGATAAATGTTTAATATATTAAAAAAAATCAATTATCTATGTTGAAATTTAAAAATATATATAATAAATTATTTTATATGGTGTTATATTACCGAATAATGATTAATGATAAATTTTACTACATTCACAAAATCCAATTATAAAATCCAATTATAATGTATTTCACCATTTTAAAAATATAAAAATTTGAAACCAATCATAATTAAAAATATTATTAAATAAATAAAAAAATTCAATTCAATTTTCACCGAATTATAAATATAATTTGGTTAAAAAATTAGCTTAAATGGCACATGATTTTTTTTTAATAGAGTATCAATATAATAGAAGATAAAATTAACACTAAAACTTTTCATCATTTTAAAACAAAATTAATATAATTTGATCAAAAATTTGTGTTTTATTTTGTGAATTTGTATAAAAATACTTTATGCACCCATCAGAGTTGTACTGGAAATATTTTTCAAGATACAATGCTTAAAATATATATTATATATTTTGTATTCTTAAAATTAATGAAGAAATTATAAAAATTAGAATTGATGTATATATTCTTGTTGTTTACGAAATCAGGAAATTGCAGGATTATGGAAAAGGTTATTTTCAAATCTTCACACTCCCAAAATTGGGTTATATTTTTTCATGGTATAAGAGCATCATATATCATGATTAACATGTGATTTTTTTTTTTTAATGGAAAATATTGATAATTTTATTTATATTTTTTTTCTCTTTTAAATTTATAAAAAAATTCATGTTTTTGGACTTTAAAAAAAAATAAAGACATGCGTTGGGTAATCAATGTGGAAACTATTATATCATATCTTCCCATCACAAGTTTGATGAAATGAGTTCGTTATTTTCATTACAAGGATATTAGTAAAGAAAATTTGACTTGATCAACCTTTTTGACACATGTAATTTGTAGGAAAATGAAGGAAAATTCAAAAAAAAAAATTGGTTCTAGAATTTTTAGTATAAATATTATTATAACATTATTTTATATGTTGAATTATAATTTAAAAAAATATTTCAGCACATACATGAATGGTTTGAAACTAAATACCTCAATACTTCAAAATATAATTGTATCATTCATTTTCATTGTCTAAAGACATTCCATTCTCTTTGATAAGAAAGTAGGCTATGTTGTATTTATGGAAAGGTTTGAATCTATTACACTCATAATTATAGATTCTTTCATATTTTACCTACAAACATTCATACTTAATGAAGAGATAAATAAAATTGCAAGTCATAAAAAATATAAATATTATTATCTTTTATGGATAAATTGGTAAAATAGAATTTCAGCATAAATAAAAATGTTTATATTTTTATTTTTTTAATTATCATAAAAATACAACATGCTAATCATTTAATTATATTTTTTTTTAATTGGTTTTTTTTTTCTTTTTAGATTTTTATTGGCACAGATGATTCTACAATAATATTTGTTTTTATTTTTAAATATAAATTTATTTTAAAATTAAGATAATTTAGATTTGAATTCTACTTTTGTTAAAGAAAATCTTTAACAACATGATGATATCTAATAAGGAATCAAGAAAAAGAGATTATTAAATTTATTGAATAGATAAAATAGACTTCTGAACATTAATGAAAATGTTATTATCTAACTCATTTTCGATCATTAAAATTATCATAAATAATAGAACATGTAAATTATTAAATTGGAATTATTTTGTATATTATTATTGACAGAGCTGATTCTAGAATCATTTATTTTTTATTTCAAATATAAATCTATTTTGGAATTAACATCATTTAGACTTAAATATTGGCCTCAACCGACCTCTCCAATGCTTATAAGGTGATTGTTTATTTCTACATATCAACATTAATAGAGGAAAAATAAAAAATAAAGCAATATTAAAGTCATAGATTCTGTAGAGCTTTTTGATGACCTAAATAAAATTTTAATATCAATATCCCTAAATGTAATCCTTCAACTGATGTGACAAATATGTCTTATCGAAAAAAATACATAAAATAAAAAAGTCAATGCATCCAAAAATTTGTAATGGAAAAAAAATAATGTGAAAAAACATTCTAAAATAGATGGATGTTTGTGTATTAATTCTTTGGTTAACCATCATGATACAATGAGTGTTGTAACAGTCCTCCATCCACATATAAAAATTTTATACTAATGTTCCAAAATACCCTTATAATGTCTACTTAAATCCTACCATTTCATCCCTTGTTAGTTTCCATCTAATGACAACTTTAATCACTTCCATAACTTATAATAATACCTTGTGGTCCACTTTTGTTAGTTATATATAACAATGGTGTTGATAAATTTTGGTCAAATTATTTATTGGGTGACATCCTAAGCATAGGGTTAGTAAGAAGTATGTTCTAAAAGACATGTCAATTTGTTATGGTGTCCATGGAAAGGTCCCATTTGATAGCGTTAAGGCCTATGACATACATAGTGATGTATGAAAGTTAATACAAATTATTATATTTCATTTGGGGCATGATGTTTATTTAACCTTGGTATTTTAATTGTGCTTTGCGAGAGAGCATGGGTCATGGTTGCACTAAGTTTCAAATGAAATTGTCGTTAAGTGTTATAAATTTATAACCAAATTGACATGTACACCCTCTTTTCTTTATTAGCACCTAGAAATTTATTTCCTCTACCTATCTTGCTACTTGAATGTTTATATACTGCAATTTGGACCTTTCACTCGAATTATTTAGTGCCAAATAGGCTAGGCCCATGTGAATTTCACATGGTTATTGTAACCTCCACCCATCTATGATCAGATTTTATTCGTATTTTATCTGAAGACTGTTATGATTTCTCCTTTCTTACCCTAGCGATGAGGTTTGTAACCCACTACATTTGAGAAATTTCGTACCTTACCTCTGCAGTGTCGAGCTCCTGTAACACTACCATGATAGGAGGAGGAATACTAAAAATTGGGGTTTCCTTGAAGCTGTTGTGGCATCCACCACAGATTTTGTGCTTCCACCTCTCGCTGATGCAAGTAAGTTGTGTCATCATAGCTAGTTTTCAATTTCTTTTTAATGCACTAGTTTTTTTTTGTACCAAAATAATCACTAGGGTTTCTGCCTTACCTATGCCTAGACAGGAAACTAGATGGATTTTCTCTCTCTATTTGAAATTTAAACCAGGATTTGCTTGAATTCATCTCTCGTTTTTATCTTGGTAAATCCCTAAATTCTCGTGGTTCTTATTACAAGGATTCCTATAGTGAGTTATTAATATTTTTGAGGAATACGAATTATAATCTATTGTGTTCTCGAGTTGTGACATTTCTAACATGTTTTTGTTATGAAAAAAAATGGGTGATCCTTCTGGAGTGTGTTTCCTTATGTTGGCTCTGCATGGAAATTGTACATTATATTTGTTAATTTTATTCATCTAATTTCCAGTATACATTCTTTATATCCTCCGAAATTATGGTGAAGTTGTCATTAAATAATAATATTTCCTCCCTATGTTGCACATTCGAGGGAAGATCATGTGTTCTCGACTAAAAACTTCCCTTCAGCAGGTAACCAAATCATTTTGAAGTTTTTTTTAACCATTTTCTACACTATGGTGTTAGTCGGTTTCTCCAATAGGTTTGGCACTAATTCTAGGTTCCTCTTCTACAGGTAACTTCACCACCTTCAGGTTCAGGGGTTTTTCCTTAAAAGTTCCAACGATGGTTATAATGTTATGTTTCACTGGATAACCACTCCTACTCGCGCCCAGGTCAGTTTTCCCATATAACCTTTGCTTCTCGAAGGAGTAGTTCACTCTTAAAGAGATAGTGGTGTTCTTTTTCATGTTCTGTGTAATTCTTCCTTACTAGGGGTCATTACTGGTTTCGTTTTGTTCCTTCGAGTATGACTACAGGCTTAAGAACTGAAACCATTTATTTATATTGAGTTTTTTTTCATCTATTAAATGTGTACATATATTTAAGAGGGGGTTTATACCACTGAACAGAGCTTGACTGAAGTCTTCCCACTCGGAAGTCTTGGTCGATTTGTTTCCTTCAACGAGATGTATTCTCAAATTTTCTTCCTAACTATGGTTGTATGGATATATTTCCTTAATTCCATGTGTTATGGAATATTTGTTCCTGTGCAAAAACTATCATGTGATTACAAATTTTTCTTCTCTATTCCAATTCTATTTAAATAATATTTCTAGTGGTGGCTTATGGTGAAAATTTTGTATATTTTGAATTCTACTTGGAAATGGTTTTTTTCCTGCTAATATTACTAAATTTACCCCTTTCTTCCTTTAAATATGCACCTATGATGGATATTAAATATCACAACCCGATTTATCTATGTTTAGTTTTAAATTTTTACAATATTGTCCCCAGTATTTTATAAATATTTGAAGAAGTTATATTTAAGTATGTATTATGGAAATTATTTCTTTAAGCACATTTTGTATCAAAGGTTTTATTTCTCCAGCAATTTTTTGCAAAGTATATTTTTGTTTCAAGTCTATATTACATCCATCTACAATCTCATATGATAATGATGCCAATGCAGACCTTTATATCAATCCTTGAATCCTTTTTTTTTTTTTTAAATCCCTACCTTAACTACTTCCTACCTTTATTCATCTTGAAGAAAATTTGACAAAGCCTAAACCAGTCAATTGTGTGGAAACTCTCCCCTAACTTCTTGATCTCTATCGGATACTCGAGGAAAAAATGTTCCTCTTAAAACTAATTTACATATACCTCAAGTAACATATAACCTTGTAACCTCTATTGCATTTTTCCTTCTCATCAAATTCCTATTCCAGGGCTTAATACTTTTTATGTTAAACTATATATATTTTTTCTTTGGATTCGTTTTACTATACATTTTTAGTTTGATTCAGTTGAGTATACCAATACTATTAATTTAATTTAGTAAAATTTATTCTTCTACGATGACGATTTAGGACGATGCTACTAGAATAAGCCTTCGAATTCGAAATTTATATACTTAAGGATTCCCCAAAATTTGTAGAGCTTAATGTCACCCTGTAACTCAAAATTGGGAATCGAGTTGGCCACAATATCTCTCCTTGAGAATTCTAATTCTATTATGGTGAGTCTCTTCTCTTCATAATCTAATGGAAATCCTAGGAATTCACTGTATCAGTTGTAAATCAATAAATACCAATAAAAATTCCCCCATAAATTAATTCATAATTTAACATTGTTTCCCATAAATTATAATTTGCTACTCCATTTGTAGTTCTGGTCAAACACTCATTGTTAATGAAAATGAATGATTCCTCCATTTTGTTAACGTATCCTACTCTTCCAAAAGATAAAGTTATGTAAACTAGAATAAACACTAATTCAATTTGTGCACACAAAGGTATCCAAAATCCAATAAAATCTCACGATAAGGGTTTTCCAATAATAATAAATATTTTCCCACTTACACTATTTCATGTTCTCAGATTTCATTATATTAAAAATATCCTCATGTATGCACTCATAGTGATTAAATATCCATATATTTGTACTTGACTTATTCATTTTCTATCTACAAGCAATTTCACACGATTATATAACCGCTCCCCTCTTTCCCCGCACCATAATTTCGGTAACCAATACTATAAAAAATATAAATCTACTAGAACATATGCGAGTATTAGCAATCCTACTTCATGCTTAAAAAAAAAAAAAAAATATGCTCCCAATTTTTTCATATAACCGATAGTTAATAATTGTCCAGAATTTCTAACCGTATTTATAACTGGAACTACACTTGGGCGAACCACTTTCCTTCCAACCTTGAACTGAGTCCTCCAGTTCCCTCCTACTTGAGATGTGCTTTCCAAAGAATCAACAACCTCTTGTGATTCCAAGTAATTTATTTTATACATTACTTCCCTAGCATATTTTTCCTTAGCAGAGTCCCTATTTTCATGGGCCTACCAACCCACTGGCCTAGGATTTTTTTCTTCTTCTTTTTTTTCCTGAAAAAGGTATTTCCTCTTTCTTTAAATCCCACTTTTCTCTCTCATAGTTATTTATTCACCCTTACTAAGTATTTTTCTACAACTGAGTGATTTAATATATTTTCTCTCTCATTGTACAATTGAGTGATTTAATATATTTTATCTCTCTCATCATATTAAATATTAATAATCAACCCGTAAGGATTTTTAGGAGTTATTTAAGCAAATGTTGTCTTCATCTTATCCACCAATACTAGTTTTCGGATCTTGGAAAGAATCTCTTAACTCAAGCAATTCTTTCCCAAGTAATTTCAGATTTCCTTTTCATTAATAAAATTCACTTATTACATCAACATAATTTATTGTTCATTTCAAATCAAAACCATCATGGTTTCCTAGCTATCACATCTAATAATAATTCAATCTAAAACATAGATATTACATAGAAATAAAGGGGTATTACATCTTCCCCTCCTTTTTAGTACATCATCCTCGATGTTTAGTGTTCCTCTTCTTCATTCCTGCAAAATGTTGGATAAGTTTCCTTCATTATATCCTCCTGCTCCCAAGTTACCTCCTCAAGAGTAAAGTGCCTCCACGACACCTTAACCTGAGTGACAACTCAATTCCAGATCAATATCTCTTTCTGATATAAGATGCAGAGTTGCTATGGTAGGAAATCTCCTTCAAGTTTTACCTATATCAAATTACATTCAACTACATGAGAATTATCATGGAAATATTTTTTTTTAGTAAAGACACATGAAAAAAATTGTGCACTTTAATATGGCTAGTTAAATCCAGTTGATATTCCATTAGACCAATTTTCTCTAAAATTTCAAAAGGTCCACAGAATTGTGGTGCCAATTTTGTATAGACCTCAGTTCTTAAGGTACTTTTCCTTGGTTTTACTCTTAAGTAAAAATAGTCTCCAACCTTAAATTATTTATGGATTATTTTCTTGTCAGCATAAGTTTTCTTCTTGTCATGTGATAATCCAGGTGGATATTGGTGGCCATCCACCTATTCCACTTGGGGCCCCAGCATTGTCTCTCTTAGTTTTTTAGTTTTGGCACAACTTATTATTTTTAGCGGTTTTTTGGGTCCTGAACTTTCAGAGTCATTTTGAGGCCCTAAATGACGTTTTTTGGGGAAAACAGGAGCAACATGGGTCCATGGATCGATATTCCTCACATTGAAAGTTTTAGCCCTCAAATAGATATTTCTAACGAGGTATGGTGCGCATCAAATGGAGATCGTATGCCAAAGTTACGTCCCCAGGAATTTGAGACACCAATTTACCCAAATGGGGCCCATAGCTTTGGCGCTTCATCTCCTAGGGTTAGGGTTTTATATGTTTATGGTTTTCCATTATTTATAAATAATAAATAGGCCCTCGAGCCTCATTGTAACACAGTTCAGAGGCGTGTAGCCACCACATCTTTTGTCATAGATAAGCCACCAACGCCCTAGCTAGTTTATTCCCATTCTATCTGTAAGCAAATTTCAGTTCTTTGACATTAATGAAATGAAGTGTTATATGTTCGGTGTGGATCCTGATTATCTTGTTTATTTTGTATCATAGCATTGGACCCCTGTACCTTAATGGGGTGGCAACACCTCCCTAAATTAAACTTTGCCTAGGGGGTACAGGGGGGTGGCTACAACTTTATGGAGCCCTCCCCTAGTGGGGGGCCTCAGGGGCAGCGCCCCCGAAGCTAAAAAAAAAAATGTAAAATTTCCTTGTAAAAGTGTAGTAATTTCTAGTCAATCTGGGCCGTTCATTAGGCAGATGATCTGACAGTAGAAGTTATGTTTAGTATAGGGTTTTTTTCCCTAGAAGGCAAACCCTCGCTTGTATGAGGGTATTGTATTGTAGTTGTGTATTTTGTGTATTCTCGAAGAGAGAAACAAATAGGGAGATCGTGAGAGAGAACAGAGGATATTACAGCAGATCTGTTGTAGGTTGTGTCTCTTCATTTTGCTAGATAATAGAAAGGAAGGACTGGCTGTTCGGGGTCCACGTAGCCTAAACTGGGTTAACCACGTATATCTATGTCTCTCTAGTTTTATGTGTTTTGTGTGCTTGTGTTTTCCACATATTTTATGTGTTTCATTTCTCTGTAATATATAATTTTCTAACATTATTTCTACTGCATCTTTTTATTTATGGTTATATGTGTATTCTGTTACGTTCCTGCATAAATTCGGATCAGTGGTATCATAGCGGTCTTCTTTTTCTTTATCCTTCTTTGCATGTTCCCAATGAGGTTGGGGTATAAGGAGTCAGGGCTCGATCTGGTTGAACCTTTGCAAGATTAGCCTTGCAAATCCCGATGATCACCCATGGGGTACGAAAAGAAAGATGAGGGAGTAGTAGATCCTATCAAAATATTCCTCGAGGAGGCCCTTGAAAAATAAAGGAATAAGATGATGGATAACTTTGCCCAGATCCTTCAACGACTACCCACCGGTGGCACATCTGCATCCAATAGCCACTCTGGAGGCGCGACTCCCTTTAAGGTACAAGTAAACTTTGACATTCCCATATTTTGAGGGTCAAATAGATGTAGATGTCGTAGATAGATGGTTGAATCTATTAGAAGGGTATTTCTAGGTTCATGAATTTTCCTACTGGTAGAATATTATTTTTGCACTCCTCAAAGCTACCCCCCATGTCAAGGACTGGTGGGAAACCTACTATGAGAAAAAGGACAAGACATAACCCTCTCTTTTCTCAGCCGTGCCCACTTGGAATTCTTTCTGAGGTGCCATCAAGGAACAATAATATCCTATAGGGAGCTATGAGGACAAGTATATTCAATGGACCACATTGCGGCAACAAAGGGATCAAGATGTGCATGAGCTAATGAATCTGTTCCAAACCTTGTGCACAAAGTTGGGTATCAAAGATTCAAAGAAAAATTTGGTGCTAAATCATCGTAGTTGTCTACATAGATACATTCAGGAGGAAATGGATTTCCTTGACATCTTCTCGCTTGGTACGATATACTAGTATGCTACCAAGGTTGAGCAGAAATTCGAGACTTTGGATCTACGAATCAAAAGCAAGAGAAAGGTACCCCCAAACCATAGAAAAAAAGACAAATCCAAGGCATGGCGGCACAAGACAACTTGCCAAGACCATAAGCCAAGAAAAACACCATGAAGCCAAAGAAGGACACAGGAAAGTGGTGTGAGTTTCATAAGAGCTCCACTCACAACGTAAGTGAGTGTCGGGCCAAGTAGTCGTTGGTGGCCGAGATGAGGGCTTGTGAGTCAGATGCATGCTCTGAATCTAAATCAGAACCTGACAAGGAGAATGAAAAAGGGAAACATATTATTGATGTGGAGCCCAACGCCATTGTTTCCACTACGAAGATCCAGAAGGAGGAACTAGAAGATCCATAGGAGGAGAAGTGTCTCTTCCACTCCTAGATGTGGGTAAAGGGTTCCCTGCTATAGTTCATTGTCAATAATGGGAGCCAAAATAAACTCATTTCCGTAGACGTCATGAAGCGATTAGGCTTGCCGACCACACTACACCCAGAACCATACATCATCGGGTGGCTTCACCAAGGACGGTATATTTGTGTCAGCCAGCAATGCCGCCTTCCCTACAACATCAAGTCCTTCACGGATGATGTATTATGTGACATTAATCCTCTTAATGTTTCTAATGTAATATTAGGCCAACCATACTTGTGGAATTGACATGCTGTGTATAAGTCTTTGCCTCAGGCTATTATTGTTACTTTGGGAAATAAGTTGTACAGGATACTAGAGATATCACCACCTCCCACTATCTCTTTGGTTACTCCAAAACAATGTAGTATGGTCATTTCCCAACAGGGAAAATTTAAGGGGTTAATTTTAGCCCAAAGGAAAATTTTAAGGGATCTTAAATTTTAATAGGGCGAATTTTTAATATAAAACCTATTTTCTATAGTTTTATAAAATTAGTCCAATAATTATTTTAAAAATAATTAATTATTAAATATTAGCCAACCACAGTAAATGCGCATAAAACTGAAAAAATCAAATTCACCCTTGATTTTCTTTGTCTGGAGAAAATTTCAATCACATTCACCTGGATTTACAGGGTTAGAGGGAGGGGTTGGAGTGATTCGCCCCAATTTTTCACTGGTTTGCCGAAATTTACTGGGTATTTATGGGGTCAGAGAGTTGGTTGGGGCTTGGAAGGGGTGTGGAAGTTGGAAGGGGCATGAAACAGTTGAATTTTGGTCCTTGGATGTGAAAACCTACCAGATTGATGGAGGTCAGAGCGATGGAGGTGGAGATCGATTGAGGTGGAAACAATTTGGACGCATTGACCGATAACAGCTGTATGGGCAACCGGTTCTGGGAGACTGACCATGATAGCTGGATTTAGAGTTCCAACATTCAAGATAGCCAATGTCCCTGGTGCCATGGAGCTAAACCAATGTACGAGGAGGAGTTTTGGTAGTGGTGTTGGCCCTTGGGTTGCAACTATAATTATATTTTTTTCTATAAATTTGTTGAGTTTGAAATTTGAATGCTTCAAGTGTGTAGCGTGTTGTGATTGTTTAGGCCAGTATAAAAACGCTCTGTCATTATTATTTTTTAATAAATTTGCCAGTCCGAATGTGTTGGACCGCTGGAGCCTGGTGAAAACTAGTGATTGCTTCAAAGTTCAGCGAGGAGTCCTCATAGGTCAAATTTCATCCCTCTCTAAGGAAGTTATTTTGTGACAAAGGTGTGACTCCTGAATCCTGATGCATAATTTTTTCCCTCGGACAAGAATGTTCACTTCATTAATATGTTGTGATTTCCTATATATTTTCTTAATGTAATGTATTTTTTATGTCATCTGAACCTAAATCTGAGCCGTTGTTAAGGATTTCTTTAAAAAATAATGAAGAAATAAAATTTTGGTAATATATTTATGGGACTGTGAGTCTAATAGTGCGGTGAATGCAGGACCCGGGTGCTCTGTGCTAGTCAATGGTGAATGCTTAAGTTCACGCTCTCCTTCAATCCACTAGGTCTTGCCAACATTTTGTTCTCCGCCTTTTTCAAAGAGATTGTCCACATTAAGGCTTCATTCTGGGCTAAACGTATTAATGTTAGAATGTGAGATGTAATTCTCTGAATGGCTTCTTCTCTACAAGGTATCAACTCCTTTAATAAGGAGTGGTAGTAGGAGACAAGTTCTTGTTCTAGATTTTCATGTTGCATGCCCATCATAAGAGGTGAGAGAAAATATTCTATTGTTATGTATGTGCTTCACCATAGCCTTATGGAAGAAATTCAAGTTCCTCTCTCCTTATTTTAGCCACCACACTGTATATTTTTGTTTCCAAATCATCTCCTGTTGCTTTCTTCATTGTTCAATTTGAAAGATTAATTTTCCCTCTTCCAACACCAACGCACACATGTGGCCTCCTAAGATGATCTGTTGTTGCACACATTGCATACGGGATTCCAAAACTTGTTTTCTCCTTGAGTATGCATCCAAATTATTTCCTATTCCAATCTCTAAGTTTGGAATTAAATTATTTGAGCTTCATTTAAATTATATTCATATTGTTTCTACCTTAGACATATATTTATTCCCACCAACCTTTTCCTTTTGAAAGAAAGTATGGGTCCCAATTTTAGATGGGTGGGCTAGCAGTCTGAGCCAATACTAGGAAGGATGGAGGATTTGAAACAAATCTCTTGTTCCAGAATGGCCTGTGAAACTATAAACCGATCTAGTATATTGGAAACTTAGTGCTTTCCTCCTCTACAATTATTCCAATTATAAATCCCATTTATGGCGGTAGTATATGTCACTTTAATTTTTTATAGGAGGTCATTGAATTATTGCACCTTTATAAGTTCTAATCTTATGATCCCCCCTTCATTTATTCAAGGGTTTTGATAATGTTGAGATCACTGCCCAATATCCATTTCTCCTCATTGTGGATTGACCTTATTGTCCTAATATTTTCTAGAAATCCCAATTTTTATGTGGGTATATGTGGACAATAGAATGCTATTATGCACCATGTTTCCTTGGCTCCTACATATTGGAATATGCCCAAAATTATTTTGGAGTGATATCCATTCATGGAAGGATATTTCCTAAGGTTTTTAGAGAATTACCGAACCCCAAACACTTCATCTAGCATCTAAGGCTACATATTCACATCTCCTCCAACATGAATATGCTATTTCCTTAACTCTTTCACTTGATCCACAACATCAACATCAATAAAATCACTGTGTGAGGATATCAGCTATGTCATTGGGACTGTTAAACTGCAATTGTATAACTGCCATCATTGCCAATTGTATCCTTATTGTCCTGATATTTTCTAGAAATCCCAATTTTTATGTGGGTATAAGTGGACAATAGACTGTTGTTATGCACCATGTTTCCTTGGCTCCAACATATTGGAATATTCCCAAAATGATTTTGGAGAGTGATATCCATTCATGGAAGGATATTTCCTAAGGGTTTTAGAGAATTACCAAACCCCAAACACTTCATCTAGCATCTAAGGCTACATATTCACATTTCCTCCAACACAAAGATGCTATTTACTTAACTCTTTCTCTTGATCCACAACATCAACATCACTAACGTCAATGTGTGAGGATATCAACTATGTCATTGGGACTGTAAAACTACAATTGTATAACTGCCATCATTGCCAATTGTATCCTTATTGTCCTGATATTTTCTAGAAATCCCAATTTTTATCTGGGTATATGTGGACAATAGATTGCTATTATGCACCATGTTTCCCTGGCTCATATATATTGGAATATGCCCAAAATGATTTTGGAGAGTGATATCCATTCATGGAAGGATATTTCCTAAGGGTTTTAGAGAATTAACAAACCTCAAAAACTTCATCTAGCATCTAAGGCTACATATTCACATCTCCTCCAACACGAAGATGCTATTTCCTTAACTCTTTCACTTGATCCACAACATCAACATCACTAACATCACTATGTGAGGATATCAAATATGTCATTGGGATTATCAAACTGCAATTGTATAACTACCATCATTGCCAATTGTATCCTTATTGTCCTGATATTTTCTAGAAATCCCAATTTTTATGCGGGTATATGTGGACAATAGACTGCTGTTATGCACCATGTTTTCTTGGCTCCTACATATTGGAATATTCCCAAAATTATTTTGGAGAGTGGTATCTATTCATGGAAGGATATTTTCTAAGGGTTTTAGAGAATTACCAAACCCCAAACACTTCATCTAGCATCTAAGGCTACATATTCACATCTCCTCCAACAAGACGATGCTATTTCCTTAACTCTTTCACTTGATCCACAACATCAACATCACTAACATCACTGTGTGAGGATATCAAATATGTCATTGGGATTGTCAAACTACAATTGTATAACTGCCATCATTGCCAATTGTATCCTTATTGTCCTGATATTTTCTAGCAATCCCAATTTTTATGTCGGTATATGTGGACAATAGACTGCTAATATGCACCATGTTTCCCTGGGTCCTACATATTGGAATATGCCCAAAATGATTTTGGAGAGTGATATCCATTCATGAAAGGATATTTCCTAAGGGTTTTAGAGAATTAGCAAATCCCAAACACTTCATCTAGCATCTAAGGCTACATAGTCACATCTCCTCCAACACGAAGATGTCATTTCCTTAACTCTTTCACTTGATCCACAACATCAACATCACTAACATCACTGTGTGAGGATATCAAACATGTCATTGGGATTTTCAAACTACAATTGTATAACTTCCATCATTGCAAATTGTATCCTTATTGTCCTGATATTTTCTAGCAATCCCAATTTTTATGTCGGTATATGTGGA
>CM076569.1:568998975-569209789 GCA_034641835.2 Pinus albicaulis | reverse complement strand
TCGTTATTGATGATATGAGCACATATGAGTGTTGCTTTAGTATGATATTTTCCATGATATTTTGATAAGAAGTTCGTAGCTTTAAGCACGATCGAGGTTGAGTACAATGTTGCTAGCATGATAACTGTGATGCAGGATGAAGAAGCTCTTTGGAGAGTTGTTTGAGCAGGTTCTAGATATGAAGATAATACATTACAATAATAATGAGTGGGATCCAATTGGAAGATAATATTTTATATTATTAGGACTGAGAGACCTTCATATATTGAGATAGTGTTGTTGTTCGGGACAAGCTTAGGCTTGTGGTTGCCACCTCCGTGAAGGGGAGATGAATATGGTATCCTTTTTTGATATTCATGTTCATATAAGAAATCAAATCAAATGTGAGAACACACACACACACACACACACGCACACACACACACACACATATATATATATATATTTGGTCTAACATTTTATTTGTTGTCGTATATGAACATGAAACTGTTGCTATTAATACATGATGATTACGAGATATGAGAATGATGATGTATTTATGATCTATAGAGAGCATCATTGATTGAGGACACTAAGATAGCTCCCCCCCCCCTTTTTGAGCTCCCAGGGTGTAGAATTGAGATAGAGGGCTCCTGGGTTGAGATATCTTTGGAAAATAGGGTATCACCCATATCTACTACCCATAGGGTTGGATATGTTGCTCCCCTATCTTGGTATTTGTAGAGTATACCCTGGCTGGCATCATACCCACAAGTTATTCTTGTTGGGATTGTCCAACCCCATCTAGCCAACTGATTTAGGAGGCTTAGGGGCATGTGATCCTTACCTTTTGGTAAGTTGGGTATCACACCAAGCTCAGATTATGATGTAGGTGTTCTACCACATGATTCTTGAGGGTCATTGCTGGGAATATTTGTAGCTTAGGCAGTAAGATGGGTTGATATGTGCTCCCCTATATCACCTATTTCTCGATATGAGGTTTTAATGTTTAGCTCCCCCATGAGATTCTAGGTTGAGACTAAGCTCTCAGATGTGGTTTCAAGTTGAGATGTGCTCCCTGATGTTGTTCTAGATTAAGATAGGCTCTTCAATGATGATGTGGGTCATAGATTTAGCTCCTTGCTAGTAGTGATTCTGGGTGGTAGCAGTGGCTCCCAGATGGATAGAGGGTGGTAGATTGAGCTCCCCTCCAACATCAAATTATTCTTCTTTTATATTCGATAATTTTCAACATATGAGAAGGGAAAATCATGAGACAATAGGGAATAAGCAATAGATGAGAAAATATGAGCAGTTATGACATTGAATGATGAGATACTTGAGATTGGATGTTATTTGATTACATGATATTTGCGATGATTACATGGTGCAATAGGAATTTATCCCTGGCTGAGAGGGAGTTTCAATTTGGTAGGTCAGTGAAAAATTCCAACCATGGGATGAGATTCCTCTTTTTGATAGGATCAATTTTGACTATTAAAGTGCTCAATTTGGACAAGGAAAAGTGTAGTTTTGGATTAAAATCCCACATATGCATATTTGATCAAGTCCGCCCTAAAGAAAATTGGACACCCTTGGAAGGATATAAATACAAGTGACATCAACCTCATTTTGAAATAATATTTAGTGTGGATTCTAATCGCAAGCATACGAAAAAACTCACTTTAGCTATGCATAAAAAACAACTCTAACATCAAATATGGATTTCAATTTCCTATATCTGCAGTTAGTGATCAGAATAAATGCTACAAAATCCAAATCTATGCAGTTAAAGACATTAAACAGAAAAAATAAGCAAGAGTTGCTCCATGCATCCCATAGACAAGACAAGAATTTTTTGTATTATGACACCTGGGAAGGGAATATATAAAGATGATACCAGTCCCCCTCAATGGGATGGGTTCTTGTATGTCCTCAACACTTCAGATCTAAGATCTCTCTCTCTTGATGGTGCAGAAAACCCAGGAAAAATGGAACTCAAAGGGAGCTCACAAGAAAAAAGTAGACAAATATGACAATGATGGGAGGATCAAAGGCAGACCAAAATTATAGATCAAAGAGTGATCTCTAGGAAATGAAAGGTAGTGAATGAATGGAAAAAACCTTCTATTTATAACAAAATATTGAGTTAGTCTAGATATTGGTGCATAATTAAAATATTATTAACCAAATCTAGATCCAACGTTTATGGAATATTTTATAATTTTTGTTGGAGGGAAAAGGAATTTTAATTTGTTCAAATCCCTTTATGATCCAGATTTATGTAGGAATGCAAAATAATATACATATAGCCATAAGTACAAAAAAGAAGCGAAAATAACAATTCATTTCATTAATATCAAAGAACTGAAATTTGCTTACAGATAATGGAAATAAACTTAGGCTAGGGCGCTGGTAGCTTATCTCTGAGAAGATATGTGGCAGCTACAGGCCTCTGAACTATGTTACAATGAGGCTCGAGGGCCAATTTATTATTTAGAAACAATGGAAAACCCTAAACATCCAAAACCGTAACCCTAGGAGATGAAGCGTTAAAACTATGGGCCCCGTTTGGGTAAATTAGTGTTTCAACTTCTTGGGGATGTAAATTTGGCATACGATCTTAATTTGACGTGCACCATACCTCATTAGAAATATATATCCAAGAAATACAACTTTTGATGTGAGAAACGTTAGTCCATGGACCCATTTTTCTCCCGATTTTCCCAAAAAACGTCATTTAGGGCCTCAAAACGGCTCCGAAAGTTCAGGACCCGAAAAACTGCTAAAAATACTAAGTCGTGCCAAAAATGAAAAATTGAAAGAGGAGACAATAGTGGGGCCCCAAGTGAAATAGGCAGGTGGCCACCATATCCACTTGGTGTTGGAAATATGATGCAGAGTGTTGTCCTTGATGGCAACCCACTGAATGAAGATGAAGACATGCGACTGTTGACATGTGTTGTCTTTGATGGAAATTCACCTGATGAAGTTATTCTTGACTTGATGGACTTGGTAAATGATGTTTGTTGACAATATGATGCTGAGTGTTGTCCTTGAATGACAACCCTCTTGATGAAAATGATGGCAACTTACTTGATGAAGTTGCGCTTGGTAGAATATGTTCTTGATGAAGAAAATATGATGTATCTACAGTGTGTACAGAAGGCAATGAAGAAAGGAATTCAGAATGTGCTCAAAGTATGATGAAAAAATTATGTCTCTATGAATACGCGGATATGTCTAGGGGAAGTCGCGTATGCACGCGGGAAAGAACGTGATAAGTCGCGTATGGGAAAAAGCGCTCAAAAAGTGCAAAAACAGGGGCCCGTGGTATTGAAGACTCATGGTATTGATTTGGCTCGTGGTATTGAAGGCTCATGGTATTTCTTTGGCCCATGGTATTGAAGGCTCATGGTATTGCTTTGGCTCGTGGTATTGAAAAAGGATAAACCTATATAAGGAGAAGAAATTCATTGTGCAAATCATGAGCGTGGGTGCAAGATGTCTGAGCTTGAATGAATACTTCTCTCTGAAGTAGATCTGAATGGAAAGGGTTACACTTGAATGATAAAATCTGAATGTATGATGCACCAATGATGAAGAAGGGGATCTAGATCTGAAATGTACTTGTATCTACTAGATCTGCTTATGGAAGGCTTAGATCTGTGAAGAGGCGAACATCTAGGCGAACATCTGTCTGAAGTAAAAGGGTAAGTCTGAACTAAATGTCTGATCTGAAGAAGTATGCTGCTCTATGATGGTTGAAGATCTATACGCTACTTCGCCGAAGAGGAAGCGCGTATATACGCGGCTTCGCTGAAGATAAAGCGCGTATGCACAATGAAATACATACAGAGGTATACGCTGATTTGTGTGGACGGAAGCGCGTATATACGCGACATCAGTGAAGTGAAAGCGCGTATGCAAACTAGGGTTTGCTGAAGCATGGGGTATGAAATATCTGATCTGTTCTGCTGTGTTTCTGCTATCTGATCTGTGTTGATAAGTATATGTTGGTGATGTATGTTTGTGCTTAAAAGTATGGAAAGGGTCCAGTCTGAAAATATGATGAAATGTGGCCTGCAAGTGTTGTTCTATTGAAGTTGTTGGATCCAGTGTGAAAATTGATGAAACGTGGTCCAAGGTGGTGCTGAAGGTTGTAGCCTTCAGTCAGGGAGTTGTAGCTCCCTTCCAGGTGAGGCTGGTAAACGAGATCGGGGGGTCGTAGCTCCCTTCCAGGTGAGGCTGGTAAACGAGATCGGGGGGTCGTAGCTCCCTTCCAGGAGAGGCTGGTAAACGAGCGCAGGTGGGTGCCTGCGTGCTGGTCAAGTCTGCGCCAGCACATATGTTGTAAGATGTTTTCTCTATAATAAAATATTGAAGGCTGAGCAACTGCACCGGTGGTTTTCTCCCGACTTGGGTTTCCACCTAAAAATCCTGGTGTTCATGTGTGATGCTTTGTGTGATGGTTTATTCTGTTCTTACTGCACATGTTTACTGCTTATTGAACATCTGATGAATGAATAATGGAATGATCTAAGAAAATACCTAATGACATATTTAGATCTCTGTGTATACGCTAGTTTAATGAAAGGTATCCGCGTATATACGCGAATTTACTAAAGGAAAGTAGCGTATGGGTTTTAAGGAATGAAAAAGTGAAAAGTTTTGAGTATGCAGTAAATACTGATTCACCCCCCCCTCTCAGTATTTTTCCCAACAATTGGTATCAGAGGAGGTTCTTCTGCAGAAGCTTGATCGCTTGAAGAAGATCCGTCGCAATGGGAAGTCAAGAAGGAGTAATGTCTATAAAGCCACCTCTATTCAATGGAAGTAATCTGATATTCTGGAAGGTACGTACAAAAGCATATCTGCAAAGTCTTGGTGCAGATGTATGGGCAATCGTGGAAGAAGGTTATCAATACCCGGCAAGTATTCCTACTGATGCAGCTGAAAGAAAGAAGTATGAAATCAATGCCAAAGCGGTGAATGTCTTATTGGGAAGCATGTCTGAATCAGAATTTGCTAAAGTGATGCAGCTACATTCAGCAAAAGATATATGGGACAAAATCATTCTAAGCTATGAAGGAGACACGAAGGTAAAAAGTGCAAAACTCCAAACTCTTAGAATTGAATATGAAAATTTGAAGATGCATAGTGATGAGAGTGTTGCCAGTTTCTTTCTTCGTCTGGATGATATTGTAAATCGAATGAGAAATTTGGGTGAAACCATAACTGATACTACTCTGGTGGAAAAGGTCTTAAGATCCTTGAATTCTAAATTTGACTCTAAAGTTTCGGCTATTGAAGAAAGGCAAGATCTGCAAACTCTTTCTATTGTTCAATTGCATGGTATTCTGACTGCTTTTGAAATGAGACAAGGAGGTCCTTCCCAAATCAGAGAAGCTGCTTTTAAGGCATCTACAAAAGGAAAGGAAAAGGAAGTTGTCAAATAATCCAGCTATATATCCGATGAAGAAGAAGCGAATTTCGTGAGAAAGCTCCAACTAGGCACTGGAAGATTCAAAGGTAAGCTTCCCTTCAAATGTTTTGAGTGTGGAAAAGTTGGTCATTATGTTGCTAAATGTCCTTATAGAGAAAAACATGGTAAAGGGAAACAATTTGAAAAGAGAAAGAGTTATTATGCAAAAGAAGATGATGATGAAGTGTCCAGTGAAGATGAAGAAGATTCTGACCAAGATCTGAAAGAGCTCATGGCTAAGAAGCAAAAGAAGAAGGCTACTCGAAACAAGAAGATACCTCAGAAATCATGTATAGCAAAAATTGAAGAAGATGAACCAGGTATTAATCGTTGTTCTTGTCTCTTACTTAACTGTATGTGCAAAGATTATGATAGTGAAAGTGACAGTATGGATCCAGAAGTTTCTGACGAAGCTCTACAAGTACTCATGGCAAAGAAGGAAAAGAAGAAGGCCACTTGTAATACTCATCTTTGTGCAAACAATAGTGAAGATAGTAAAAGTAAAGTTGTAGAAGCTCTCAAGACTAAAGTTGAAGAACTACAAAGTTCAACTTCTAAGCAAGAAACTATTTACAAAGAGATGACCTCTCAAATGAAAGATCAAATAGAAATGTTGAATGGACAGGTGGACAAGTATCAAAGGTTTCATACTTATGCATCCAATCAAATTAAAGAACTAGAAGCAGATCTTAAAAAATCAAGCAAGAAGAATGAAGGACTTGAAGCTGCAATCATCTCTCTGCAAGCAGATCTAGAAGCATCAAGTAAGAAAAATGAGGAACCTCTACAATCATTTGAAAAGGAAGGCCTTGAAGCAGAAATCATATCTCTCAAAGAAGATCTGGAAAAATCAAATAAGAAGAATGAAGAGCTAGAACAAACATGTGAAGAAAATGAAAATTGGTTAAAAGAAGAGATCCTAAATCTGAAGGATCAAGTAGAAGATGGAAGAAGGAAAGAAGAAAGCATGACAAAGCAATGTCAAGCCTTGGAGATTGAGGTAAACATTCTCAAAGGTAAATTAGAAGAAAAGGTTAAACTTTTGAGGTTTCAAGATAGTACTAATATTTTGGACAATATTCTAAGTAATCAAAGGTCTCCTGCTATCAAACTTGGTCTTGGTTTCCATGAAACTGTTAAAGGAGAATCTAGCTCACAAGGAAGTGCTAAAAATTCAAAGGAAGTCAATGTAAAACCTGAAGTGTTGAAAGAGTCAAAAGATCAACCAACAATCATGAATTCTCAAAGGAATTCATTCAAGAACGTTGAATGTTTTAAATGTCATAACTATGGGCATGTTGCAGCAAATTGCAGAAGCAGATCATTTCAGCCTCAAATCAACAGTTCCTACATAGAAAGGTACTCTGGTTTCTTCAAAGGATATTGTTTCTCATGTAACAAGTATGGACATAAAGCAGCTGATTGTAAAAGGAGGAAGATTAGAAATACTCATTATGATTCTTATGCTTATTTTTCTGGACACATGAGATGTTATGCTTGTAACAAGTATGGACATGTAGAAAAAGAATGCAGGATGAACAGATCTGGGAAAGTGGACGATTTTCAGCACACAGTTGGAAAGCTCAAGAAAATTTGGAAAATGAAGGAGGACCGATCAGAAACGTAGGGAATTCTGACCCTACTGCAGTCATCCGCTTCTGGAAGCTTACTTCTCTGATTGACTGCAGGAATGATGTGGGATACATTATGAGATTTAGTGATGTATCGTCACAAGAGGAGCAATGTATGATGTCTCTCATGGTTGATTTGATTATTCTGGTTATATGTATTTCTGACAGTGCATCTGGTGTAAAGAAAGGACAGGTACAGGAGGTACAAGCTCAGGAGGAAATGAAGGAAGATGAAAATTTTCTTTGCTTCACTTTCCATACGTGGGTTATATTCACAAAAGTCGCGTATAGACGCGAGTTCCAGCAGACACAGTCGCGTATGCATTGATGATAAGAAAATTTATATGCTAGCTGAAGATCTGGAGCAGAGGTTCAGGGGGAGCATCAGTCTGATTGTTAATAACTGTATTATTGAATCTGTATCAGCTTAATTTCTCAGTTCTAAATGATGATGATATGATACTTGATGTCTTATGTTGAAGATTATGGATGAGTTCTGTTTGTTGAAGAGTATTCGTTGCTGAGATGAAAGTCTTAGTATTCAGAGATAAGGACAGATCATGCAGAGATGGTTGCTGATGACTTACTGATATAGGTATTCAGGATTGCACAAGTTAAGCAATAGCACTGGTTTAGGGGGAGTAGCAGGTTGATGATTGCATTGTTGGCAACATGGTTGCTTATTCTTTGGTCTTTATGATACTCATGCTCAAATAAGGATGACTTGGTACATGGATTATTATGATGAGACTTTGAGCCCTGGTTGTTGATAAGTATCTTTTGTACTCACACATGGATTAGTTGGATGACATTTGATTTAGAAATAAATCATGCAGAGTTTGTTACTATGGTTGAGAGATATTTTACCTTCATATGTTACTTCATGTTAAATCTGGAAGATCATGGTGATGTTGGACCACATGGATGATTACTTGACACATATTTGAAGATGTTGTTTTGATATGATAATCTCTCTAAAGATTGTATTGATGCTACAAAGAATCAAGGCTTGGTTACTATTGTGCTGATGCTACAACCATTGGATGATGCTTGAAGACACAACTACACTGTTCTATCTATCTGTAGTCCAGGGAAGCATTCAAATGTCTCAGAAAGAAGCTAAACCCTGTCTTTGCCTCACAGAGAATCAGATCTGGTTGAAATTTAGAAGATGGCTCGGGATACACGGGTTTCCCGGAACACAGTCGCGTATATACGCTAGTTCCTTCACAGAAAACCGCGTATGTCTAATTGCTGACAATTTTTGGTTGAAGTCAGCTCTCTTCAAAGTCCAAAATGGCAAAGGTTATTTGGTATCTCCGAGCACGTTTTGCATTCGTGTGTTCCGGGCCTTCATAATTCTTTCAAGTGTTTTCATGTGCTGACGCCATGATTTGTTGGTGGAAGTTTTTAGGATGCACAAACTAAGGGGGAGCCTTAGTCATATGAAAAGGATGCGTGGATGCACAGATTCAGGGGGAGCTTTAGCGTTACTGAGTATAATGCATTGTTGGCATTATGATGGTTCTGAAATATGTTCTCTTTCTTGAGGACTTTCTGGTGTTGGTCTTAAAGTTATATTTGTAGTTTGATGAAAATGTCATGTTGAGACCTATGATGTAAAATTGTAATATTCAGTCATGTAAGGACTTGTCTAATTTGTAAACCCACTTGGTTGGGTAGCTGAGTCAAATTTTGTAAACCCACTTGGTTGGGTAGCTGAATTGATATATGTAAATCCACTTGGTCACTGGGTACTTGAGTCTTATATGTAAATCCACTTGGCTGGATATTTGATGTAATTTTGAGTCTTTTGGTGATAGGAAGTTCATAGAGTCATGTACTTCATTGAAAAATATGTTTGAAGATTCAAAGATGAACTCGTGGGAGCTTGGTCACTTCAAGATATATCGAGGAATATCATCCGCAGTAATAATTTTCACATGAGGAGAAAAGGGGTGAGTGTGTTGGTTTTGATTCGCCTGTTGCCCTTGATGTCAAAGGGGGAGAGTGTGTTGGTTTTGATCTGCCCGTTGCCCTTGATGTCAAAGGGGGAGAGTGACATGGTGTTTGAATGCAGATAATGATGTCAAAGAATTGGGAGAGTGACATGGTGTCAATGTGTACTTATCTCGTTGTGGTAACCAAACACCATCATGGGTTGCCATCAAGTCCAAAGGGGGAGATTGTTGGCATGTGTTGTCCTTGATGGCAACCTACTAAATGAAGATGAAGACATGTGACTGCTGACATTGTGTTGTCCTTAAGTTGCAGCAATCCACCCGATGATCATATTCTTGACGGATGGACTTGGTAAATGATGTAAATCTGATGTGATATGATGCTTGTTGATATTATGATGTTAAGAGTTGTCCCTGAAAGGCAATCCTCTTGATGAAGATGATGACAACTTACTTGATGAAGTTGTGATTGAGAGAATATGTTCTTGATGAAGAAAATATGATGTATCTACAGTGTGTACAGAAGGCAATGAAGAAAGGAATTCAGAATGTGCACAAAGTATGATGAAAAGAGTATGTCTCTATGCATACGCGGATATGTCTAGGGGAAGTCGCGTATGCAGCGGGAAAGAACGTGATAAGTCGCGTATGGGAAAAAGCGCTCAAAAAGCGCTCATAAAGTGGGGCCCGTGGTATTGAAGGCTCATGGTATTGTTTTGGCTCATGGTATTGAGGGCCTGCGGTATTTCTTTGGCCCGTGGTATTGAAGGCTCATGGTATTTTTCGACTCCGTGGTATTGAAAAAGGATAAACCTATATAAGGAGAAGAAATTCACAATGCAAATCATGAGGAGGGTGCAAGATGTCCGAGCTTGAATGAATACTTCTCCGTGAAGTATATCCGTATGGAAAGGGCAAAGGTTTGATGGATAGATCAATCTATGATGCACTTGTGAAGAAATGATGAAGTGTGGATTTCTAGATCTGAAATGTACTTGTATTTGCTAGATCTGTTTATGAAAGGCTTAGATCTGAAATGAGGCGATCATATGTCTGAAGTAAAAGGGTAAATCTAAACTGAATGTCTGATCTGAAGAAGTATGATGCTCCATGATGGTTGAAGATCTATACGCTACTTCGCCGAAGAGGAAGCGCGTATATACGCGGCTTCGCTGAAGAGAAAGTGTGTATGCGCAATAAAATTAGCTTTGTAATTTGTACTAAAGTATACGCCGGTTTATATGGAAGGAAGCGCGTATATACGCGACATCAGAGAAAGGAAAGCGCGTATGCAAACTAGGGTTTACTGAAGCAAAGGGTATGAAATATCTGATCTGTTCTGCTGTGTTTCTGCTATCTGATCTGTGTTGATAAGTATCTGTTGGTGATGTATGTTTGTGCTTAAAAGAATGGAAAGGGTCCAGTTTGGAAATATGATGAAATGTGGCTCGTAAGTGGTGTTCTATTGAAGTTATTGGATCCACAGGAAAATTGATGAAACGTGGTCCAAGGTGGTGCCGAGGTTGTAGCCTTCACCGTGGGGTCGTAGCTCCTTCCAGGTGAGGCCGGTAAACGGTATGGGGTCGTGAGCTCCTTCCAGAGAGGTCAAACAAGTCGTGGGTTGGAGCTCCCTTCCGGTGAGGCCGGTAAACGAGCGTAGGTGGGGTGTCACAGCCGGTCAAGTTCCAAGGCTGGTGTTGATATGTTGTAAGATGTTTTCTCTATAATAAAATATTGAAGGCTGAGCAACTATGAAGGTGGTTTTCTCCCGATTTGGGTTTCCACCAAAAATCCCGGTGTTCATGTGTGATCCTTTGTGTGATGGTTTATTCTGCTCTTACCGCACATGTTTACCGCTTATTGAACATCCGATGAATGAATGATGGAATAATATATGAAGATTTAATGACAGATCTAGATCTCTGTGTATACGCTAGTTTCATAAAGGGGATCCGCGTGTATACGCTAGTTTACTGAAGGAAAGTAGCGTATGGGTTTTAAGGAATGAAAAAGTAAAAAGATTTGATTATGCAGTAAATACTGATTCACCCCCCCCCTCTCAGTATTTTTCCCAACACTTAAAATTCATTTCAAGAAGATGATTTTATCATATTTCTAAACTGAATGATTGAATATTTAATTCATGCAATTATTGAGTCTTCATTTACACACTTTATTTGTTTTTCTAGAACATTAGAAACTAAGGTATAATTGGTTACTTACACATCATTTCAAGAGGGTGATACTTCATATTGAATGTTGGATTAATCAAACATACATTAGTTGTTTTCTTTTGAATCTGCTTTCACTTAGAGTAGCATTGCAATTTAAAATTCAGTTATAAAATTTATATCCATGGAATAGGACTAATGTTAAATTAGAATTCATTAGAATAGACACTCTATTTTTAGATCAGATTCTAACCAACCAATAGTCTTTAATTAATTTTTATTCAAATTAGTTTAACTTATGAACACTTCCTTTTCTTCCTTCTTAGTTCTGCACATTTAAAATTTCACTAGGTTCATTTGATTCCTTTCATAAATTTTATATTAACGCTCTTAGATATAAAGAACAAAACCCACAAAACAACATAAAAATACATTAAAAAAAAGTAAGAAGAAGGTTAACTAAGCACATATAGTGCACCACACTTCATCAATTTACTAACCTCGGTTGATGATTTATGTAAGCAATTTAAGACATTAAATTGACTAACCATTTTTGCGTGGTTACCGGGAAAGTGTAATTAGATAGCCTCATTTCTTACATCTAAAAAAATCGTATTAGTAGAGAAAGAGATTCTAGGGGTAGATTCATAGCTAAAGGCAAGAGTTTAATTCCTACAACACCACTCACTCCACCAAGACCACAAAGTGATACACCTCCATCTCAAACTCATATTCCATACTTCACTAGACATAGACTTCCTGAAGTCCTAAGGTTATAAATCCAATTAGGAGAATCTCCTACTTCATCCACTAAGGCAGTTTTACAGGAAGAAGATCCTAGATCTCCAACAGAAGGAATAACCTTTTTCACCTCTACAAGGGAACATATTTTTACTGAAGAGTTAGAAATTCCTAGTGGAGAGGAAGAGGAAGAACCTTTCTTCAATATACCATTGATAGAAGAACCAGAAGAAAAGCAGTTTACCTTGCAGATTGAACCTTATATTAGCTCTGAAGAATCTATAATGGTAGGAAGAGGAGAAGGAGGAGAAGGATAAATTCTAAATGGAGAAAATGTAATTTTTGGAGGAGGTAGAGGGAATGTAGGAGGAGGTAGAATAAATGAAGAAAAGATAAGAAATAGAGAATTTGATAGTTCTTTTGGATTCCCTATAGTTGATGGAGAGAAAAATGCCATAGTGAAAAATATCTCACCTTTTGTCCTCCCAAATTTTCATGGATTAAAACGTGAAGATCTTGAAACCTTTTTGTTTGAATTTGAAGTCTTTTGTAGAAATTATGATTATTTACAAGACTCTAAAAAACTTAAGTTGTTTCCTTGGCTTCCTTGGCAACATTGAAAGGAGCAAATTTAAAATGGTTCATGGGTTTAATCACTTAGTCTATCAGAACATAGAATTACATGAAGAAAGAATTTTTAGAAAGTTATTTGGATTATTGCATATCCATTAATCACAAGGATGAAGTATTTAAAATGATGCAAAAAGAGGATGATAATTTGGAGGATTTAATTGAAAGGTTCAATTATAACATAAAAAGAGCAAAAATGGATAATTTAGATCAAGATACTTTAAAAGCTCTTTTATTAAAATCCATTAGAGATGAGTGGATAGACATCCTCAAAATGATGGGGAAGGGAGATATCTCTCAACTCACATTACCTGACATTGTTGAGCTATGTATTAATCTCTCAAGGGGAAAAACAAAAACTAGGAAAAATCCAAGAGATCCTTCTATTGCTAGAGTAAATAAATCTGCAACTGGAACAGTAAGTAGGGCAGAAATTGGAAACATGCTTGATGAATTTAAAACAGATATTTTAGGGAGTCTTAGTGAATAGATAGACACCCTTAAATTAAAAAACAAGCAGAAATCGAGACTGATTCTTTAGCTATTTTCTGTCCTAAATTCAGAAAGAAGCATGCTTTAAGATAATGTCCTCTTGATGCAAAATTTATATAGACTTCTATGATTTGTTCATAAGTTCATGAAACTAATAATTTCCCTTCACTTCCAGGTCTTAAGGTTGTTTTTCAAGAAGAAACAACTTCAAATCCAACATAATCTCTTTTCTTTGTCTCTAGAAAACTATGGCAAGGGCCACAAACTCAAGGCTTTAACAATCAAATGTATACTCAACTCCCACCAAATAATTGGAATTCTTAGCAACAACCTTGGCCTCAACCTCAATATCAATCTTGGGCACAAGGAATGAAAAATCGCTATGAATTATTCACTCAATACTATCAATATCTTCCATCATATCCAAACTATCCTCCCCAAAAAATTCCTCAACAAAATCAACAACCCCAACTCCATAACCAAAATCCACAACTTTCATTACCATTCCCACAAAGACCAATTCAACTACCTACCCAACCATTACCAAACCCCAATAATAAAAATCCTCAAAATACTTATATGATAGAAGGACAACAATTTCCAACCTACATGACTACTCCTCTAGATTTCAATGATGTCCAACTTAGATCCGATAGGATACTAGAAAAGAAAAAGGCTTCTGTAGTTATTCAAGAACAAGATAATTTGAGGAATATTTTTTACTGCAAAATAAAAGCTTTGAGGAAGGAACATCTCTTCAAAACCAAAATTCTGAAACTGAAAAACAAAAAGAACCAATAAACTCAACAACTATCATAGAGAAACCATTAGTACTTACTTCTAAACCCCCTTTTCCTGAAATATTACAAGTTGATAAAGGGGTAAAAAAGCATATTATGTTGCCCAATTTTGATTTTCTAGATGAATTGAAAAATGTCTGTATCAAAATATCTTTGTTACATGCCATTAAAGAGATTCCAATTTGCTAGAAAATTATATATTATGGAGCAATGCAACACATAAAATATGCAGAAAATACAAGCACACAAAACACATAAAACCAGAGAGACACAGATATACGTGGTTCACCCAGTTTGGGCTACGTCCACCGCGAACAGCCAGTCCTTCCTTTCTATTATCCAAGAAAATGAAGAGACAAAACCTACAATGCATCCACCGTAACATCCCTCTGCTCTCTCTCACAGCTCTCCCTCTCTCGTTTCTCGCTCGGAACACACACATTAAATACACAGCCGCAATACAATGCCCTCATAAAAACGAGGGGTTTCCTTCTAGGGAAAAAAACCCTAATCTAAACATAACTTCTACCGTCATATCATTTGCCTAATGAACAGCCCAGATTGACTAGAAATTACTATACTTTTACAAGGAAATTTTACATCTGTTTTTAGCCTCGGGGGTGCTTCCCCTGAAAACCCCTGCCAGGGGGGGCCTCCGAAAAGCGCTGCCGCCCCCCCTGGACCCCCCACGGCAGCGATTAATTACGGGCGGCGTTGCCGCCCCTTTTAAGGTACAGGGGTCCAATGCTGTGATACAAAGTAAACAAGATAATCAGGCTCCACACCCAACACAATTCTAGCCAAAACAATAAAAGAGTTGAGCATGAAGAAACCAAGAAGAAAAACAAAAGAAATAAAAAGAATTCAACTAGTAGGAAAAATTACAGACGTAATGATAGGAAAAATTGCCATATAAATATATTTAGATCTAGGAATACCAGTTGTAAAAACACATATCAATGGTGTTGAAATTCCAAATACATTGATTTAGGAGCAACAATAAACATCATGAGCAAACAAATCATGGAACAACTCAAACTTCCTAATATTCTGTATACACCTACATTACTGCAATTAGCAGACATATCTAGACTCCCTAGAAGATATTTCAGTATACCTAGATTCTTGGGAGTATCCTGTTGATTTTATGATCTTAACTCCTAAGAAAAATCTAGGAGGACATCCACTTATATTAGGAAGACCTTGGTTGGCTACAACTGATGCTTTCATTAGCTGTAGATTTGGTGACATGTATATCTCTGATGGTAACTAAACAAATAAATTCAGTCTACATCCTCCAACAAAACAATCACAGAGTTAGATGAAAAATAATGGATTGATGGTGAAAATGATATACAACCTCTCTTTACTATTTCAAACATTAGTGAAGATAGTCAAATCTTAATTTCAATAGAAAACTTTGAATCATCCTCAAAATATGAACATTATCAATTTCAAGAAAAATGAAATATTGAATATTTGTCATCAAGGTAGACGTCTCTTCATTCTATGGAAGAATTTGGTAGCTCTACAGTTGAAATATTTCCAGGAAAAAAATTGAACATAAATAAAAACTTGGAAAGATTACAATAGGAAAAATTAATCAAAACATTAAAACAACATTCTTCTGCATATACATGGGAATACATTGACATGAAATGAATTAGTCCTAAGACTTGTATACATCACATCTATATTTAGGAAAATTGTAAAACTATTAGACAACCTCAAAGAAGGATGAATCCAAATCTTAGGGAAATTGTGAAAGAAGAATTGCAAAAATTGTTGAATGTGAACTTCATTTACCCAATTTCAGATAGTCAGTGGGTTTCCCCTTTAGTGATTATACCCAAAAATAATGATAAATGGAGGGTATGAATTGATTATCGAGAAATGAATAAATCTACCCTAAAAGATCATTTTCCTTTACCCTTTATAGATCAAGTATTGGATACATTAGCAGGTAATAAGTATTTCTCATTATTGGATGGTTGTAGTGGTTACAATTAGATTCAGGTAGCACCTAAATACCAAGATAAGACCACATTCACATGTCCATGGGTAACTTATGCCTACAGAGTACTTCCTTTTGGATTGTGCAATGCACCTGCAACATTCCATAGGGAAGTACTAGGATTTTTTTCTGATCTAATACATGATTGTGTAGAGGTGTACATGGATGAATTTACAATTTATGGGAATTCAATTGAAGAAGCTTTAGAAAATTTGGAAAAGGTTCTTAAAATATGTAAGGAAGAAAACCTTTCACTAAGTCATGAAAAATGTTTTATGATGTTTACATAAGGGATTGTTTTAGGACATCACATTTCAGGAGATGGAATTAAAGTTGATACATCTAAAGTTGAAGTCATCTCCAAACTATCAATTCCAAGTTGTCAAAAGGATGTTAGAAGTTTTCTAGGATTCACAAGATATTATAGGAGATTTATATAAAATTTCACTAATATAGCATCCCCACTCTCAAGTTACTTACCAAATATTGTGAATTCAGTTAGAATCCTTATTTCCAATTAACATTTGAAACTTTAAAAACAAAAATTTTTGAAGCACCCATCTTAAGAGTTCCAAATTGGAAACTACATTTTCACATTTCAACAAATGCTTTAGATACAGCTTTAGGAGTTGTATTAGGACAAAAATATTTGATCCCCTATGCCATCTATTACACAAGAAAAAATTTGACTCCCACTAAGTTAAATTACACTGTAACTTAAAAAGAATTCTTAGTTGTTGTCCATGCTATCAACAAATTTAGACATTATATTACAGGTGATGAAACCTTTGTTCATACAAACCAATTTGCAATTAGATACTTAATGAATAAATCTATTACTAATGACAGAGTTACAAGATGGTTATTACTTTTGCAAGAATTCAACATCACCATTCTAGACCGACCTAGAAAACAAAACACAGTTGCCAATTTCTTGTCTAGAATTCAAAATATCAAAAATGATAGGGTGAAAATGTGAAGTTGGGAAACACTTTTTTCCCTTTTTTGACGTTGAAAATTGTGATTTTCTATGATTTTCAACTTCAACTCCACTAAACACATTCCTTCCATTATAGATACGAGATAAAAAATAAATCATTAGCAGTAGTACCAGACACACTACTTCAGGTCGCTAATGAGTTGTACAAAACAGGGTTCGATTTGATCATTAGAAGGTGTGTTCGTGAAAGATCAGATGCCATTCTCAAGGCATGTCATGATGAACCTTGTGGCGGACACTTTGCCAGGATAAGAAATATAAATCATGTTTAGGATATTGGCCTTTGTTGTTTAAGAATACAAAGTATGTCAAAATTGTCGATTGCACCAAAAAGTAGAAACCACTTCTCACTCCAGTACAAGATACCATTTACCCAACCTAAGTGCAGTCGAACCTTTTGAAAAAATGAGCCTTGGATTTTTGTTGAAGACTGTTAAAATGTCCATGCAAACAAAAGAAATACATATTAGTTTGCACTGATTATGTTACTAAGTGGGTAGAAGCAAAACCATTACTTGTTGCTAATGAATCATCTGTAGTTACTTTTCTTTTTGAGGATATTTTTACTCGTTTTGGTGTCCCAAGGGAAATTGTTACAGATCAAGGAGCACAATTTACATCAAGGCTAGTGGAGCAAATGATGGAGAAGTACAAAATCAGACATAGAACATCTACTCCTTATCATCCACAAGCAAATGGTCAAGTGGAATCCACTAACAAAGTCATTGAAGGAATCCTAACAAAGACTGTTCATCTACATAGAAGAGATTGGGTAGATAGGCTTCATGAAGCCTTGTGGGCCTATAGAACTACATGGAGAAACACAACAGGCCATACTCCTTATGAGCTTGTTTATGGAAAGCAAGTTTTGTTTCCTATAGAGTTCCAAATCCAAACATTCAAGATGGCGGTTCAGCTAGGACTTGATCTAACGGAGGCACAAAAGCATAGACTGGAGCAAATTAATGAATTGGATGAGATCAGACAAGATGCGATTCGACAGTCTGGTCTAATGACAGAGCTAGATGGCCGCCAACAAAGCAAATACATCAAGAAAGAAATTTAAAGAAAATTGATTGGGCTCTCTTGTTTTGATTTGTTAAAGATAAAGAGTTTTCAAGGGAAATTTAGGACTACATTGGCCGACATAACAAGTGTTCGAATTTTGATAATGGGGGCAGTGTAATCAGAACTATAGATGAAGAAGAGGTCACTTTTCTTGTGAATGGCCATAGACTGAAGCTATACCACAAGCCACTCTCAAGAGAAGAGTTTGTCAAGAAGTTCCAAGGAGACAATGATGTGAAGTTAATGAAGAAGAGTCTCTCTTCTTCATCAACTTGATTAAATTTTCTGAAGCATTTCTCTTTTTAATAAAAATAAAAAAAATAAAAAAAAAATAAAGGTATAAACATGAAAACCAATCACTGATTGGCATGTTTATACAGAAAAGATAGGGTGAAAATCAGAGTTTCTCTGACACTCTAACTTTTCCCAATTTTGTTTCTAAGCAGTTGTTATAAAAATCATAAGTTCAGTGTCATAGTACTTATGATTCATTTCATCTCATCCATCATTCACATCTCACTCCATTCCATTTCATTCATTTCACTCCATTCCATTTCATTCATTTCACTCCATCTTCCATTCACTTCATTCTCATGTCAAAACATAGAATTTGATATCTTGCTGCAAGAGAATAAAAATATGCCATGAATTACAGTACAGCCCTTATGTTCCTTCATTCCATGAACTGAATCCATTCTTATTTCAATTATCCACTTCATAATCCATCATCCATTTCATCCATTTTCATAAACATTTCACCCATCTTCCAGAAACATTTCATTTTCATAATAAAAAGTGTTCTACAGGGACATTCTGCAGCTCAGTGTACATTCTGTAGCTGATCGGCCTTTCTGCAGCCTGATAGTTTTTCACAGCTACAAATCCTGAAGGCATCAACCAGCAGACATCAGAGTTACAACAAAGTGATCCAGAGAATTCATGAATCAAAGACATCAAGAAAATAGTGAAAGATTCCTCCAAAAATGAGCAGAGAAGACAAAGGCTACACAAACATCAAGGGCAGAGGTAACAAATTTAAATTACGATGGCAATTCATGAAAATTTAGCATAGTTTAGTTGTGAAATTATTCAAAGAGTTGTTTTAATTATTTTATTGATCAAACACCAAACAAAACCCTCTATAGACTTTGTATTAAAACTTCCAATTCAATTTTTCTATCCAATAGCATTTGAGCGGTGGAACGGCCAAATCATTTGAAATTCCCACGACTCTTAACCAAGTTCTTTAATGATGAAGATTTTTCCTGCCGTCGTAAATCCTCCGCTGTCTCCTCAAATCATTAATGCATTCCTCCACCTCACGTCACCACTCTATGCCGTGACCATTTGCCATAACGTCATTCCGTAGCCAGTATTACATTCCGAAGGCAGAAGCATTATTATCATCAGGGACAGAACAAAAGAGGTACATTGCAAGCATAACGGTGTGAGAACTCACTGAATAGAGAGCATATCACTGAGAACAAAGTTCGGAGCATTGCACTGTCAACACAGAATTGTGGCCGTGAAGAGTTTAAAGCCTGTTGCTACCAAAAGACAGAGGTGCTAAAATTGAAGACTTTGCTACCAAAAACAGAGGTATGGTAGTAATTGAAGTTTGAAGTCTGTTATTACCAAAGACAGAGGTGTGGTAGTGACTGGTTTTGAATTTATTGTTATCCGAGACAGAGAGGCTGTAGTGTTGAATTTGAAGCATACCATTTGCTACTAGAGACAGAGGTTGAGTTTGAAGTCTGGTGTTACTAGAAACAGAAGCGTTTTTCAGTGATTAAGTTTGAAGTCTTCTGTTACCAGAGACGGAGGTATTGCACAAAAATAAATTTGGAATCATCTACCACTGTCTATCAGAGACACATTAGCCCGAAAATTGAAATTGCTTCCATATCATTCCAAGGTTCAACAGAAGTACATCAGTCCGAGGATTCGAAGGCATTTTCCAAACAGAGGCATACAAACCAGAAATTTTTAAGACTGTAGCTATTTCAAAGGTATGTTCTTCCAAAATTGAAGCCATTTTTTTTTAGAGATTGAAGCCATTTTAATCCGAAAGTAAAAGCCATTGTTTTGTGGATAGAGAAGAGTGTTAATTGATAGTGAAAAATCATGGGTTTCATCGTAAGAGAAGAGTGTTAATTGATAGTGAAAAATCATGGGTTTCATCGTAAGGATTGAGCCTATAGGATCAAAATATTTAGAAGGTTATCCACAATGCAAGGAGATGCTACAACAAATAGGATGGCTCCAATTCTTGGAAAAGTTTAATGGTTGCCATAAGGAAGTCACCAAAACGTTTGCTAGATCATTCCAAGGCACTGAGGTTGAAATAGGAAATGTTAAGTTTACTGTTAATGAAGCTTTTATAGCAGAGGCTACAGGATTATCCAGAGCTGGGGAAAGATGGTTTAAAAATAGGGAATTCCATAATGACTCATGGAAACAAATCCTAAAATCACCAAACATGGATGTTAGTGTGTTCGAGAAGGGAATTCCCAGTACAGCATTGAAGAGCAAATGGAGGAATATACTACTTCTTTTACAAAAATTTGTTACATGTGAGGGTAGGTATGGGACATTTTATGTCTACCATATGAGACTAATGTTGCATTTTCTAGGAGAAGATTTGAATTTACCATATTTCTTGTATCAAAGTCTGAAGAAAATGTCTTCCTGTGTTCAGAGAAGAGTTCAGTTTTTGGAAACAACCCTGTATCATCATGGGTTAGTAAAAATTTTAATTGAGCATCATCTATCTAAATCAAATGATACATGGGGTGATTTCTTAATAAGAAATCATTTTGAGGAAGCAAAAGAACTATCACCTAAACCACAAGCCACAAAGAGAAGTAGGAGATGGAGGACTCCAACAGGTAAAATTGACAAACCGGTTCAAGAAAGCAGTGAAGAAGTCATTCTGGAGAAGTTGACTAGAATCAAGAGTCAACTCAAGGCAGAGAAGGAAATCAAGGAATCTGTTATGGAAAAAGGGGAGGGTTCCTCTCAACTTAGGAGAAGCCACGGATTAAAAGGAAAAAACATCAATCAAACCATGGGGGTAATCGATATTAGAGAATGAAAAACATCTGTGAAGGAAGCCTGATGATGAAAATTTCTGAAAACACCCAAAGTTGATCTTGCTCACTTTGAAGTCTATGATTATGTGGAAATAGAGAGAACGACTTCGAAAGAAGAAGAACACGGGTCCTCCACTATTTGAAATTGATGTATTGAGGAAGATGGTGTAGGTTAAGAGTATTGAACAGACATGAGGAGGTGAGAATGAAATTCTCAAAGATCAAATCAAGCTCAAGACTGACATGAACTCAACCTTATCCCTGCATATAGACAAAGTGGAGAGAACCAATGAGAAGATAAAGACAAGGAACAGAAAGTTGATCAGAGCACTCACAAACCTCAGGTTCAAACTTGTGATCAGGAAACCCAGAAGGCCTTTAGCATGCAGACAAAGGAAAAGACGGGGATTAGATGTCCTTGCAGAAGCCTCAGAATTCATAGGATAATTTGCATGAGGACATGCAAAGAGACAGCAGTGGGGGTATGTTGAGCCTCAAATTTGTACTTTCCTTCACCTCATTTTACCTCATTTTTCCCTTGTCCATTTCCATTTTAAACCCAATTGATCAATAAAAATAGTTAAAATTACTTCTAGAATGGTTTACATAACTGACTTGTTGAATTTTGTGATTGTTGCCATTGTTAAACATTTTGACCGGAACTAGCTGCAGAATGAACGTCTTAACATTAGCAACGTGGTCTGTGACTACCTTGCTTAACAAACATGTTCAAAATTTGGCCTCTTGAGAAGCATATACTGGGCATGATCCCACGTCCTTTATCGCAGGTAATATTTATAGTACGCCAGAAGAAACAAATACATGTCACGGTGTGTACGTGGGGACATTTTGTGAAAGAAGACTCCTACTAGGACTGTTACAGTCCAGGTGTCTTTTCTCTTTTACGCAGCCACCTTAAATACTCCTAAGATGATTTGGATTAGGAAGACATCATTCCTAAATTATTGTAATTATTGTTACTTGCATTTACTTTAAAAACTCTTGAATAGGCTGAGAGCTTAGTTAGAAATTTTGTGTAGATTTGCTGCTAGATTTTGGTGTAAAACTCTGTGTTACGTCTTTTAAGACACAGAGCATTATGTTCAGACTATTGCATTGTTAATGGAGCAGACAAAATTATCTTGAAGGCGTGATTTAATTGTGAAGTCGAATGCCGTCAAGTGGTATAGGGCCCCTGCCCCTTGAACGGATTTCCTTAGCGTAAACTAGATAAGTTTTTCCTAGCTGTCTTTACATTTTGCATATTGAATTAGTAGTTGCTGTGTTTTATATACTGTGGTCGTATTCGTTCCAGTTCTTCCATAAGAAGACATTCTTCCAACAGACCAAAATGATGACTGATTGATGACTATGGTATTGTAGGATATCAGTTAGATTTGTATTTGTTTTAGCTAGCTACTGTAGCCATAATTCGTTCCAGTTCTTCCACAAGAAGACACTTTGCCAATAAATCAAAACGATGAATGTTTAATGACTATGGTACTGTGGGATAGGATTTGTATTTGTTTTAGCTAGCTACTGTAGCCATAATTCGTTCCAGTTCTTCCACAAGAAGACACTTTGCCAATAAATCAAAACAATGAATGTTTAATGACTACGGTACTGTAGGATAGGAGTTGTATCTGTTTTTAACTAGAGACTGTAGTTATATTCATCATAGTTCTTTCACAAGAAGACATTCTTCCAATAAATCTTAACAATGAATGATGAATAGCTATAGTAACATAGGAATTAGTTGTAGTTTTTAGCCTTCACTATCACAGTTGCACTTGTCCTAATCACTCTTCCACAAGAAGAAATTCTTCCAAGACATCCTTAAGAAGTTCAAGATATGACTGTGATGTGACAACTTAGTTCATTTGCTTTCAGTTCATTTGCTTTCAATTGCATACAAGTCCACAGTCAAAATTGTTCTACCCTTCCACAAGAAGGAACTCTTCCAAAATATCCCTCATGATGAACAAATCGATTGTGTAACTTCATAGGATAGTGCATGTTAATTAGAATGCTCCGGAGTTTCATTTTGCATTTAATTCATGTCCAGCTACTTCATTTCAAAGTTTGATGATGGCTTATGGTTTAACATTGTTCTAGTTTAGAAGCATCTTAAGCTCATGTTTAAATCAATTCATTGCACTCATATCTCATAGTCACACTGTCACCCTTTGCACAGTAGATCATTTTAGTTGATAGGATTCCTAAGACAGCCTTCATTATTTACAAATATCTTTTTTTTGTTCTGAAAACCATCAGTGATCCATAACTTTAGGAACAGAAGATAACATCATTACAAGGTCTGAAATATCTCTGCAAATTCCTCACTACAAACAGAGCTCTTCCTCAACAGAACTACCCTGAAAAGAAACCAATAACTCTTGGAGAATAGACTCTGACCTTCAATTGAAATTGCAGAATAGAACTAGGAATGAGTCATGGAATAGATGAGTTTGGAATAGAATGTTGCATCATGATTAGTGTCTAATTGTCTAGTTAGAAAACTTGCATATTTAAGTGATCATTTCTCAAAGTCTAGTTTGTGTCATTTGTTTAAGAAGTCATCATCAAGCTCTTGTTTCTATTCAGTCATAGTTTAGATGTTGCTTCAGTGTTTTTGATTACATTTTCCATTCCATACATTAGGCTCAACTGTGTTTTTTTGACTACCACTCTCTTTTCATTAGTTTTCTAGGCATTTTCATTGTAAACATAAAACTTCAAAAGACCAAAAACATCATAAATCAACATAAAAGACCAAAACATCACAAAACACCACATACAACGCACTAGGAAACAAGCACCTAGGTACATATGGTACATTTCACTTCAGCAGTTTACAAATCCTGGTTGACAATTAAATGAACTCAGTTTAGGAGACTAGATTGAGGCGCAACAATACCATTGTTGCAATATTACTACAAAAGAACATGACAGGACAAGAACATCCCATAGCATTCTTTAGCAAAGCCCTTATATATTCTCCTTTAAAATACAATATCATGGAGAAACAAGCCTTTTCCTTGATCAAAGCATTGAAAGACTTTATAGTTTATATCTTACATTCTCATATCATTGCTTTTGTTCCATACTCAATTGTCAAGGAAATTTTAAAGTAGGACCCTGATGGTAAAAGAGGAAAGTGGATTGCCATTATATTAGAATATGACTTAGAAATTAGGCCCACAAGACTAGTTAAAGGACAAGGACTTGCAAAACTTATGGCTGAGTCAAATTTCAAAGCTTTAGATATGAACATGGTTGATGTTTTAGAAGAACAAGAAGAATACACTGCTCTCCATGTTGAAGAAGAATTTTTGAATTCATCTTTTTATGCTGATATTCTTTATGTGCTTTTCTATATTAATTCTCCCCCTACATTATCAAAGACAAAAGATAGATTCTTGAAACAAAAGCTTTGAATTTCTGCATCTTAGATGGGATATTATATTGGAAGAATCCTATTGGTATACTACTTAAATGTTTTCTTGAGGATGATGCAGGTAAGTTCATGCATGAACTGCATGAAGGAGAGTGTGGAGACCATCTTTACTGGAAAACCACAGCCAACAAAATCCTTAGAATTGGCTACTATTGGCCCACCCTTTTCCTTGATACCCACAAACTAGTCATGACTTGCCATAAATGCCAAATCTTTGATGGCAACAGAAAACTCATACCTTTACCTTTACATCCCATTACCGTTGAAGCTCCTTTTCAAAAATTGGGTTTAGACTTCATTGGATAAATTCACCCCACCTCGTCTGCACAACATAAGTGGATCCTCACCACCACTGATTACTTTACCAAGTGGATAGAATCCATCCCATCTAGAAATGCCACTGAATCAGTCATTATCAAATTTCTTGAGACAAACATCCTATCTAGATTTGGTTGCCCCAGAAATATCATCACAGATAATGCTGCTGCCTTCTCATCCAAAAATATGATTGACTTTTGTCATAAATATCACATCACACTAGGACATTCCACAGCTTATTACCCTCAAGTTATTCGGTTTGTTGAATCCTCTAACAAAAGCTTGGTCAATATCATGAATAAGCTCCTAGAATAGAATCAAAAGGCATGGCATGGGAAGCTTATACATGCACTATGGGCTGATAGATTAACCACCAAGAAATCAATCGGTATGTCTCCCTATCAACTAGTGTATGGCATGGATTCCATTTTTCCAACATCCTTGGGAGTTTCGGTGGTAATAATTCTCCAAGAAGTGCAACCAGAAGAAAATGACATGCACATATTTCTGAACCAAACCATTCATTTATAGCAAACAAGAGAAGAAATTTATAACAAGACTCAAGCAATACAGGAGAGCATAAAAAAAATCTTCGACAGAAGAACCAAAGCTAGTAATTTCCACATTGGAGACACCGTACTAAAGTGGGATTATAGGAGGGAAGACAAAGATAACCATGGTATATTTGAGAATTTATGGAAAGGCCCTTACCTTATTCAGTCAGTTAAAGGTCATAATGGTTTCTTTTTACAAGAGCTTAATGGAGAAGAACTTTTTGGAGGTCCTGTAAATGGCAGGATGCTCAAACACTATTTCTGTCAAGATTCTTAGTTATAAATTCTCATTAATTGTACATACCACTGTTTGATGAAAAGATAAAAAGAGATAAAAAAAAAACAGAAAATATAGAAGAGAGGGAAAATTTGAAAAGAGGTAAAGCCCCATACCCAAAAAATAGAACTACTGAAAGTGTGTAAGCCTAAATACCACTACTAGTGCATAAAGAAGTCTTGTTTCAGTCATCTAGCCTAATCATGGTTGAAACATGTTTTAAATTTATTGTTGATAAGTTAGTGAAAGATAGTTGGTAAAATTATTCAAGCTTAACTTGTCAAAAGATAGATTAGGGAAGAAAGATATTGGTTCCACATGCTTAAAATAGACCCAAGGAGAAAAATAGGGATGAATAGAAAACAATGTACCCTAGCCCTGATTTTTCTAGTCTTATTTTGTACAAAAATAATATTTGTTTGGAGCTTGTTCTTATGCCACAATGCTCATGGTAAGTCAGATTGTCTAATCCTAATTTAACCATGTTTTAAATTTCATGTTTATAGCTTAGTGAATGAATATTGTCAAATAGTTTAACCTTGACAGTTGAATAGTATAGGTAGAGAACCAAAGGAGTTCATTAGCATAATCTGAGCTCTAGGAAGAAATAAGGTAGAAGTAGATAGTTTGTTTTTCTTTCACAATAAAACATGTCAAGGTTGCTAGTCCAAATGCACCTAAAGAAGAAATATTGTTAGGCAAGTAGTTTGGGTAGGTAGAGATGGAAGTTGAGCTAATCATGTATTTCATATTATTGAGTTCATAGTTTCAAGCAAGCATCTGCAAGAGAAAAGAGATAAAATCTGCCAAATGGATGAGGCACTGGTCTCCATAAAGCCAGAGATCTGAAGTTCTGGACACCTCCTCAAAAGGAGTTACCCTCCCCATGTGGAGCCACTATTATTCATCAGTAATTTTTACCTTCATAGATGACTAAATTATTTCCTTAGATTTCTAGAAACAAAGTTCATGAACATTGTGAGTTCTAGAAATCTCACTTCCTTCATCATCCTTAAAAATAATTTTTCACTATTTCATCATTCCATCATGTCAAGCTCTGCTTACCAGTCCCAAAAAAACCCATTAGGGGCTCATCCCACTCATTTTTGTTTGTATCCTGTCACCTTTGACCCAAATCCTCTATTTTTTTTTTGCCTAAACCCCCCACTGCTACCTAAGGCCACCAATAAAAGAGCCATGTGTTGTCTCTCCAAAATATCCCAACCATTGATGGTCTAAAACTATCTATGTAAGCTTTATAGATAAATCCAATACATTGGATTTTGGATCTTCAATACATTAGTTTATCATAAACTCTATCTTACACTTGATGACCCCAAATTCTAAGTTTCAGTCCAAAATAGAAATCCAAGGAACCTTCCACTAGGTCACCTACGGTTTCACAAAGTCATAGGGTGGATTTGGTATCCTAAAAAGCTATGAAGAAAATGCATTTAAAGAAGAAAGGGACAAGTGATATTGTCCAAAACTGATCAAAGGGTCATTCAAGGAAAGCCTTTTTGCCTAAAGCACAAATATTATTGGGGGACCGCTGCCCCTTCCTCACATTTTTGCAAAAGAATAAAATGGTCATCAACCTAGCGAAAAGGTAAGGTAATAGGGTGATAATCATCACAAGAAAATAATCAATAGAAAAAGGAGGCAGCAAGGCATATTTTTGAAGATAATCAGGGTTTGTGACTACTTTGGCCAAACAAGGAATTAGTACTAAGATCTACAAGGAAAAAGGTCACATCCACTCCATCAATGCACCATTGAAGTCTTTTAGAAATAATTAATGAGTTTGAGAAGTTTCAGAGAACTTAGAAGACAAAACTATTTACTTGTTTCTAATAGCCCTAAAACCCAGGAGTTTGGAAGGAATGAGAAAAAGGTCAAATGATGACAAAGGGCCTCCTTCATAACAACAAATGGCATTTAAGGGGGTATTCAAGTTTCCTTCTAGGGTTTGTCAAAGAATGAATACTCCACTACAACAAAGGTACAAAAAGGCAAAGAGTATCAGTACAAAGGCTTGAATTTTCAAAGTATAGTCAAAGGCCTCTTAAAAAGATCAAAAGGAAGGTAAGCACGAGGTAAATAAATAGTGATCAAAGAAAAAATCATGTAAGCACCTACAAAAACATAAGTGGCCAGGAGAGACAAAAAAATGTTTAAAAACTACTAGCTTTTCCCACCAAAGATATATCACTGGCACACTGATCAAAGGAACAAAAAATTTAATTGGTCTGAGAGTAGTAAAGCCTCCAACAATGGTTCCCTTATCAAAGTATATTCTGAAAACGATAGCTAGCCATGAGTGACACTTCTATAGGACAGTCAAAATGGTTACCTATAGGAAAATTGATAAGGTCAGATAAATCTAAAAATATCTCACAATGGTGGCACACGTGGAAACTAAAGAAGTTATTGATGCTTGCTGCTAGGGTTTTTACACCAAAATGTCTCTGCTGCTTCACAGTAAAAAACATGACAGAACGGCAGTTAGAGGAAGAGGAAAAATTCTCGATTCAGTCTATCCACTAAGCAAATTAAAGGCATAAAGAATATGTGACTAAAAACTCCAAGGTGAAAATGACACAATGATCACAAGCTTGTTGTTTACAAGTTTTGAAGTTCATGAAAAAGAAAAAGTGAAGAAAGACCTTCAAAGAACACTAATGTCACTATCTTCCTATTTTCATCAAAACTTTTTTCAAAAATTACCTTTTATTTTCAAAGAAAAGGCTCATGTTTACACATGTGGATTAAGAGCATAGCTTGATCTTGTTTGAAGAATTTGGAAATTTAAGCAGAACATCAAGATGCTACAAGTAAAGGAAAAATTCCATTTTTTCTTATGTTCCTGCAACCTACAAGACAAAAAGGGCCAAAAAGACAGTGAAAAGGTGAAGAGAAATAAACATTATAAAAGTGGGTTTTGGCATGAAATTATTTTTCAAAAAGGTATAAAGGCCTTTCCTACCTCTCCCCCAACTCATTTTTGTTGAGGTGAAGAAGAGAGCCATTGAAGAAGTTTTTTTTTTTAGGGTTTTTGTAAACTTTGGTTAAAAATTTTAGGCTCTACGCACCGACAGAGGTGCTACGCACTGGGCCGTCAGCACTACACACAGAGAAGGCAACTGTAGGGTTAAAATACACTGCGTTGCACACCGGGGAGTAGGCGATGCGCATCTATGAAGGCGTTGTGCACAGGCCCAGTCTAGCACCCGACTGCCCACAAACTGACCCAGTGCTATGCACAGGAAGGCCCGACAGGAACGACTTGTCAGGTGGCACTGTGCACAGACATATTTTGGTCCAATTTGCTCAAAAATTTCCAAAAAAATCAAATTTTATTTGTTTCCAAGCCACTGTACAAAGTTAAACAAGGTTGGTGGTCCCTCTTATTGACTTCCAAATTAATCTCTTTATGTGCACAATCAAAGGAGAATTTTAAAAACCTAATGTGCCCAAACCCTAATCTTCATAAAAATCAAATATTTTATCTTCTAGGGTAGGGTTTACAAATTAGAGATTTTTCATTGGTGTAAAAACACTTAATATCAGTAGGCCTACTCCTACAATCTAAAAACACTCCTTGATTACTCCATTTTTCCCTCATTTGCTAAAATAAGCTTTCGCATCACTCATTTTCCCTCCCTAGACCTAAGAGCTCTCACCAAGCTAAAAATCATTTTGTTCTAGATCAGTCACCATGTCTGAGGAAGAAATCAGTACCATCAATGATGAAGGCCAAAGGCCTATCATGCCAAAGCACAAGGGAGGAAGGGTTAACAGGTTTGAGCCTTTAGACACCATTCATATCACCTCTTCTCCCATGGTCCTTGCATATTTTCAAGATATTGTATGCTATCAGTTCTATGAGAGGGTTAAACAGTTCCAAAGCCACTCAGATTTGAGTAGGATTTTCATTCTTATCCTACAAAACCACTAGGTCATCCTAGCCGGAGTACAATTTGAATTATCATCCAAATCCATTTCTGAAGCCACAGGAATACCAAATATTGGTGAGATATGGTTCAAACAGAAGAAATTGGACTTAAGCTACTATGAGCCCTTCCTCAAACCTAGTTGTCAACAAGGCTACAAGGCTATTTTCCCCTTCTCCCACTTGCTAGAGAGATATGCTCTACTGATGAGGAAGATCATCAAGTACTTCATTCATGAGGGGAGGTACTCTAGGATTTATTCGTATCACGTAAGGCTACTGATGCACTTCACCAGGGTTAAGTTGCTAAACCTACCATACTATCTCTATAGGAACATTGAAAAAATGGCTTCAGTGGTCAAGAAAAGAAGTTATGCCCACAAAATGCAAAGCCTTTTTCACCACTCCTTGATTAAGATGATTGTTTTAGACCAGCTAGAGTAGCAAGGAATTCCTTGGGAATTTTTCATCTCACATGATGTATTTGAAAATCCCCAAAGCTTCATTTAGCAAAATTTCCCCTCCACTTCTCACTCAGCTACCTCTAATCCTCCATCACCTCCACTTATTCCTTCTCCACAAGGAAAGCTACCTCTGTCTTCTTCTCCTGATGTAACAGGTGAAGATGATGACAGTGGTGATGATGAACAAGCAAGTGGCAGTAGCAATAAAGAACAAACAAATGACAATGGAGATGAAGAAGATAGTGGGGCAGAGGCAGAGTTTAATGAGGAAAAAGATGACAGCAACCAGGAAGAATAGGAGGATGATGATGACATGGAGGAAAGAGATGAACATGGCAGTCAAGAGGAGGAAAACAATGAGCACTTGGAGCAAGACAGTGATAGTAATGACACAAATGAACCCCTCCCAAGTGCAGAAAAGGGTGATGATAATGAACAAGATAAAGACACATCAGATAATGAAGGGAATGATAAAGATAACAATTAGCAATAATATGCACAAGACAGCCAAGAGAAGAATGTACATGAGCATGACAGTGAGCACAATGATAGTGTAAAAAGTGTTGAAATGAATGAAGATGATGAATATGATGAAACATGAGGTGATGATGAGGAAATAAAAGACCAAGAATAGGTAGATAATGAATCTGAAATAGATTTTGAAGAGGAAGGCAGTGACCAAGGCAATAGCACTGATAAGACAGTCAATGATGAGCAAGGCAGCCAAGAAAATAGTCATGACAGTCATGACAGCTGTCATGACTGTCATAATAGAAATCAGCCTCCTAATGATGATGGAAGTAAAGATAGCCAAGAGGATCATGAAGAAAAATACCTCTATGAAGAACGAAGTCAAAATGAGGCAAGTGAAAAGGGTAATGATTAGTTTGAAATCCAAAATGACAGTATAGAAAATAGTGAGAGAAATGAAGATGATAGTGATGTTGACGATCAAGAAAGTAATGACCTAATGGGACATGAAGTGACTTATGGAAGCCATGGCTAAGATGAAAAGGATTTTGACAACACCAAAGGTCATAGCAATGATGGAGAAACTTTCAAAACTACCATGATCACTCCCCTCACAGCATATACCACAGAGGAAAAAGAGATGTGTTTGTTGCCTCAAAAAGGCAAAGGGCCATCTCTTCTCCAACTATCAAGCCAAAGGACAAATTCAAGGAAAATATGGAAAGGGGTGAGTAGTAGGTAAAGGTGAGTAGGAGTAAGAGAATCAAGAAAACCAATCAAGAGCCTCAATTCATTGATAATGAGGACAAAGTGATGACCACCAAATTGCTACTCTTAACCAACGATGCACAGCTTCGAGAGTGGGAAAGAGATTTTGACATGGCACAAGGTGTCATTTAGTATTACAAGGAGGAGCACAAGAATTTCAAGAAGGTGAAAAGGGACCTTGCTCTCCAAAAGAAAATGACCAAGAACTATGTAAAGAAAAACATGCTTGCTTGTACCAAATTGAAGGAGCCCCTCCTGGAGCTAGAAAACCTAAAAAGTTCAAAAGTGCTTGATAGCCTTGTAATTTTGGCTGAGGCTTCTCAATAGGTGTCAAAGACCTCTGGAAGGACCTCTCCACCAATTTTGGGGATATTTGAATAAAATTTAGTTTTTTTTGAAATTTTGAGGCCTCTGTGTGTAGCACCCTAGGTGCTATGCACAAATTTGGTGCATTTTTAGTTCACAAACATTGCATTTTTGGATTCCTCACATTAGCAGCAGTATTCTCAAAAACTTTCAGATCATTTGGAGTATTTTTGACCCCCCAAAAGGTCGAAAAACATCAACTTTTTCACCTTTCTGCCTCATTTTCATACCAGGTGCTGCGCACAGACTAGGGTTGGGAGATTTTGTTTTTGGATAGGTAAATGGCACTCCATCAGGACAACTCAAGCTATTCTAGAAATTATACTCATCAGGATTTCTAACGAGCCATCATGGAGCCATATCCGGCATCGAGAAGGGTCCAAAACTCAGCCACAAAAGACCCTATTTTCTGCTAAGGTGGTGCTACGCACAAAGGCTGTCTAGTGTGTTTTGGACCAAAAGTCAACAAAACACACTCACTTATTGTGAATAGATATTTTTGAGTTTTTTAAGGAAAATTACTCTATAATTAGGTGCAAATAGTTATTTTGGCATTTATTTCTTAGAATATTATGTGCCTTGGGTCTTGCATGGTCTCTTGGCCATAAATGACATTTATGGTCAAATTTGACATTTATGTACCATATTTAGGGTTTTAGTCCTCCTTTTATCCATAAATAGAGCATGAGGCCCCTATTTATTTTGTTGGAATTTGATGAGCTTGAAGAGAAATATACATGGTTTTATGAGCTGGGAGAAGAAATTGGTTTTGTGAAGTGGGTGAATGGCTTGTTTGGCTTGATGATGGAGAAGATTTTCTACAGGATTCCTTAGCTTGGTGAATGGTGATGTCTTCTTAACTTGTTAGTGTTTTATTTTTCTCATTATGTTTCATTCTTCTTGGTTGCTATAAATCAGAAAAGTATAGGTTGAGACATGCTCTTTGAGGCACCTCAGTCCTCCTGTTTGTTATAGCTTTTGTGTTTTCTTATTTTGGCCATCTTAAGGAATTCTTGATTGCTCCTTAGGTCCACCAAAACTTTTTTTTGTTTCATGTATGATTATTATGCTAGTTTTGCAAGTATGATTCATGGTATGCCTTTCTTATTTCAAGCTTTCAAAACCATATCTTAAAGCCTTTCTGTGGAATATTGATTTCTACGTTAAGTCAAAGAGGTCTCGTTCAATCTTGCCCTTTGTCCATGCTTACCAACTTGTTTCAGAGTTCCCAATAGCTTGATATATGATGTTTAGGAGTTCCCTCTTCATAGATTGAGTTATTTGTTGTATCTTATATGTTTTCCCAAAATCTGAAGGTGAATTTCTAAAGTTAGAAGCTCTTATGCTTTCTGTGTTTCACTGGAATGTTTATCTTGGATATCTATCAGTTTAAATATTATTAATTGAGCTTAATGGTTTTACATTCCTTATGATTTTTAGCTTTTAAATATATGTGTTTAAGACCTATTAGTTTTTCGCAAATTTGATGTTCAGTGCACCTCATACATCTCCTTAAGGATCCATTAACCTTACTACACTGGCTATGCAACACACTCTATTTCATAATTTAGACACCCTTGACTTCTATTTGACTCCATAGCACAATGCCTTTGACAGACTCTCACTCCCCCCATTCCACTTGACCATATTACCCAACCAAAGCATTCAACAAACCCTACACTTATCAACTAGCCTAAAACCAAAATCCTAATTGCAAAAAGAACACATCCTTTGCAACCAATAGAGAGATCCCTCTCCGAGTCCAAAAAGGCTAGGTCCTAGGACTCCAAAGACTGGTTCCATGTTACCCTGTCATTTGGTCTACCAATCTGCCAAATCACGAGACACTAACAGCATCTATGTGCATCATAAAGTTAAAAAAATAGGTATGTTTCGGTTACATCCTAAGACATCATGTCTCTAATAAAATATGTGGAAATAAAAGCCTTGGTGTGTAGTCAGTGTGATGATCATGATAACATATCACTACCCATAAAATTCGTCTCAATAAGCGATGCACATAGTTCGACACCCCTATAGTGTGTCTCTGATACCCGCAAGGAACGTCATCGAATCTAACATAGTCGGAGATCCCACCAGAGAGTCCCTCCAAGTTTTGTATGATTTCCTCCTCCTCACCTCCCTCACCATGAGGGGCCACATCAAAGTCGTGAGGAATCCTCTGCACTATTGGAGACATGCCTATAGGCCTTCCTGGGCCAACATCTACAATTACATGGATTATTGTTAGAACATGCATTAAAAAAATCACAATAATCATCAAAATAATAAAAAATGAGTTTTACCCAATGCTTCATCCCAGTCCTCTCCCTTTGGAAGTGGAAAATCTAGATCACTGGTAAAATCTATGCCAATGTAGGGCCAATCCTCTACACGATCAACTATCATCAGGGCCACTTGAATAATTCTGGTCTCTAGGACATTTGTTGACTGCCCCCTGATCTTGGCATCAAAGCTGCCCAATGGACCATCTATGGATCTCGGGCTGGTTGTGGTAGAACTATCACTTTCTGGCATTAGAAAATTGGTAACCACTCCAGGATAAACTGTACCAAAATGGACCCATAACCGAACTACTTCAACTTGTTGTTTTTGCATTTTTTTAGTTGACGTTTCATGTTAATTTTTTTTGCCTCTGCCTAGTTGTATAGGCCTAGTGCCATGCAATCTATAGTAAGAAGTAGCTGTGTTTTTGTGGCCTCATGTGGAGCTTGTAATCCATCAGCTTGCGTAATGGTGTTCAACACTACTTTTAGTGCCAGATCTAAAATGGTTTGGATATATACCTTTCTGCTTTTGGAACTGTTTTGGTCCTATGACTTGGAAGATTGGCATACCAAGTGACAAGGCAACATCAAAACCAATATTTAGAGCTCTAGGACCTAGCCTTCCTAGTCTCAGAGAGGGATCTCTCAATTGTTTGCAAAGGTGTGGGATTGTTTGCTTTTAAGGGTTGATATTAGGCTAGCTATGAAGCATGAGTTTTTTTTTTATTGTTTGGTTGGACATGATGATCTAGGAAACATAGATAGAAAAGGGAAATCTCTAAGTCATTGGGAAATGGATTCAAGTGTAAGTTGTGACAAGTTGGTAGATGAATCAGGGATATCAAAGGGCAAATATAACTTGGCCAGTGGATCTTCAAGGTCTTTCAGGTGAAATGAAATGGACATCAATGGTTTAGAATGAAAAGTAGAACTAAGGACAATTAAGAATCCTTAATTATATGTACTTCTCAACAAAGGGACTTAAAACATTATATAAACATGAAGAGACATTCCATAGACAGGGCTAACCATAAATTCTAGAAACCACACTTCAAAAAATAATAATCTCAAGACAAACTTCTCCAATGAAATATAGAAGGAGAGAAATTCATTTAACTTCCAGTGATTTCACCTTCAAGGAGAAGAAAACATTCAAGATTTCACAAATAGTTGCATTCATAGAAGAGCGAACTCCTAGACATCTTTGATCACAGCTATAAAGACCTTCAAAATAATTATTTAAGCAGGTACAAAGGGTATGATCAGGAAAAATCTCTTTGGCAGACTTTAAACAATGGTACTTTAAAGGGAGACTTTAGAAACAGTTTTCAAGTGGTAGCAAGCAAGTAGGGAAAACCATAAATCATCCTTGAGACCAACTATATTGAAATATTCAAGAAATAAACAAGCATAAGGATTCTAGAGAGAAATTAAGAATTCTCTAGAATACCTAGCACAAGAAAACATTATGACAATGACGAGTAAATAAAACTAAGTTTCTTTCAGAAGACATTTCTTAGCCTGAACTTTTTACTCTACTGTAACAAAGAATGGTGAAACATAATGAAAACAAAAATAACAATAACATATTTAGAGTACTTCACCAACAACCAAGCTCAGGGATCCAATGATAGAGCTTTCTTCATCAACAAACAGGTCAAAACATCCACCAATTTCAGAACATAAATTTCCTTTCGACTTTAGAAAAACTATGTATTCCTTCAAAGAGTCACCAAATGCCAACGATACAATGTTTTCAAATGCAATATTTATGTTGCAAATGAGGAGGTGGAACTTATCTAGAGTTTGAGAGTCCTTAAATATAGAGTAAATGCATTCCTAACCTTGAAAACCATGCAAGGCATAAGGTAGGAAAATGTTAAACTACTTCTATGTTTCAATAACTTTGTATTAACTTCTGATAGAAAGATAGGAGAAAAGATTGACTTTCAAGGCTTAACCTTATCTTTACAATAACTATCCTAACAATTTTTAAACATTTTCTTTATTGTAATAACTGTTTGTTTGTATTTGTAGGCAGAAATTAGGTCAAAGATGTCAGTTAGATATTCTGAGTGAATAACTGCTCCTGTTTGATGTTTTCGATGCTGTCCTTTAGCCTAAATTTTCCTTCACTTCATCATTTAAACTGTGTTGAAGGCATGATTCTGTCTTAACCTTCATAACTCATTATGCTGATTTTAACATCCTTCAAATTTCTTTATAATTATGTTCATCTATATTTAACTGTGTTTTTCAACCTTCAATCTTCATTTAAGCTTTAATTACTGTTTTCTTTTCTTGTATAGGTGTTTCCTGTTGCTCCGTTGGAGGGTTTTATTTTAAAGCAATTAATGTTCATGAGACATCAATTAATCCATGAAATTAAACCCTTGATATCCCTTTATGCATATTTTTCCCTCGAGGATCATCATCCTAGGCTCTGTGCAACTTGGATTTGCTATGGGAGGGTCTGCATAATTGGCCGCCATTAAACCTGCAACTAAACCATAAAAAACATTAATAAAACCTACATTATCAGGTTTAAACTGCTTACAGAGGTGTGAGGAGTGGTTATGAGGCATTGCAGAGGAAGGGGATTTTGCAGGGAAGTGTTTTGTATGTGAAACCAAAAGAAACTGAGGCGAATTTTGAATAATGGCGTGAAAACAGGGTAAGGTGGTTTTGGGAAATACCAAGGTGGTTTTTGAACAAGAGATGGATGGTAAGCGATATCTGTCCATATGGATGTGATACCATACATTGGTTGACACACATCCTAGGAAAAACCACCCTTTTCACATGGAATTGGGTCGTTAAAAACTGACATAAATTTTTGTGTGATATTGATCAGGAACCGTTGGATCTAAGTGAGTCAGATCAATGGTGCGAGTTCATCCCAATCGGCGAAGTTGATTGGGTGGGCGTGGTAGTGGAAGACAGGTGTTGGAGGGGGATTAGATGGGTGGTAGAGTAATGGTAGGTGGGCCATAATGCTGGCATCAGCTTTCCTGTCGGGTAACGAAATGGTCATGGGCGGGGTTAAAAACTTTGGGATCAATGATGATAGTTGGATCTTAGGGATCTGTAGTGGAGATTTGTTGTCACGTTTATGAAGATAAGAAATGGTCAGAGGAAGGATGGTGAGGGAAAGAGGATGAATGTCATGAGATCAGAAATATCCACGGCTATGATTTATTTAGGAAAGTAATGTAAGGGGTTGAAATAACAAGGGAAGGGGGGTTAAAAATGGAGAATGGTTGTGTGGCGAAAAGAATGAGAACAGGGTTTTTAAGGGAAAAGGGGCCAAGGGCTTAGAATATGCTCAAGCTATCAGGTCATATGAGAAAGAAAAGCAAAAGGATTAGGCCCGGAAAGGGCTTAAAGCCTAATTTCTAAAATGGGTGGAAAAATAGGCCAAAAGAGGGTTTTTTTAAACCTTTTTGGAGGCTTCTGATAGGTTAGAAAAAGGTATTTTAAACCAAATAAGGGTGTTTATAATGGTTTAAGCGGGTTTTTTAGAGAAAGTGAAGAGTTAATGAAGGGGAAATGGGTTATTTTTAGAGGGAAATGGATTGATAAAAACAGGGATAGGAATGGTAGAATGGGGGGGAATGAAATGGAGGTAGAAATGGGGTAAATAGGCTTAAACAAGCTTCCTTTTGAAACATAAGGGTGATCTTTTTAGAAGGCCTAGATGAAGCATTTTGGTGAACTGATAGACTTAGGATGATGAAGGTAGTGATATTTCTAGAACTCACAATTTTTATGCAAGTATTGTTTCTAGAAATCTGAGTTTTTCAACTTAGTCATCTTTTGATAAAGTCAAAATTATGGATGACTAATAGTGGCTCCACTTGGGGAGGGTAGCTATCTTTTCAAGTTGTCCAGAACCTTAGTTTATGAAATTTTTGAGTTTCATCAGATCAGTGCCTTATCCATTGGGTATATTTCTTCTTTTTAGTTACTGATCTTTTCTGAAAAAGAAAACTTTTTGACAATCTGCAATCTGTAATTTCTTCAAACAACATCTCTACCTACCAAATCCTACTTATCCTAGAATTTTTTCTTCTTTCGAGTGCATTTGATCTAGAAAAATCTTTGACATTTTATTTTTTAAAACTGAAAATAAACTAACTATCCTATCCTTATTGCTTCCAAGAGTTCAGATTAAGCTGTTGAACTCTTTTTATTCCCTACCTATGCTACTTTGACTTCCAAGATTAAACTGTTTGGAAATCTTTGATTCTCTAGCTATTGACAAAAATTTAAAGCATGGTTCAAATCAAGGTTAGATAGCCTAATCAACTAGGGTTGTGGAATTTCGAACAATCTACACACAAACATTATTTTTGCATAAAAGTAAATTAGAAAGATAAGGCCATGATTTGTCTTTTTGTAAGGCATCCTTATCTATCTCTTTGGTTTTGTTTTGAGCATGTGGAACCAGTATCTTTGTATTCTCCTAATCTACCCTTTTCAATAAGCCAAGTCTAAAATAATCTTTTCAATCAGTGTTTCTACTAACTTATCAACATAAATTTAAAGCATGTTTAGCCATGATTAGGCTAGATGACTGAACAAGAAATCCTTTTGAACTAGTAGTGGCATTTAGACTTGCTCACTTTTTTAGAAATTTTTTTTTATGGCTATGGGGCTGTACCTTTTCTGAATCTTCCCTCTTTTCCTTTCTTTTATTCTTTTTGTATTTTTCATGATTTCTTTTCAACTAGGTTATGTATAATGAATAAAAACTTTGAAGGTAGGACTCTTAACAGAAGTAGTGCTTGAGCATCCTACCATTGACAAGACCTCCAAATATGTCTTCTCCATTTAGCTCTTGCATAAATAATGCATTATGACCCTTTATAGAATGAATGATGTAGGGTCCTTTCCACAAATTCTCAAATGTTCCATGTTTTCCCTTTTATTCCCTTCTGGAATCCCACTTAAGAACTATATTTCCAACTTGGAAATAATTTTCTTTAGTCCTTTTGTCAAATACTTTCTTGATGCCTTCTTGGAATGTTTGTGTTCTCTTATATACTTCTTCCCTAGCTACTATAAATGAATGGTATGATTTATCCTTCTCTGCATATCATTTTCCTCATATTGTACTTCCTGGAGAAGTTTCATGACTGGAACTCCTAGAGATGTTGGGAAGACCACATCCATGCCATAAACCAACTAATAGGGGGACATACTTATTGACTTCTTGGTGGTTAATCTATCAACCCATAAAGCATGAATTAGCTTACTATGCCATGATTTCTGATTCTGCTCCAACAATTTTTTGATAATATTGATAAGGCTTTTGTTGGAGGATTCAGCTAATCCATTTCCTTGGGGATAGTAGGTAGTAGAATGACCGAATGTGATATGATATTTATAGGAGAATTCAACCATTGTTTTAGACTTCAAGGCAGCAGCATTGTCTGTGATAACTTTCCTAGGACATCCAAATATGGATAGTATGTTGGTTTCAAGGAACTTGATAATGACAGAGTCAATAGCATTCCTAGAAGGTATGGCTTCTATCCACTTCGTAAAATAATCAGTGGCAGTGAGGATCCACTTATGTTGGGATGAAGAAGATGGGTGAATTTCCCCAATGAAGTCCAAGCCCCATTGTTGAAAGGGAGCCTCAATACTGATGGGATGTAAGGGTAAGGGTAGGAGTTTTCTCTTGCAATAAAAAATTTGACAGCTATGGCAAGACATGACAAGCTTCTGAGTATCTGGGAAAAGGGTGGGAAAATAGTAACTAGATTTGAGGATTTTATTTTCTGTAGTCTTCCAGTAAAGATGTCCTCCATATTCTCCCTCATGCAGCTCATGCATGATTTTTCCTTCATCAATCTCAAGAAAACATTTAAGCAATATTCCAACAACATTCTTTCAATATAAAACCCCATCTAATATGCAATAATTTAAAGCCTTTTTTTTTTTAAATGTAGCTTTAGTTTTAGACAGAGAAGGAGGGGTATTCATATAAAGTAGCACATATATGATATCTTCATACCAAGGTGAATTCACAAAATTTTCTTCAATAAATGGAGCTATGAATTCTTTTTTTTTTCTAAAATATCAATCATATTCATATATGGTGCTTGGAAGTTTGACTCGGCCACGTGTTTTGCTAATCCCTACCCCTTGATTAGTTTGGTGGGCCTGATTTCTAAGTCATATTCTAGAATAATAACAATTCATTTTCCCCTTTTACCATCAGGTTCTTGACATAGAATGTCGTTGACAACAGTATGTGGGACAAAAGCAATGATGTGAGAATGTAAAATGTAAACTCTAAAGCCTTTCAATGCTTTTACCAATGCTAAGTCTTGTTTATTTGTAATGTTATATTTGAGTGGAGCATCTATTAAGGCCCTATAAAAAGGATATTGGTTGTTCTTGCCCCATAGTGTTATTTTGTACTAATACTGTAGCTATTGTATGTTCAGATGAAAAAGAAAAGATGTAGAAATCTTTGGTGAAATCATAACTGATAAGAACCGGTGTTTGAGTAAGAGCCTGTTTCACTAGTTCAAATGACTATTTAGCTTGTATTTTCCATTTAACACCTATCTCTTTCTTAAGCATGTTTGTGATATTTCTTAATATCTCAGCAATATTGGGGATGACCCTCCATAAAAAAATTATCTTCCCAATGAAAGATTGCAATTGTTTGAGGTTTCTAGGATGGCTGATCTTCAATATGCCATCAATCCTTTTAGGGTCTACTTTGATTCCTTATTTATAAATTATGTGACTAAGAAGCTTTCCTTCTTGGAGACCAAAGAGTGTCTATTTGGGATTCAAATATAAGCCATATTTCCTACATTTCTCAAAAAAAATTCTTAAATGAATCAAGTGCTCTTCATTAGTTTTAGAGAAAACAGTAATGTCATCAAGGTAAATGATTATAAAATAGCCTATGTCTTCTGAGAAGGCTATGTCCATGGCCCTTTGGAAGGTGGCCCCTACATTCATCAAACCAAATGGCATTTTGACATACATGAATATACCCCAAGGTGTAGTGAAAGAAGTTTTATTTTGATCACTTGGGAGTACCAACACCTGATTGTAACCTGAGAACCCATCCAATAGTGATATTCTTTTAGACCCAACCACCCTTTGAAGTATGTGATCAATTTTTAGCAAGGGATAGTTGTATTTCAGGGAGGCTCTATTTAGATTTCTGAAGTCAATGCAGAGCCTGATTTCCTCAGTCTTTTTTCTAACAGATACTAAGTTGGAAATTCATTCTGAATATCTGAGGGGAGCTATGATCCTAGCATCATACATTTTCCTGATTTCTTTCTCAACCAAAGGCAATAAAACAAGGTTTTTCCTTCTGATTTTTTGTTTGAGAGGTTTCTGATTTTCCTTAATAGGAATTTTGTGTTGGATGATGTTGGTATCATATGATTTCAAATCCTTATATCCCCATGCAAACACATCTCTAATTTTTTTGAAATATTCTATGTATTGTTGTTTGACATGAGCTGAAAGAGCGCTGGATAACTTGACCATTTTGGGTTCTACTAGGCTACCTATGTTATGTTCTTCTATATTTGTTTCTATAGGCTCCATTCTTGGTTCTTTAGCTATATCATTAAAATCAAAGAGTTGTTCTAATGGTGTAAGACCTCTTAGAATTTTATCATTTTTACATTGTAAAACTTCCAGGTCTTTTTGGTCTATATTGTTAGTTATTTATTCTCCGAAAAGATGTTCAAATTGGTTTATATCAGCAGAAGAGGACAACTCTGTTTCAAGGATTTGTTCTTCATTTAAACAATTTTCTTCATGGCTTGAAGTGGATGTTGGTATGGCAAAATAATTTCTTGATTGCAAAAAATCATCTATGTGTTTTTCACCTTTAGACACTTTCCAATAATCTTCATTGTCAGGTATTGCAGGCCTGTTTTTTACCTTTACGTTGAATTTTTCATTTATTTGTGGTATTTGGAAATTACTAGCAGCAAAGGAAAGTTCATTTGCTAGATGATTTTGAGTTCTTGGGATGAAAATGAGTTCATATCTTTCAAATATTTTTAGGAGGTCAAGAGAAAAATTTCTATATTCTCTGAGTTTTGGGTTTTGGGCTAAATACTCCCCTTTAATTTGTCTAATGATTAGATCAGAATCTCCTTGGACCGATATTTTCTTAGCTCCTAAATCTTTGAGCAGGTGTGGGCCAAGGAAGAGGGCTTTATATTCAACAATGTTATTTGTGCATGGAAAATATAGATTATAGGAAAATCCTTTGTTTGTGTTTTGTATCCATACACCAGCCCCTAAACCTAATTTTCTACAAGAGCCATCAAAAATTATTCTCCAAGGTGTTTCAAAATCATTTTAATTTTCTTTCTGCTATTCAAGGCTGCTAAAGTTTGAATTATTTTGTACTTGATTTGAGGGAAGATTTGACTGTTCTAGTGGAATGAATTCTTTCTTGATTTCCTTTTCTTGTTGGTTGATTTCATCTTCATTGTACAAGATAAAGGAATCTAAATCTGAATGAATGGAGTAAACAGGAGTGTTGTTGGGCCCATCTATGTTGCCCACCATGTATTTCATATGGGATTCCCTGTATAATCTTCTGATTTGGTTAAACACTGGGATGGTGGCATAGGACATGTCCATTTGAAGGCTCCCTAAAGTTTGGCTCCCCATGATCTGGATAGAAGCATGCCATACTTTGGAGGAATTTCGGCTACTACTATGTCCATAACTAGACCTTTAGTAGGAATTTGTGCCAAGTTAACACATAAATCTTTGATCAGGCCCAAGCATTCGACTCTGCTTGAATCAAAGGAATACAAGTCTTTATATGGTTTAGTAACTTCTAAGCCTAGGCTTTCCATTACTACTTTGGGCATAAGATTGTGTGAAGCACTCCAGTCTAGCATGGAATTGTGCAAGATTTTATTATGTATGTTCAAGCTAACATATAAGGGAGGGAAAACCCCTTCTTGGTATTTTCCTTCAACTTCAGGACCAAACAACAATTCTGGCTTATCATCTACCAAGTTTAAAGTATCACTGTCTCTACCTATATTCAAAGCTTTCAAAACTTGAATTTTATATACATCCTGAGTTACTAGTTCAGCTAAGGGTATGGTTATTTTGATCTTGGAAATTTCCCCTTCAAGGCTGAAAGGAACTATTCTTTTTGAGGTATTTACATCTATTTTTTCATTCACAATTCTTTCAGCAATTCTAATTTGCTGAATTTTATTTGGACTGTTGTTTGGGACAGATTTTTTAGGGCCACTAGCAAAGGTATTAGGGAAACTTTGTTCAACACTTTGCTGGTTGTTTTTGTCCTTATTTAGATCAGTTTTCCTGGCCATAGTGTTCGTGTTACTTGCTGTCTTTTTAGGCCAATTTTCTGAAGTTTTCCTAGTAGCAGCACTAGTTTTTTTGTCATTTGGAATTTTTGGGTTCCCTTTGCTTCTAAGATTATATTGTTTATGTACCTCCATGATTGCATTTTCAAACCCTAATATGTAATATTAAGAATCCTCATAGTTGTTTTTGGTTTGTTCTGAGGATAAGAATCCTTTTTCTTCTTCAGTGAGGAAAACATCTGTCTCACTGTCAGATCTTATCAAATTCACATGATTTTCTTCCAACCTTTCAGTTTCCCTTTCATCTTCTTGATCTACACAATTTTGTTTGAAGGGGGGCCTAATTTTTTGGTAATTATCTCTTTGCCTATCTTGATTAGGATCTCTTCTGGGATTTGGACTTCTATTTCTATTTTGGGGATTGGTTTGGTTCTCCCTAGAAGGCACTCTATCATTTAGATTTATCTTTTCAAGCATTCTCTCCATTACCATCACTAAGTTATCAATTTTGGCATCAGATGATGAGGTTGATGCCATTGTTTCAACCCTATATGTAACTCTTTTCTCTGATTTTAACCTAGCTCTTTTCTCAATCATATTTTCTTCCACACTTAAGGCTCCCCTCTGCAGATCTTCTAAAGTCAAGGGATCTTTTTCTCTTAACTGGTAGACCATTTCTGGATCAAATCCTTCTGGAAATTTAGCTAAGGCTATGCCTAGTGGAGGTTTCATGTTTGGGGGAACTGCATTATACACACTATTGAATCTACTGCAATAGTCTTTGACACCTTCCCTAGTATTTCTCTTGAGGTTAATGTAGTCTGAAAGTATTTGGAGAGGGTTCTTTTTAATTTCCCATTTATTTGTGAATGTTTGATATAAAGAAGGGAGATCATTTATGTTGTGGGGAGTTAAGCCTTCAAATCATTTTTTGGCTTCTCCTCCTAAAATTTGAGCAAAAATTCTCATCTTAATGGTATCTTCTTCTATTTCCATATAACCAAAAGCATGATCCATCTTCTCTACATGTTGCTGAGTAGTAGTGGATTCATTTCCAGTGAAATGGGGAATTTTGGACTGATATTCATTGGGTAGAGGAACCAGAGGTTGTGGTAACACTAGTGGAGCATACCATGCTGCCCTGGCAGGAAAAAGTGGGGGATTTACAGGAGGTGGATTTACAAGAGGGAAAGTGGACTGAGCTGGAGTGTTTTGAACTGTGTATGTGTGGACAGGAGTGGAGAAAACACTTGGGCCAGCAAACTGATGATGAGCAAATTTTTTGTGGAAGGAGTCGAAATAATGGAGAAGCTGAGAATCAGGTGGAGTAGAAGGCGAGGCTTCTCTGCTAAAGATCTATTGCAAATCTGTGGTTTCAAGGTCAGCTTGGTTTAAATCACTCTGAGACTTATTTCTAAATAGGTTCTTTGTATGAGGTAAGTCCGAGTGAGGATCTTTCAAGACTGTGAGATTTTCAAGGACAAATCTTGTTCTTGGGATGGTCATATTAGCAATTGTTTTTCTAGATCTAGAAGTATACCATAATATCCTTTCTAGATTATCAACTATGGTAGGAGGGTTAGGATCTGGATGGGATCTAGTATTGACCCTATGTGAAACTAGATTTTAGTTTTCAAAATTTAGAGAGGCTGAGGTTTTTAGGACTACTTTTCAAAAAAATTCCTCTCACAATGATTTCTATAATAGAGAACTAGTTTTCTAAACCTCCTCAGGGCTGGTTAACAAAGTCCTAAGGAAATCTAGAGATCTAGAGGAGTAATAGGCCTACTGGGGCTAGTGGAGTCACCAGGTGGAAATTTTTAGCTTTTCTGAAGGTAAAATGCTTTATGGTCCACCACCAATGTTTTATTTGAAAACCAATCTGAAATTTTCTGGGTTTTCTAAGTTTTTTGGGGTTCTATGGTTCTGAGAGTGTCCTATACCTGATTCAACACTTAGCTAAGGTGGTGAAACAAAAAAAGTCTACTCTATGGCTTGCTAGCTGATTTCTTCAAGGTTTGATAAGGATCTCTTAGAATCTTAAGGGTTACTTAGGTTTCCACTGATTTAGATAGGTCTTATCATGATCACCATTATGATGGTAGTGCTTGAATAAAGCTATAACTCACTTGGATGAATACTGACTGTCTTTTTTACGGATTTTTACTCAAAAGGTCCCACCGTGGTTGCATTATGTTGTGGTCCTGTGATTTGGCAGATTGGCATACCAAGTGACAAGGCAACATCAAAACCAATATTTAGAGCTATAGAACCTAGCCTTCCTAGTCTTAGAGAGGGATCTCTCAAATATTTGCAAAGGTGTGAGCTTTTTTTCTTTTAAGGGTTGATATTAGGCTAGTTATGAAGTATGGGTTTTTTTGTTTTTTTAGGTGGACATGATGATCTAGGCAACATAGATAGAAAAGGGAAATCTCTAAGTCATTGGGAACTGGAGTCAAGTGTAAGTTGTGACAAGTTGGTAGATGAATTAGGGATATCAAAGGGAAAATCTAACTTGGCCAATGGATCTTCAAGGTATTTCAGATGAAATGAAATGGACATCAAAGGTTTAGAATGAAAAGTAGAACTAAGGGCAATTAAGAATACTTAATTACATGTACTTCTCAACAAAGGGACTTAAAACAGTATATGAACATGAAGAGACATTCCATAGACAGGGCTAACCATAAATTCTAGAAACCACACTTCAACAAATAATAATTTCGAGAAAAACTTCTCCAATGAAATATAGAAAGCGAAAAACTCATTTAACTTCTAGTGATTTCACCTTTATGGAGAAGAAAACATTTAAGATTTCACAAATAGTTGCATTCATAGAAGAGGGAACTCCTATACATCTTTGATTACAGCTATAAAGACCTTGAAAATAGTTATTTAAGTAGGTACAAAGGGTATGATCGGGAAAAAACCTCTTTGGCAACTTTTAAACAATGGTACTTTAAAGGGAGACTTCAGAAACAGTTTTTAAGTGGCAGCAAGTAAGCAGGGAAAACCATAAATCATCCTTGAGACCAACTATATTGAACTATTCAAGAAATAAACAATCATAATGGCTCTAGAGAGAAATTAAGAATTCTTTAGAATACCTTGGCAAAATAAAACTTTAAGACAATGAAGAGTAAATAGAACTAAGGTGCTTTCAGAAGACATTTCTTAGCCTAAAATTTTTACTCTATTGTAACAGAGAATCGTGAAACATAATGGAATAGGAAATAACAATAACAGATTTAGAGTACTTCACCAACAGCCAAGCTCAACGGTACAATGAGAGAGCTTTCTTCATCAACAAACAGGTCAAAAAATCCACCATTTTCAGAACATAAATTTCCTTTCGACTTCAGAAGAACTATGTATTACTTCAAAGAGTCACCAAATTCCAACAATATAATGATTTCAAATGTAGTATTTATGCTACAAATGAGGAGGTGGAACTTATCTAGGGTTTGAGAGTCATTAACTATAGAATAAATGCATTCCTAACCTTGAAAACCATGCAAGGCATAAGGTAGGAATATGTTCAACTACTTCTATGTTTCAATAATTCTATATTAACTTCTGATAGAAAGATAGGAGAAAAGATTGACTTTCAAGGCTTAACCTTATCTTTACAATAACTGTCCTAACAGTTTTTAAATATTTTATTTATTGTAATAACTATTTTTTTATCTTTGTAGGCAGAGAGTATGTCAAATATGTCAGTTACATATTCTGAGTGAATAACTTCTCCTATTTGATGTTTTTGAGGCTGTCTTTTAGGCTAACTTTTCCTTCACTTCATCATTTAAACTATGTTGAAGGCTTGATTCTGACTTAACCTTGATAACTCATTATGCTACTTTTAACATCCTTCAAACTTCTTTATACTTCTATTCATCTGTCTTTAACTAATTTTTTCAACCTTTAATATTCATTTAAGATTTAATTACTGTTTTCTTTTCTTGTATAGGTGTTTCCTGTTGCTACGTTGGAGGGTTTGATTTTAAATTAATTAATGTTCATGAGACATCAATTAATCCACGAAATTAAACACTTGATCTCCCTTTATGCATATGTTTTCGTCGAGGATCGTCATCCTTGGCTTTTTGCAACTTGGATTTGATGTGGGAGGGCCTGCATAATTGGCCGCCATTAAACTTGCAACTAAACCATAAAAACAATTAATAAAACCTGAAATCTCAGGTTTAAACTGCTTACAGAGGAGTGAGGATTGGTTATGAGGCATCACAGAGGAAGGGGATTTTGTAGGGAAGGGTTTTGTATGCGAAACCAAAAGAAACTGAGCCGAATTTTGAATAATGGCGCAAAAACAACGTAAGGTGGTTTTGGTAAATACCAAGGTAGTTTTTCCACAAGAGATGGATGGTAAGTGGTATCTGTCCATATGGACGCGATACCATACATTGGTTGACATGCGTCCTGGGAAAAATCACCCTTTTCGTGTGGAAATGGGTCGTTAAACCCCGACGTTAATTTTTGCGCGATATTGATTGAGAGCCATTGGATCTGAGTGAGTTAGTTCAATAGTGTGGGTTCATCCCGATCGACGAAGTTGATCAGGAAGGCGTGGTAGCGGAAGAAAGTTTTTGGAGGGGGATTGGATGGGTGGTAGAGTAGTGGGAGGTGGGCCATAATGTTGGCATCAGCTTTCTTGTCGGGTAACGAAATGTTCATGGGCAAGGTTAAAAACCTTGGGATCAACGGTGACCATTGGATAAGAAATGGTCTGAGGAAGGATGGTGAGGGAAAAAGGTTGAACACCGATGAATTGGAAAGATCTACAGCTATGATTTGTTCGGGAAAGTAATGTAGGGGGTTGAAAGAACAAGGGAAGGGGGGTTAAAAATGAAGAATGGTTATGTGGGAAAAATAATGAGACTAGGGTTTTTAAGGGAAAAGGGTCCAAGGGCTTAGCAGATGGTCAGGCTCTCAAGTCATATGAGAAAGAAGAGCAGAGGGCTTAAGCCCAGAAAGGGCTTAAAGCCTAATTTCTAAAATGGGCGGAAAAATAGGTCAAAAGAGGGTTTTTTAAACCTTTTTGGAGGCTTCTGATAGGTTAGGAAAAGGTATTTTAAACCAAATAAGGTTGTTTATAATGGTTTAAGGGGGTTTTTTAGAGAAAGTGAAGAGTTAATGAAGGGAAAATGGGTTATTTTCAGAGGGAAATGGACTGATAAAAACAAGGATAGGAATGGTAGAATGGGGGGGGGATGAAATGGAGTAAATAGGCTGAAACAAGCTTCCTTTCGAAATAGAAGGGTGATCTTTTTAGAAGGTCTAGATGAAGCTTTTTGCTAAACTAGTAGACTTATGATGATGAAGGTAGTGAGATTTCTAGAACTCCCAATGTTTCTACAAATATTGTTTCTATAAATCTGAGTTTTTCAACTTAGTCATATTTGGATAAAGTCAAAATTATGGTTGACTAACAAGAACCTTTCCTTGCTCCTGGGTAGACTTCATCAATGACCATGCTCATATTTTCCATGGTGGGCTGTGTGCTTGTTAGGATTGGTACTGGCCCCCTCCGTGACAATCTGGTTATGAAATAGACATTCTATACCTGAATATCGAGTTCCTAATCATGAATTATGAAATTTTCCTGATCAATGTTCTAGACACTAATTAAGTATTGCAATAGCTTCGGTTGAGCTCTGAGGCATGGTGCCATGAAGAATTTTAAAAGCCTGCAGCCTATGAGAGCATCTATGCATCTCATATTGCCCATGGCTTTCTCGTCTTCTTCATTATGTTCTCGTTCTTCCATTCAATCACCATTTTGTCCTTTCACACCTGCAAAAACATTCATATGATTTTCACTAGCCAAATACAATGCTTTTGAAATGGTTAAATTGGGCTCATTATTTGAATCTACAAGCTAAAATGGTTGATGTGGTTGGTGTAACTGTTTTAGAAATAGTCACACCAATTGGCATGACCCTGTTCAATTTTTAGGCTGGTTAGCGCGAGTCCATGCCTGATACTAGTGTTGACCACCATGCCCTAGATTTTACAAAATCTCTCCATAGATCTACAAAAATGGGACTGCAGGTAATGAAACTGCTATCAAAATGTAGGAAAGATGTGAGTTCTTACCTAGAACAGACAGATTCACGACTGGCCTTCCAGATTTCCCGCTGTCAGCTCTACAAAATAATAGTGAAAAAGGGCAAGAAACTGTTCACAAGAGGTCAAAGTGAAAATTAATTTCTTTTTTTACCATTTTTGGCATTTAGTAAAATTTTCTGAGCCCTAATTAGGTTTTGAAACATATTTTTCGATTATTTCTCTATGTGATTTCGAAAAATGGGTTTCACATGCATCTCTTATGTAGCAACAAGTCCTCGACATGACGACGATGAAGTACTGAGTTGTATTTTATACTTTATCAGACTCGGTAAAAACACGAAAAAGTCACCCATGGAGTCATCTTTCAACTCTTTTCTGAATCTTAAAAAATTGAAAAGATTACCAAGACTCTTCTCATTTTGAACTCATTAAAAGGCTATGAAACGATATCTACTTAGTATACATTTACCCCTTTTTCAACTTGGGATAGATTATTTATGAAAAAATAATACCTTATCCTATCATGACGAAGAGGTTCTCTCAAATACAATTTTCTACCTTTTCGGATCTATGAGACTACATACAAAAAGGGACTGCTGGAGTTTTCTTTTCCGCTTCTTTTTAAACTCTCTAAACATGAAAAGATGTTAAGTTCTTCCTTTTCCAGACTCATTAAAATTTAAATGACATCGGAAATCGTCACCATGACGTAACTAAGTTCCTCCTCCCTAGGGCTCGTAAAATGTATTGGGATGGATTTGTCTGAAGGATAAAATTACATGACAAGCATATGCTATCCCCTTCAAGTTTATTTTCCAAAAATAATTGGGGTACTCCTGAGCAATGGTGGGGGAAAATGGAACTAGTTCTCAATTGTGTCAGAAGTATGTCACTCTTGAACATGACACTCGTCTACATTCGTGTCAAGTTGGGGACATCTTATTTCATAATTTTTTGCCTCCATGAGTTTGGGTAATTTTTTTTTACCTCTCATCTACTCTTTTCCATGTAATCATGACCTCAGATCCCTTTATGACAAATACTACCAAATCCAGAGTCGTGTTGCTGATATGTTCAAGAGAAGTTTCCCATTGCAATTTTCAACCTATGATCCTCTTTTCGGTCATGATTCATTATCATCTTATTCCTTTGTCTCATGCCGATGGTGTGGGAAACATTATGGCCCTCCTTAGACCAGGTCACTTCCTTTCAACTTCAACTCATTATCCAGGAAATTGATCTAGAGGCTCCCTTCCGGTGCCTTGGAGCTTGCATGCCTTAATGGCAATTTCTTCGCATTCGATGACAAGTCCTCATCATTGGCCTTCGATAGAGTGATTCTATGGGTGTTTGATGCTAGATCACTGTTCACATTCCATGGATTGTACTTTTTGTACCTTGAGAGTTATTTTCATTATTGGTGGTTTCTTTTGTGCCTGTTAACGGCTTTCATCATTGGCTGGTAATCAGGTGATTCTCTTGCATGTTCGACTTCAGCTCACATATTCGCATGCTTGAATTTGTACTTGTTTAGGTCAATGTTATGTATATTTTATTAATTATTATTTAGATATAGTTATCTTAGGTTTATTAATGTGGAAGGGCATGATCAAAAATCATGCCTCTTCGCCAAGGGACACCATAAGGCTATATTTAAAGCCTTGGTGATCTTCACTTGTAATAATCTCATATTTTATCAATAATAATATATACTTATAAAGTTTACCAGAGTTTTTACACTCCATTGGTATTAGAGCCATTGCTCTTCTAGATCTGTGTGATCATCAGATTAAAGAATTTCTAAGGAAATTGCATAAATTTCTTTAAGAGAGAAGGAAATTTAACATAAAAGGGGAATAAATTAAAAGGAAATATATATATATATATAAAAGAAAATAGTTCCAAAAGGAAAAAAGAAAAAGAAGAAGATATATATATAAAGAAGTACATATACTTACATATGAAGACAAATTAAAATTAAAAAGTAAAAATAAATAAGGAAGAGTATTTGCTCATGGTTTTGGAAGCCCATGGTAATTGCCCATGGTATTAAAACCCATTTCCCCTTTTCAAAACAATGTGACTTTTCAAAGTTAACAATTTTTTTTTCCCATATATATATATATATATATATATATATATATATATATATATATATATATATATATATATATATATATATATATATATATATATAATTCAAATAATAAAATAATTCAAATAATTATTATTATTATTTAAAAAAAAAAACCCTATTTTCAAAGACAACATCACAAGAGAAGGTAACAGTGGTGAATGACATACGCCAAAGAAGATAAATTTTAAGTGAAGAAAATTGTCAAAAAAATAAAACTTTTTAAGGAAAAGGGTATAAGCCCTAACAAGGAGTATGAGGAGTATGTCATCATCAATGTCGATGGTCGGATTCCAGAAAAAATTGCTGGATCTCAAGAAACAGATCAATAATAATTCAGAATACTTTAGCAAAATATTATTCAATCTTGAAGGTATGGTTGCAGGACACTCTAATGACATTAAAAAACTTTAAGATATGACAAATTGGATTTAAAGACAAATTTGGCTAAATCATCACAAGGCCACCAAAAATCTTAATCAAAACATGGCAGAACTCTATGATAAGATAGATAAGATAAGTCAGACACAAGAACCAATATTTCTGAATGTTGAACATAATCAATTGAGCAATGCAGCTAATTCAGATCATAATCATGAATATAATAACATGTTTGGAAAAGAGAAATTAAAAGAGGTTGAATTGGGAATCAACTCACATGATAACTATAGTGTTGAAATACCTAGAAGCAGAGACTCTGAAATCAACCATGAAAGTTATAGAGCTGAGAAGCCAAGAGAATCAAATGCAAATCAATCTGCTAATAAAGCCAGTGATGCAACAGCAGAAGTTATTGAGAACTTTTATATGAATGGAAATCCAATGGCATAAAAGTAAATAATTCTTTATGTGAAAGAGCCACATAAAGAATCTATTATCACTCAGGTTTTCCTTGAAGTTGTGGAAAAGGAAAGTATACTCGAGGTAACCACAAACCAACCTTCAGATGCAGAATCTAGCCAATCTGCATCCAGAGAGGGCTCTCTCTTTATAATTTATCTTTGTTCTTAGAAGGTTTTAGGCTAGTTATAGATCCAAGAGTTTGTTTGAAAATGGTGGAATTCGCCAACTAAGGGCAAGTTTGAATATTTTCAGGCCATTGGGCTATGGAGTCAAATGATGGCTTTACTGGATTTCTATTCTACACACAAGATGGCTTTGCAGGGCAAGATAGCCAAATAGAGAACAATCCTTAAAATTTAAAGTGGATGGAATGGGTTTGAAGGGATGAAAGGCAGCTAAGAATATTTCACCATTTTCAAAAGAAAGAATAGAAATGATTACAAATAAAGAGCAGTGAAGAATTCTTTACTATAGTAACCAAAATGTTTAAATTAGCGAAGCAAGAGCAATTAAGAATTCGTTGCTTATAACTAATTTAGAGGAAAACATTTAGAATAATCACAACTGAACTCAGAGTACAATTAAGTAAATTCTGAGTTATTCTTTTATGTCAAGTATTCATAAATGGACACAATGATATTATAGATAGATATAAAACTTAAGACATAGGATAGAAAGACTTATTGAACTGCAGTCCGACACATGAATCCTGCAAAAAGTCCTGAGCTTCAAATTGTCATCCAGTAAGCCACAAATAAATTTCTCCAAAATGATTTTATTCCAAAAACTTCAATGTCACAGCAAAGTAATAGAATCCACCAAAATACTTCTAAGAGTGAAGTATTTATACAAATTCTAAACTAAAATATCTTGAAAAAATATCAAGATTAGTTCACAAATCTCTCCAACTATTTTACATAAATAGAACTTAAGTAAAGGACACTCAAACTAATTCATCTATTTGGAACTATTTTGTATGGATAGGTGATGACAAAGAGGATAATTCAAATTTTATCCAACTCTTAGTTGATGATGAGGCATCCAAGTCACTAACTGCTTCCTTTCTTTGTGCAATTCTGCTCCAACAATTCTGCAAATTTGGGGTCCAATGATACCTTTATATTTCTCAATCCGTAATATATATGTAAACATTGAAAGAGGTTATTGTATATAAATATGTTGGTGAGATAAAAATCTTTCACTTTCCTAAAATTCCTCTCCAACTGTGCACAATAGGCTCTGCAAAAAGATGTGTAAAACAGAGTTTTACAGAGTCTGAAAAATAGCCTCTAACGATGTGCCTGTATCTCTCAGTCTGAAATCAATATCCAAAAAATGAGATAGGTTTTTGTAGATGGGTCACGTAGGAACAGAAACCTCCTTCCGTTTTGTAAGATGTATTTCTGATTGGCCACAATATTCTCTGCAAAATGATGACTTAACATGAATTTTCTGCAAAAAGTGCTTTCCAACATTGTTTAATATTTCCAAAACCATAATGGCTGTTAGAAAAGTGAGAGAGGTTTTTGTAGATGGCCCTTTTAAGAACATAAAAATCCTTCAGTTTTGTAAAATTCATCTTAGATTGATCACAATAGTTTCTGAAAAACTATGACTAAAATATGCAATTTCTACAAAAATGTTCCTTCTTGTTATGTTTTTTCATCTTTTTACTTTCTTGCTCTTTTGACTGTTTTACTTTCACTTTAGACAAAACTCACTATTGGTGAAAGTATTCTCATCTATTTTTACCATTTTACTGCCTTCTGTATTTACTTTTACTGTTTACGTTTGACTGCTCTGTAACTTCATTTTAACTTTCGCTGACTTTTACCTGATACACTTTAACTACTGATACTCTTTAGCTGTTATGCTTTCTAACCTCTGTTTGAATAGATTTGATAAAAATCTTGGAGTAAACAAATCTTATGACTAGTATTAAGACTGTTTATCCAAGGATGTGATCTTCTGATTACCTCTTCAGGGGACAACCGAGTAGATTTTTCAAGCAATTCCCCAATGGACAAGGGAGTGAGGTTTTGACCAAGTTCAAAATGGAGCATCATTCAAGGCTACAGGAACTCCCATTTTGGTTCTTGTGGAAAAATGGAAATTTGGCTAATGGTGAGGAATTGAGTAAATTCACGGGAAGAACAGGTCCATTTGCAGATTTAGTAATTCAATTACAGTTTTCGGGGTCACGGAATGAACTAGTAATTAATTCTAACTCTGTTTCAGTGAAGGAAAAAAGGAAAGCCGAGATTTCAACAGAGTTCAGTTTGAATTTAGGGTAAATACCTGTTTTTGGAGAAAACAGCGTTTGAATAGGTGCCAGCTAAGGTAGATAATCTTCTGAGAGGCTTGTCTGCAATCTTCTTCGAAAGGATAAGGTAAGTGGACTTCACAAATTCGAATTTTGAATTTTTCTGCGTGGAAGGCGTTTTCTTTCACTGGCGTACAAAATGATGAAAAAGACGTGAATTTTTTTGTTTTATCGGCAAAGTCAAACGGGGGGGAATTTTTATTATTTTTATGGGATGACGTCACTGATGTACGATGGATGCGTCACCGGGGTCGGGCGGTAAGCGGTAAATTCCGCACCGCTTTCGGGAGCAGGCGGTTTTCTGCAGGGAGGCAGCGATTCCATTCGGAGATCAACACATGGCAGGTGCACTGTTTCGAAACCACCATGATCCCGCGCGTTAACAATTGGACGATGGATGGCTGGCGGAATTACAACGGGCCGTTGATCCGGGAATGGGCGATCGGACGGGTGATATGACGTGAAGAAGGTAGGGGATTTAACACGCGGGCCCAAAGTAATCAATGTTAATTTAACTATTCCAGGCGGCGTCTTATTGACTGAGGGATTGGTTATTAATTAATCTGGGTGATTAATTAATCCCGTGGTTTAATGAGAGTTGGGGTTGCGGCGGGGCTTTGGTTTTATTTGTGTTTTCCGTTTAAAACATAAAACATATGTTTAAAACCTTTTCAATATTGTTATTATATGGTAATAAATCAACGTAATTTATTATCCATAGGGGCGGGGATAGATTATAAAAATATATTTCTAACCAAAGGGCACATAATGTGGGTCTTTTATGAATAATTGGAAAATAAATACTTTGGTTGAAATTTTATAATAAGATGGGCTTTTGGGATATTTATGTAGAAGGAGTTATACATATAGGAAAAGGTAAGTTATATAAGGATTTAATATTTAAAGTTAAATGTTAATATGACAATGGGACAAGGGAAACTCAAAATACTTTACACAACTAGGAAAGTGGAGATTTCTGAAGTAAATTGTATCATTTCAATTTCAACATTTAAACATAGAATAGTAAGTAATTTTGAGGGATTATTATGGAAATTTGCATGATTTTCTTAAGTAAAATAAAATTTTACTTAGGAAAAGATTAAAAGGGAATGTTTATAATAATAAATAACTTCAAATACTTAGGTCTTTTTGATCATCAGGCCGAGGGTCCGGTCCCTCCAAAAGTCAAGGAAATGCCTTGAGCCCCTTTAATCTTCAAATACCTTAGCACTTTGGGGAAATTAGTAAAACTCTTAGGGAGAAAGTGATGTGGGAAGTTAATGATTTTTACTTTTCTTTCTGTAAATATTCCAATGTATATTATGCTTCAGTACTTGTGATGAAAGTTAAAGATCAAACACATTTAACACCATCATTCATCATATGAAACTTTGCAACACCATCTACCTACCCTATCTACTTTACACTACCATTTTCTCTTCTTTATTAGGGTGCACTTAGACTGGCAAACCCTTATCAATTTTCTTTTCTTTTACATGGAAATTCTATCTAATTCTCAACTTATTACATCCAAGGGCTCAGATTAAACTATTGAGCACCTTTTACTAACTCTACCTATCTACTTATATGCCAAGATTAAACTGTTTGGTCAAATATTTATTCTCTATTCTACAACATGAAATTGAAACATGAATGAGTCAAGTTTAAACAGTTTGACTCTTCATAAATTGTGGCAAAAGTTTGACAAGCTGCACACAATTGCTTTATTACAAAAATGAAATAGTAGTGGCATTTGGATTTGCACACTTTCCTTGGTCTATTTTTTGCTTAGGGTTCATTTCTTTCATTTTCTTGACCAATTTATTTTTCTTACCCTTTGATTTTTCTTTTAGGGTATACCCTCTTTACATTTTTTAAATTTTTTGAATTTTTTGATTTTTTAAGAATATGGAACACCTTTGCACAAGAAAAAGGTTTGAACATATTACATAGTTCAACAAGTCAATCATGAAAAATGACACCTATTGGTATAGGAGTCTAACAGAATCCATCGTGACTGTTATCACAGATGCAACAATAGACGTAGTCATTGAAAATTAAAGAAACCATGAAAATACAGATACTTATAAACAACAAAATGTTTCATCCCCAAAATTGAAAGAAAAATGTGAAGAGACAAACACATCTGAAGCCACTGATACAGTTCCGGAAGTTGTTGAGGCCTTTGATGATGAAGCATATATGGTTGTTAAGAAGGAAGCATTTGATGATGAGAAGAAGGTACATCAAACGATAATTGTTGGTAACTTACCTCCAAATCTAAAAAGGAACAAAAAAGAATCACCAGCAGTACCAGGAATAGGATCCAACCCTATCAATATCAAATCTTGTCGCTATCCACATCACCAAAAGATTAAAATCGAGAAGATGCTCTACGATCTTTTTAAAATGTGGGAAGCAAGAGCCTGCCACTCGAGAAGCCCAGGCATTCGTCAACATTTTCCATCATTACATATTCTTTGAGGACAAATCATATTTAAGAGAGGGGAAATGTTATGTATATTTTATTAATTATTATTTAGATATAGTTATCTTAGGTTTATTAATGTGGAAGGGCATGATCAACGATCATGCCTCTTTGCCAAGGGACACCATAAGGCTGTATTTAAAGCCTTGGTGATCCTCACTTGTAATCATCGCATCTTTTATCAATAATAATATATACTTATAAAATTTACCAGAGTTTTTACACTCTAGTCAAGATGGAGCGCAAGACCCTGGGTTTTGTTTGATAAAATCTAGGCTGCAGGATATTTTGGTTAATCATGACTATATGCATGAATCTTTTTATTAGATGGTTGTGACCATACCTGAGTCTATTTATTGATCCTTATTGGTGGATGGATGTGTCCATACCTTAGATCATAGTTTTATATGTACTCTATTATATATGGTTTCACACATGCCACATGTTCATGTATCATAGATATCACCTGTATTTGTACTTGTAGATCTTCCAATGGTGGTGGTTGTTTTGAATGTGTTCTTGTAAAGCATTTCCCTCCTCCCTCTCTCTTGGACCTCATGCTTTAGGGGGCATCTGTTACACATCATTTTGTCACCGTCCTTGCAATCCCCATCCCGCACATTGGAGGACTATCTTTGTGACTTATATGTAGTGTCATGCCTTACAAAAAGTGTCATTTCTTCCCTTGCCATGAGAATAACATTTCCTTTGTTTACTATTTTTGGAACAGACCATCAAAAACATATTATTTTGGGTTGGCACTAGTAGGCAGTTATGGCCTCGTGCCAAAAGAGAAATTAACACTGGGGCCCACACCCATTGGTGCTCTGTCTCATTGGACTACCTGCGTCTAGCTATTTTTGGAATTTTTTTTAAAAATATAAGTGAAGTATCCATTCCAGCCACTTCGTGAGTGGAGTCAGCATGAGTTTTCTGACTAAATAACGCCGAAAATCTTCCTTTGGCTTCTTGTTCCCTACATTTGAGAAACCTCCCAAAGGATAAGGCCTCCCTTCCACCATATGAGGGATCCCCACATCCTCCTCCTCTCCTATAAATACATCTCTCTCACATAGATGTAGCTAGTTGAAATTTTTTGAGAATAGCTAAAATAGTCTGATATAGCTGGTGTAAGATAGAGCAGAGAGAGACCCTTGTCGAGAGAGAGTCTAGGCTGATTTCCTCGCCAAGTTCCATTCCTCGACGAGTGCTCGAGATGCATTTCGAATGGAACCGCTAAGGGAGGCTACGATGTCAAGGCTAATTTGGTTGTAATCTATTTATTTCTCTTAATTAATACATGACTGATGTTTTGGTTCCTGTCTTGTGTTTGATATGATTAGTCTTGTGCAATATGTTTAATTCTCCTTGACCAATTAGATAGTTATGAATGAAAATATTTTTTCGTATGTTGCTATCATTCTCTGATCCTTATGCAGGCACCTGAGTACCACCGTCGAAGGACTGCGATGTCTTAGAATGAATATTAGGAGACTGCTGCCAAAGCTATGACAACTGCATTGGAACAAAGGTAGGACATCTGTCCCGACTCAGTTTCATTAATTAACTTGGAATTGATGCATTAGCATGTCCTCTTGTTGTTAGACCCACCCTAGGGCAAGACAGATCGCCTTTTTCCATAGAGGGGATTTACCTACACAACACTTACAGACAACATGTCCCAACAATGTTCCAAATTGTACTACAAAGATGCAGCTTTTGAGGTTCAGAGAAATTTGAAGTTGTCTACACTTGTCAAACATTATCCTTAATAGACTTTCATGGTTTTTTAGTAAAATATACACCATCCAATCGTCCATGTACACTTATAGAAACATATGAATATAATCTCTGAAGGCTTCTATTACTATCCTTGAAAATACAACTGGTGCATTCTTTAACCCAAAAGGCATGACATGATAGGCATGCGATCACCATTCTGTTGTGAAGGTAGTTTTTATTTATCTTATTCTTCTATTCATAATTGATGATACCCTCAGAAGCCATCTGTGAATGAATATGATTCGTTTCCCACCACGTTGTCTAAAACTTTGTCACTAAATGTTGTTGGAAATGGGTCATGAATACATGCATTATTTAGACTTATGTAGTTTACACATACTCTAATATCTGATTTTTCCTTTTTACTTTGTATTACTATTGGGTTGACCCACACTACTTCTTCAACTAGAAATATGAAGCTTACATTCAAAAAATTTTCTATCTCTACTTTAACCTTTTCCTTTACATGTGGATTCAGGTGGTAAGGTCTATGTTTTACTAGCTTGACATAAGGTTTCAGTACTATACACATCTCCCCCAGATCCCCTTTAATTCCTTTGAGTTCTACCACTGAAGATGGGAATAGGTCTTCATATTCTTGTAGCAGGTCAAAATTTTCTTTTATGGTTTCTGTATCTCAATAGTCTCTAATGGATGCAATCTCGGGCTTTCCTTTTCTTCCAATGTTCTACTTCTTTATCTTCAGGGGTAACAGGTGTAATCCTTCAGTAGTTGGATGCTCTTGTATTTATTATTCTCCCTCTTTTTCTTTAAAGGATAGATGTCAAAGGTTTTTTGAATAATCATCATTTATATCCAGATCCATTCTTTTCTAGCTTCCTCATCTTCCTCAAGCTTTGGAAAAACAATATTATTTTAATTGCTTGTAAAGTATTTGTAAGTTGGTCTATATCTCCCTTGAAAGAAAAAAATTGAGTAAATATTTCTGCAACTCTTTCCCAGGTGTTTGTTTCTCTCTTCTTCTCCTCTGTTAGGTACCAAGCTTGTGGCATGGTGTCCAACCATTGTATGAAGTTGTGTACCCATAAATATTTTGGATTTCCCTCTTCTCTCCACTTACATTCACAGATTTTTAGATGTACCAAGGGATCTGAGTCTCCTCGATACTCTTCTTCCTATTGCAGTCCTGAAGCCACCTAGAATCTTGTTCATAATGCTTTGGCTACATCTTCCCACTAAGAGAGAGAGTTGTGATGGGTTGCCCACTGATAAGGAGTTCATGAATTTTTCTCAAAATTTAAAGTGCTTGAAGCTGTATTGAACCTTAGTGACCGTGTAGATCTCGTAGTTCTAATTCTAGCATTGTGAATGGTTAGAAAAACTGGTCGTATGAGGTAGATATCACATTTTGATCAATTTCCCAAATAACTAAAATTGCGACAGGTTTGACTAGGTTTCCCAATTAGCAAAAAGGGGAATATTATGTTTTCTCTAAGCTAATGAGATATTCCACGTGGTGCATTTTGGATCATTTGATGTGGTGTACATTGATGCTTTTTAGCCAATGTTTGGGTGACACGTGGCCAGCACTGACGCTGCCACATGTCCTATGTTTGGTTATACAAAATTTTGTTTGGTCCAGGGGGGACGTTCGACCCCGTGACCTCTGGCACACCTCAACTTCTTTCACTAACTCCCCTATACCATGGATCTTACCCTGTTAGTGCTCCATGTGTATTTACGTTTGAATCAAAAGGCATATGGGGGGGATCACCAAGGGTCCCAACCCGCCAGTGGCCCCATTTGTAATGATCACATGCTACAACAAATAACCATCACATATATTGTTAACCAACGGTTCCATAAGCATTAAAAATGATGGCTCTTAACTCAAACATATCACATGCATGTAATCCCCACGGATTACGCCGACGGTTGGGCTCAGTGGTTAGTCTAATCACGGGGTTTGGGGGTTGGCATGTGGCCATCCCCTCCCCCTTAAACATAAAGTTTAATGTGATGACTAGTATTATGACAAGATCTTTAGTGCGCCTCCAAATTCAAAGATTTTTGCTATTTTAACTGCAGTTAACTGTAGTCCTCCATTTTTAGTGGAGGTTTTGTAGGGCACATTGGGAAAAAGCCTAGCTAGGTCAATTTTTGACCAATTTGGGTGAAACAAGAGTCTAACTAGACTAATTTGAGCATTATGGAGTCATTGGTGTAGAGAAAAGAGCCATTGGAGGCTTGTAAACACATTTATTTGAAAAATTCTGAGCATAATGAAAGATGGACATGCCATTGGGAGCTAGACAAGCAGATGTAGCCCAGGAGGGGTGAATTTCTTCATCATGCATGCTGTGTAAATATTATGTGTTGTTATATTTATCTATTATACACTATTGCTCAATGTTATTTAGGCTTATTTACATGCTTAAAATTCATAATTTCATCTATGTTTCATTGTTAAACTCCTCAATCATTAAGAAAACAAATGGAGACAAATATGTAGATGTTTTATAACTCAAAAGACAGTTAGCATAGAAAAATAATATAGTCCTTTCAGACTAGGTTTGTATCAGAGCTAGATTTTATTCTATGGTGTTGTTGTGTGCAAATATTTGTTTAACTGTTTGCAATTTTTCACATGCTTACTAGGCTCAAGCTTAAGAGAGGAGAAGGAAAATTGGTGGAAGAAGAAGGCTCTCAAAGTGAGCCACAACAAAGGAGTGAAAGATTGCCACATTCTCCACCACCTAGTTCACCTCATAAAGAAGTAGAAGTAGCATTAATCATGCCTCCAGAGGAAGAAGAATTCTATGAAGAGGTGGATCCCAAAGAAGAAGAAAGAGTGTTCAGGAAAGAATTCCTTGACATTGCTGAAATGGTGAGAATCCTTTATCAAGAAAGGAATGAGAAACTAGAAGGAGAAGGATCCAAAATTCACAAGGAAGGATAGGGATCATCAGGAGGTCAAAATGATGAAGATAAATTGAATAAGGGCAATAGAGGAAATGGAGGCAGTGGAAAGTCACCATTCTCACCCTCATCATCATCATCCTCTACTTCCTCTTCAACACATTAGCCACATAAGTCAAATAACACTGGTAAAAGTCCTTTTCTAAAACTTGATGTTAATTTTGAATTGCCAATGTTTAATGGTGAAGTCAATGCAGAAAATCTTGATAATTGGATTAGGCAATTGGAGGTCTATTTGAGAATTCATAACCTTCATGATGAAGATACCAAAATCCAATTAGCTTCATTGAGAAGGGAAGGTGCAACACTTGTTTGGTGGGAAGCCAAGACAAAGGAGGAGATCAAGAAGCATGGTAAGAATATCCTATCGTGGATTTATTTCATTACTGTAATAAAACAATAGTTTTATCCATTATCTCATATGCAGAAAGCTATAATGAACTAGAAAAGTTTTAGACAATTGAGAGGACAAAATGTGCAAGTTTATGCTCAAGAATTTAGGAGAAGGGCTCTCTTATTAGGGGTATATTTGCAGAGCCAAGATGCTTTTATCAAGTACATAGGAGGCTTACATAGCTACCTAAAACATACTATTATCATGTTTAACCCCACAAGTCTAGATGAGGTATGTTTTCAAGGCACACATCTAGAAGCTAGAGGGAAAAATATTTCTAAGGAGGGTAGAAACAAACCTTTTAAGGGGAAAAACAAAGAGAAGACCTCAAAAGATAAGGGGAAAAAAATGCATCTGTTAAGAAAGAGGGAGAAAATGTGGTCTGTAAACATTGTTCAAGAGAAGGCCATGATGAAAATCATTGTTGGAAATTACATCTTGAAAAGAGGCCTAAACACCAGAACAACAAAGGGAAACATAAAATTGCAGCTACAACTCAACATGATTTAGGAGAGGATTCAGGTGATGAATCTTAAATTACAGCCATGGGATTGAAGAACATGAAGGGGAAATAAATTGAAACTAAACCTAGTACTAATACATCAAACTCTCACATAAAGATCCAAATGAAGAAGAGAGAATTGAACTGGGTCATATCCAAACATACCAATATTGACACATTGTTTGACACTGGATCACAACAAAAATTAATATCTAAAGACTTGGTCAAGAAAATTAATCTTGAGACCATTCCACATCCAAAACCATATCCACTTGGTTGGATTTTTAAGGATGCAAATTTATAGGTTTCAAAGAAGTGCATATTGTGGTTTGCAATAACTGCACATTTTGTTGACACAGTTGAATTAGATGTGGTTATGCTTGACATAACATGTATTATGTTCGGAAGTCCTTACTTGTATGGTAGGAAGTGATATTCCATCTCCATGAGAACAAATACCATTTATTCAAATATGGCAAGGAGTACATTGTTAGAGCACATCGCAAGAAGACAAATATTGCTATGGTAAATGCTGGACAGGTAAAGAGGGTAGTAAATTCAAGTAAGAATTTTGTTCTTATACTGATTAGGCCTAAAGTTGATGTTAATCACGAATCATTTGAGGATTGTGATCCTAAGTTGAAATCAGATTTATATGATGTAGTTGATGCACATCATGAGATGTTTCAAAAGCCAACATGATTGCCTCCAAAAAGGGAGATTCTGTTGGATATGTGTTATATTCTTTCCATAACTAGCCCCACGCGTTATATGTTGTGCCAGGCACAGCAGGGGGGTCACAAGGGGGGAGGCAGCCCCCCCTGTTGGGGTCCAGGGCAGCGCCCCGATGAAATTTTTTTGGGCGTGTGGACCCACTCATAGGCAGACCCACCCATGTTTTGTGCATGAGTTTGCACATGGTTTTGGGGTACGATGGTTTTCAGCCACTGGTATTTTGTAGATCCGGTCAAGGGAACTACGGTTATGTTCTAATCCAGGGTTAATGGATTGGGGTTTATGTATGCTTCAGCATGTATATGTATATGTGTTGTAACACTAAAAAGAATATAATGAAAAATCAAGTTGGTCGTCTCGATTTGGGATCCAGGGGAAAATCTCTATGTTTATCTATTTTATGTTTAATGCTCTCGCTATTGTTTATTTTCTATTATAAGATTCGTGTGTAGATAATTTATGTTCAGGGTTAAAACCTACATTTGGTCTCAGAGCTGTTTTAGCTTCAAGGGGACACCTTTGCTGCTGAGGGTATTTTGTTCTGGCCTGAGGTAGACCCTGTTCAGTGGGAGATCTGTGGGATCGATTTTTGCGGTGAAAGAAGATGGCGAGCAGCAGGAAGATAGAGATTGAGAAATTTAATAATCAGAGTTTTTAGTTATGGAAACTCAAGATGGAGGATCGACTGCTGGATAAAGATCAGTGGATCGCAGTAGATTCAAGTAATAAACCAATGGCAATGTCAGATGAAGATTGGAAGAAACTAGATCGGAAGGCTAAGAGCACAATACGGTTGTGTGTCTTAGATTTAGTATTGTTGAATGTATCTGGGGAAGCTACGGTGAAGAATTTGTGGGAAAAATTTGGGACTTTGTACCAATCTAAGTCTCTGGTGAATAAGTTGTTCCTGCAGAAAAAGATGTATAACCTGAGGATGAAGGATGGAGACTCGGTGACAGAGCATTTGAATGCCTTCAATACTATGGTAAGTCAGTTGCCATCTATTGATATTAAAATCTCAGATGAAGATAAGTGCATCATTTTTTTGTGTTCTCTACCAAACTCGTGGGACAATCTGGTTATTGCAATAGGTAGCAATACAACTACCTTGAATTTTGATGACATTGTCTTAGCCTTATTGTCGGAGGAAATGAGACGGAGAAATATGGAGGGCTAGAATGGAGATGCCTTATCTGTATAAGGAAGGTCCCAAAACAGAAAGAAGAAGAAGGTTTCGAGTGGGAGATCCAAATCTAGAGGGAGATCTAAATCTCCAGGAAATTTTGTAAAGGTATGCTAGAAATGTGGAAAGGAAGGGCACTACAAAAAGGACTGAAGATCTAAAGCTCCTGAGAAAGGAAAGGGATCTGATGATGCTCCTTCTGCAGAGGAAAAAACCACCTCGGATGAAGGTGGGGATGTGTATTTGGCTTCTTCTTCAAATACACATGTAGATCATGAGTCATGGTTGACTGACTCGGTTGCATCCTTTCACTTCAATCCCATAGGGAGTGGTTCTACGAATATGAGAAATATGATGGTGGTGATGCCTTCCTAGGGGATGATAGGAAGGCCAGAATAATTGAATGTGGAAAGGTCAAGCTAAAGCTGCAAGGTGGAAGGATTAGAACACTTCTTGGTGTTCTGAATATTCCTGCATTGGCTAGAAATCTGATTTCTGTAAGCAAGATGGATGATGCAGGTGTAAAAACAGTGTTCAAGAAAGATTCTTGCAAGATGGTTCGGGGAGCATTGGTATTGATGCGGGGAGTTCGGAATGGAACTCTATACAAGCTACAAGGTAGCACTATTATTGATGGGTGTAACAGTTATGTGGTTCCTGAAAGTGGGGCGGAAATCCTGGATGTCTCCGGAGAAAAGACCATGCTATGGCATCAAAGGCTTGGACATATTGGAGAGAAGGGCCTTCGGATACTACATAGAAATGGTATGGTAGAAGGTATGTCTAATTGCTCTCTGGATTTCAATTTCTGTGAACATTGTTTATATGAGAAGCAGAATCGGGTGAGTTTTTCTTCTGGTGCTAAGAGGGCGAACAAGATATTAGAACTTGTGCACAGTGATGTGTTTGGGCTTGTGTCACTTCCATCACTGGGAAAGTCTATGTACTATGTTTCATTCATAGATGACTTCTCAAGGAACACATGGATATATTTCTTGAGGAATAAATCTGAAGTCTTTGACAAATTTAAAGAATTTAAGGCTCTGGTGGAAAAATAGACAGAGAAGAAGATAAAGGCGTTGACGATAGATAATGGTGGGGAGTTCTGCAAGAAGGAATTTGAAGAGTTATGTAAGAATATGGTATAGCATAGAAAAAGACTACTCCATACACACCTCAGCAAAATGGAGTTGCAGAAAGAATGAATAGAACGCTGATGGAAAAGGCAAGAAGCGTGCTCAGTGGTACCGGGTTAGGACAAGAATTCTGGGTAGAGGCAGTGGAGACTGCATGTTACTTAGTTAATAGATCACCTTCATCAGCGTTGGAGAATAAGACTCCACATGAGGTATGAATTGGTAAGAAACCCTCTCTTTCACATCTAAGGGCATTTGGATGTGATACATATGTACATGTTCCAAAGGATAAAAGGACCAAGTTGGATAATAAATCTGAAAGGTGCATCTTTATTGGGTATAAGGATGTTTTAAAGGGTTACAAGCTTTGGAACCCAGAAACAAGGAAGGTTGTGTACAGTCGAGATGTGGTGTTTAGAGAGGTGAAAGATGTTGTTACACATGAATTCCTACCAAAACAACCTAAGAGGATAGAGTTCGAGCTAAAGGAGGATGAATCAGACTCTACAACAGAAGAAGACTCAGAAGAGGAAGAGCCACAAACTCCAGCTGTGAGAAGATCAGTTCGGGAAAGAAGGCAACCAGAAAGGTATAGTCCATCTACTTTCTGTTCAGGTTTTTCCTTAACTATAACTGATGATGATCCCAGAACTGTCAGGGAGGCAGTAAATTCAAAGGATGGAAAACTCTAGAAGGAGGCCATGGTTGATGAAATGGCATCCTTGCACAAAAATGAGGCATGGGATCTGGTGAATTTTCCAGCTGGAAGGAAGCCCATCGAGATAAAATGGGTGTTTAAGAAGAAGATGAATGTAGAAGGCAAGGTGGAGAAATACAAAGCTTAGTTGATAGCAAAAGGTTATTCCCAGGTACCAGGAATTGATTTTGGTGATATTTTTTCTACTATTGCCAAATTTACTTCTATTAGATTACTTTTATCTATTGCTGCAGTATTTGTTTTTGAGATAGAACAGATGGATGTGAAGACAACATCTCTTCACGGGGATCTAGAAGAGGAGAACTACATGAAGCAACCTGAACGCTTTATGGCGAAGGGTAAGAAAGAACTGGTATGCAGGTTGAAGAAGTCTCTATATGGGTTAAAACAATCACCAAGGATGTGGTATCAGAAATTTGATACCTATATACGGGCACTTGGCTTCACTAGAAGCAAGGAGGATCACTGTGTTTATTTTAAATTAATTGGTGACCGTGTTATTTATTTGGTCTTGTTTTTGGATGATATTCTTTTGATTGGAAATGACAAATAAATTATCCAAGATTTGAAGACCCAACTGTTCTCCAAATTCGACATGAAGGATCTTGGTGCTGCAAACTGTATTTTGGGCATGGAAATTAAGAGAGATCGGGCAATGAGGAAGCTCTGGTTAAACTAGAGGAAGTATGTCAAGACTATATTGCAGAGGTTCAATATGCAAGATAGTAAACCAGTGTCTGTTCCTATTCTTGTAGGTGTAAAGTTATCTGCTGAACAGTGTCCCAAGACACAAGAAGAAGAGAAGGATATGTCCCGTGTTCCATATGCAAGTGCAGTGGGTAGCCTGATGTATGCAATGGTCTGTACTAGACCAGACATTTCACATGCAGTGGAAGTATTGAGCAGGTTTATGTCAAACCCAGGGAAGGAGCATTGGACCTCAGTGAAGCAGGTTTTCAGATATTTACATGGCACTAGGGATTATGGCTTGTACTACCAGGGAAGCCCAGGATTGGAAAGAATGTTAGACATTCATGGTTTTGTTGATGCAGACTGGGCTGGAGATCTGGACCAAAGAAGATCTACAAGTGGGTATGTGTTTAGCCTATTTGGAGGTGTAGTCAGTTGGATGAGTAAAAGACAGTCTGTAGTGGCTCTTTCAACTACAGAGGCAGAATACATAGCAGCCACTCATGCAAGCAAGGAAGCAGTTTGGTTGCAGAGATTGTGTTCAAGTATGGGGTTGGTACAGCAAGCTATAAGGATAGACTCTGATAGCCAAAGTGCAATTTTCTTGGCTAAGAACCCTGCTTATCATTCAAAGACAAAGCACATTGATGTTCAATATCACTTTGTTAGAGATATGGCTGAGGCTAAAAGGGTGTTTCTGGTAAAGGTGGACACTTTGAAGAATGTTGCAGATGCATTGACGAAGTCTGTGAGCACTCAGAAGTTCTCTTGGTATAGAGAAACAATGGGTGTTGAAGAATTGGCCCAATGACTAAGCTCTCCTGTAGCCCCCTGTGGAAAGAAAACAACAAGTGGGAGAATGTTGGGTATTTGTTATATTCTTTCCACGACTAGCCGCACGTGCTATACATTGCACTGGGCGCAGCAGGGGGAGGCAGCCCCCTTTTTTGGGGTATGGAGCAGCGCCTCGATGAATTTTTTTTGGTGTGCGGACCCACTCATAGGTAGACCCACCCATGTTTTGTGCATGATTTTACACATGGTTTTGGGGTATGATGGTTTTCGTCCCCTGGTATTTTGTAGATTCGGTCAAGGGAACTACAGTTATGTTCTAAGACAGGGTTAATGGATTGGGGTTTATGTATGCTTTAGCATATATATATATATATATTTGTGTGTGTGTGTGTTGTAACACTAAAAGGAATATAATGAAAAATCAAGCTGGTTGTCCCGATTTGGGATCCAGGGGAAAATCTCTGTGTTTATCTGTTTTATGTTTTATGCTCTCACTATTGTTTATTTTTTGTTATAAGATTCATGTGTAGATAATTTCTGTTTAGGGTTAAAACCTACAGATTCAACATGAGATTCGGTTGCAGTAAGATTGTCCTCTTCCAAAAATCGGCATGTATCACATGTCGATAATGGAGAATGTTGAAATAAAGAGGAAAATCAAGGACATGTTGGACAAGGGAATCATAAGGCCAAGCACTTTTCCATGTGGTTCACCCATAGTCTTGATTTCGAATAAATATGGGACTTGGTGGCTGTGTGTAGGCCTCATAGATTTGAACAGGATAATGGAAAAGAATTGATACTCATCCCAAGGATAGATGATTTTCTTAATCAGCTGAAAGAAGAAAAGTTTTTCACTAAGTTAGATTGACAAAGTCGATATCATCAAGTAATATGGAAGACTACATTCAAAACCAAACAAGGACTCTTTGAGTGGTTGGTAATGCCATTTGGTTTGTGTAATACATTGAAAACTTTCATGTGTGTTACGGATAATATTTTGTGTCCATTTCTTGATGACTTTGTGATTGTGTATTTAGATGATATACTGATTTTCATCAAAACAAGAGAATAACATTTCTTGCATGTAAATAGGGTGCTTGATGTATTGTTTCTTAAGATGTCAAAGTGTGAGTTCAGAAAGACTTCTTTGGTTTATTTAATCTCAAAATCATAATGTGATAGGCTGCTAATCAAGAAGATCTTGAGTAACTATTTCAAATCAGACTTTTAGTTGAGGCTTAGCCTCCTCAACCTAAGAGGGCTCTCTCAATAGTTTTATGATTTTAAAATAAGGATTAGATGGATAACTCTCTGAGTAAAATGGATAATTTTTTGTACTACTAATAAACAAACATCTATTGGGCTTATGGATTCAAGTGTATTTTCACAAAACATGGGTATCAGTTTCAATTGGAATTCAAGGCATTTTAGGGTTTAGATGCAAGAAAATAACAATAGGACAGAAAATAACATAGTTCGTGAACATATGAAGGAAGTTAGAGCACCTTCAATGAATTCTAAGTAACATACATTCATGCCACTGCAAGTAATTTAAAGATGAAAAGCATAAGAATATCAAACATCCATAACCCTTTCTGAATCCTGAGTGATGAAATGAATATCTCTGTATTAATATGAAAACATAGTTTCTTGCTACAACAAAACAATATTCTTGCTTAAAAAAATTTCCAACCCTATGCAACTTGACTTCCTGTCCTTTATAGAGTCATCATTAAATTTCTTGAATTCTCTACAAACACTTGAGAGAATTCAAATTTGATAGCTTGACACCTATTAACTACTAAAACAAACTTTAATTACATCTAACAGTTTAAATTGTCTGTTCCAGAGTCCTAATACAACTAGGATTAAAAATCTCTATTATACCTTAAAAACCTTATCCAAATAATAAATCTTCTATCTGACAGTTTCTCCTCATATACTTCGACCTTGATGATGTCCATCTTCTTGCTGTTGAGCTGTAATTATCTGCTTCTTATCTGCCTTGAAAAATAGGACCATGCTCCCTACAAAATAGGTGTACTACTTCATTTATGTTTCTTCACAACATCTGATGACCAATTTGTGCTCAAAACATGTAGCAAAGTCATATTAAACTCTTTTTACTTTTTCCTCCCAGCTGTGCCTGAAAAAAAACTTTGAAGAAGTGCTAAAAACCATTAACATTACTGCGCTACAAAACTGTCTGTTATTTTCGTAGCGCAGAACTTCACCTCTAAAAAATTCATTTAAAACCTTCAATTTTAAATGTTTTGCCATAGTATCTTATTTTGTCGTATTTATATATCTTCCATCAGCATCATGGTTTAATAAACATACCAGTTTCCCCTTTGAAAGCTTGCAAAATTGATAAAATTTCATCCTACAACAGTTTCATAGTGCGCTACGAAACTGCTGTGCATGACACCTATAGTAGTTTCGTAGCGCGCTACGAAACTGATGTGTCTTCTCTTTTCACAGCTTGTTTCCAAAAATTTTAGTTTCCCACCTTTACTACCATCCTTCAAGTTATATATCAGCCCTCAATAATCAACTTCAAACTATTTTCAAAAATGAAACCTTTCACAAACTCCATAAATGTATAAGGAGATGTCACTTACTGTTCACACAGATTTTTGTTGTGGTTGATCTTCAAGATTCTCTAGCTATATTTGAAGGTCTTCAACCTACCTTTTAAGCTTTCCATTATTAGCCCTTATTTTGGTGTTAACCATTCTTATGAATTTTTCTTCCTTGATTGTAGGGACAGCCCATATGAAAAATTGATCATGATTGCTAATTGATTCACTGTTTGAAACCTTTTCCAGCTCCCACAGACCTTTCAACCTCTCAAATTTTGACCTTTCCACAACATGAATTCTCACTTTCTCCGTCAATTTATCAATCTCAATGTTTACAAGTATGATTTTGTCTTTAACATCCTCATAACTACTCCTTTCTCTCTGAGTATTAAATACTTTGTTTCTGTCTTCTTCAAATATTTGAGATGATGTATTAATGGGTTCTTCAAAAACACTTGCATCCTCACCTCCAATTTGGTCTATCTCCATGTTTGGCTACTACATTTTCTTTGACTACCTAGTCTGTGGTTTTCTAGGCTTAAAAAAAAATTCTAACACCTCATCCTCAAAGTCTAATTTTTTGGATGTTTTCAATTTCTTTGATTTTCCACCTGTATCTAGCTTTATGAAGTCTTCTTGAACTATGGGAGACTCCTCAATGTCAATAGATTGTAATATATCATTCAAGTCACCTCTTAATTGAAAATTTTCATTTGTGACCACAACCTTACCCTTCTCGTTTGACCTTTGACTCCTAGTCAACTTCTTCTGAGCTGTTTTACTAATTGACTATTCTTGGATTGCCGTTTTGACCTCAGTTCTATTCTTCTGTGCAGATTGAGGAATATTTTGGATATTTAGTGATGTCCTTATCATAGGTTCCTTAACCTATTTCCTGGGCTTAATCTTGACAAACCTCCTTGATTTTGTTTCTGCAGGTTCAGTAGTCTTTGATGAAGATGTTTCTTTGACTTGAGGGCTAGCACTTGTTCCTTCAACCCCTATTCCACTCAGAAAGAGAAATGCAGACCATTCTCTTTTCACCTTCTGAAGCTCATGAAAAACTATTAACTTGACTAGACCATGATGAAATAAAGAGGTTTCACATGCCTAAGTTTTCATCCAAACTTTGTTTTCCATCTTGGCCAGACTTCAGAATAGAAAGAAAGGTAAGTTTAGAGAGATTATTCCAGTAAAATGCAATAGGAGTTTAAAGTGATAAGTGTACACCTTGTGATATCTCCCTTCATAGGTGAATTATCTTTGAATATTGTATAGAAGGTTGGAAAATGCATCCTTGACATAATTTCCTGGCACAACTTTATTCAAATCAGTGTCCATAAACTCTAGTTTCAAAAAGATTTTGCAGGGTTCCATTTCAAACCTAAAATTTTTAAACCATCTTTCCTCCGTTCTTGGGATTTTTGTGACTACTGATATAACTTCAGGAGAAATTGGTAAATTTAGGAAACCAACCTTTGTGTTTGACCCTGTGAAGTTGGTAGCAAATTCTTTGGTGACCTGATTATGTCCTCCTTGAAGCTTTTCATAGAACCTCCAGCACCCTACCTTCTTGAAGGCTTCTTCAATAGATTTACCCCTAGTGAGACTCTCTAAACCCTCAGGTTTTGTCCTCAGGCAGTGACCTGACCAGTGATTTCTTCTTTCTTCTACCATCTTCTTCCTGGAAACCCTGTGTCTTCAACAAAACTATAAAAAACCTCCTTGTTGGATAAACTGGCTCGCTTGAGAATTTTTTTCAGCCTCTCTTGATGGAAAACTCTGCCTCACTTGATTTAAAACCTTGTTTCAGTCAACAAATATTTTCAAAATTACTAGATTTGCAATCAAAACTACTGAGATAATCACTGATGCAGGAGCATCTAGACCCAGCCAGAAATGTGATGGAATGGTCACATGTTGTGGCTAAACAAAGCGAAATTCATTGACTGTTTGGACGAATTCGATTTTACTGAGGAGGATAAACTTCTCAAATAGTTTGTTATTGTAATAAATAAGAATTGTCTTATTTTAGATTAGTGATAAGATTTTTTGTATAGGTGTGTTGAGAAGCTAGGAAATAGCAGATTTCTGTTACTATTCCTAGAAATAGAAGATTGCGTTGATGGAAGAATTAGTTAACAATAAAGATGTTGATAAGAGCGAGAGAGGGGTGTGAGGTTTTTGGGTAGAATGAGTAGAGATTAGAATAGTTTTTGGTGTGGAGCGAAAGCTCATATTAGAGGAGGACTGTATAGGTTAAAAAGAAACAGAGTTATTTTATGTATGACCAGCAAAGGAAAAACTCTGTTTGTTACTCTGATATGAATAAAATTAGTGTTTGTATATATGATGAATTCGGGAGGATTGGCGCATTTTACCTTTCTGTGTGTGTAAATTGCTGAATCGATTTAAAACTATGTTTTATTGTGAAATTTGTAACAATTCTGTGGTTGTTAGAATCTGGTGTAGTCGAATTTTGTGAATTATAAACTCCGCAACACAAAGGAACAGTCTGAAAGACTTCGTGGTTTTCTGGAGCAGAGTCGAATTGATATACATATCAATTGTGAAATTTGTTGGCCCATAGAACATATTGCCTCGGAACGGAAGCAGAGAAGTTATAATTCAGTTTTGAAATGAATCGGGTTTGGAATTGCATCGAATCAGAGTTGTTCAATACAATAATGAACCGGGCGTGGAATGTTATAGATCAATTCTGAAATTGAATCAGATCTGGTATAGAGATCGGTTCGAAAGTTTCTGAGAAGTCCAAAGGTGGAGGCGCGCATTGAACTGGGCAATTTCTGAATTCCGATCAAATTGGATCGGGTTTGTGGAGCAATCTACAGGTTTGGTGTTGAATCTTTGGGATCTTAGACTGCCGATTGAGTCGGATCGGAGTGGTTGTTAATCATAGCTTGTATGATCGCCGATTGAAATTGTTTTGAATCATAACGCATCGGATTTAATTACACTATCGATAGTTGGTGACATGTTTGAATGGCGGCTTGGAATAGATGCGTGCTGTAAGTTGAATGAGATCGGGTGTTGCTACAATATATACATATGTATGAAACTGTTGTGAAACGCGTTTAACACTATTTTAAATGGTATGAATAGTTATATCGGATCGATCAGATTTGGAGTGGCTGTGATTATATGTGAGCAATTGTAATTGGAGCGTGATGGGTGTATTGAAATCGCATCAGGGTTATTGATAAACAATATAAGTGGTGGTATATTTAAAATAGCGAAATGCGAACTGAATGAACCATCGGTTCATTCAGATCTAAGATTTTATATATATAAAATGGTTATAAAAAGGCACAGTTTCAAAAGGTATATTGGATTAGAGGTATAAAAATTATAAATGCTGGCAATTTCTTAATTGGGCGAAACCATTTATGATTGTGATATAATTCTGGTTTGGAAGGCGCAGTTCAATTTGGAACAGAGGTTTTGCAATCAACTTCAATTAATGTCAATTTGTGAAGTCTGTATATGTATCGATCCTTCAAAAAGAAAGGATTGAATTGAAATTTCGATTCGAATCAGTGTTAGAACCTCAGCTTGATGAGTCGATCTTATGGAGGGTGCCATGTTTTTAAGAAGAATTTGACTGAACTGGTGTGTAAAAGTGTTTGTGAAATTGCCAGGATTTGAAATTTTAGAACTAAGATTTGGAGATGTATTTTTACTTGAACAAATTTGGAAAGATGTTGTGATTTTCAGGCTAGCCCTGCGTCAATTTTGGTATCAGAGCTTGGCTCTGTTGAAAGAGTGAAGACTGCAGCAATATATGTCAAGAGAAGCTGTGAGAGAAGAACCAGATGCGTTCTTAAAAGCAAAATAGGGAAAATCCTTGGAAGTGGCAGTGAACCTGAAAAATCCAATAAGAGATTGGACAGAGAGGACAATTGAAGTGTTCTCGAAAGTGAGAGTGGGAGATTGCAGAAGCCTAGAGGGAGCAAAGGTGTTGCTCAAGAGAAGATTCCAGATAGGGGATCGTGCTTACCAAAAGACTGAGTGAGGAGAGCTTAGTGAGGTAAGGTCGCAGTAAGGAGGACTTACTATTGCAGAGGCTTGTTGCAGAGGTGCGAGGAGCTCATGGAAAGAGAGGAGCAGAAAATGACTACAGATAGTCATAGCAGAAGTTCACAAAGAAGCCACAACAGAAGGGAAGATGCCAAGGCAAAAAGCATGAGGATGAGTCAAGTAGAGTTTGACCGAGAGAAAGCTGAGATAGATTTCCATATTGGAATATTGATGAAGATGCTATAGAGAAATATTAAAGACCAGAAGAATGGTTGGACCATGAGGAAAAGAGTAAAATGGCAAAGGCTACGAGAAAGGAGAAATCAGCAAGTGAAGTTAGAGATAGAAGAAGAATGGAGAAAGATTGAGCAGATATTGAGTGCTCAAGAGGAATCAGAGAAACTCAGAGAAGCAGAGGTAGAATTGGAAGTTTCCATTTGCAGACCAAAAGAAGGTGAAATTTTGGGGAAAGAGGATAATGAGAGGTCAGCTGAAGATCGCATGGACTATTGGCATAGTTCAGAACAATTCAAAGATATGTTGACAAAGGAAGCAGATGAGGCAATGAAGCCTTGTGATTTTGATTCTTATAGTTTGTGTATGTTTGCAGAATATGCAGAGGATGATGGACAATCGGACGAAATTGTCACAAACAGGAATGAAGCTCTTGAGGTGAAGTATGATGGTGAATCCCTTTTAGAGGAAGAAGGCGTTAATCTATTGCAACAGAAGGAGTTCATAGATGAAATCCTGTTTGGTGTGAAACAGTCAGATGAGGAGTCTAATGATAATTCCATAGTGAGACTACAAGAAGGTAAACCAATGAATTTGTTTAATGGAATTGATGAAAGATGCTTGCAATATGATGATGTAGAAAACATGTCAACTCAGGAGGATTGCCAGAAAAAATATGAAGCTGAGAATGGGAATTGTGATGATCTGCTGGAGAGATTTCATAAGGAGATAGAATTCTTGGAGAGACTACTGGAGGAACCTAAAGGAGAAATGAAGCTTACAGAACCTGATGGAGGAAAAGGTGTGGAATACAGCATTAATAAATTTGATACTAAAATCAGAGAAATTGAGCAATGATTATATGAAGGTGAGATGAAAGATTAGGAGCAACAAGGAAGTTATGTCCTCAGAGGCATAAAGGAGATAGAAATATTAACTCAGCAAGATGAATATGGAAGTAACCAGAAATTTGGACAGAATGATCAGCTACATGAGAATGAATTTGAGGAAAGAATTAAATTGCAGAAGTATAGAAGCTGGCAACAGAATGGAGAACCAGAAATTGGTCTGGCTGTACAAAGGAAGATAAGTGAAGACCGAAGATACAGATGGAAACTGAAGAAAAGGGTGAAGTGGAAGCTATTGCAATGGAGGTTGAATAGCAAACTGATGAACGAATTCAGGAAACTTCAGCAAATTCATATTGATTTGAAATCAACGCAAGAAGGATCCGCTGAAATCCAAGAGATTTATGATGGAATATTGGTGCTTGAAGCATCAAAAGAAAATGGAAGATATTGTATTTTGAAAATTGAAGGTTGTTGTGTGTTTGCAGGTCACATTGACTTGAGGAAAGACAAACAGTTATTGAAGACTGTTGAAGAAATGACTACTCATAGTCATATGCAGAATAAGGAGGATGGCAAAAGAATTTTTGAAATCAAAGGATACACTGAGTCATTGAAGATCATTGGTCTTGAAGAAAGCCGGAGTGAAGGAGGATTAAAGACGGATATTGCGGACAATGCAGTTAGTAAAGATGGTTCAGAACTTTTGAGAGAACTTCCAGATGAGATGGCAGATTTGTATAAGTCGAATCTTTTGATGAGGAAGCCAGGTAAAGCATTTGTGTTTATTGAGTTGATTAATTTTGATGAAGATTTACATGCAGGAAAAGGGAAATGTGAAGTCAATCTGAACCAAGAAGAACAGATCAGATCAATGGAAGGTATGCTGGAATTTGAAGCAAGGAATGATGAAGTCATGAATGAGAAACCAGAAAAAGAACCTGGGAAAAGGCATTTGTATATGGAAGATTTTTGGCACAAAGATTATGATTTTCTAATTCAAGAACACAATCAGTTGCAGCAGAATAGTATTCAGCACACGAGAAGTGAAATGGACAAAGAATTGGATGAGTTGTGGAAACTCATACTACAGCATTCTAGTAAAACAAATGCAAGACAAAAAAAGAAAGGAAGATTGGCTGGAAGAAATAGTACAGGTGAAGGGAATGGAAAATTGCAAATTAGAGTGAGAAAAATAGCAGCAAAATATGTGAAAAGGATAGCAGCAGATAGTGATGCATTACAGCATAGTGAACAGAGACTTGAGGGACAAATAACAACAGCAGTAACCAAGAATAGAATATCAAACCAAGTATGGGATCCAAGAGGACGCAAACCAGAAGTGCATGATCAGGAGATCATGGTTAATTTAAACTTTGGGAGTCTGATGCAGGAGCATCTAGACCCAGCCAGCAATGTGATGGAATGGTGACATGTTGTGGCTAAACAAAGCGAAATTCATTGACTGTTTGGACGAATTCAATTTTACTGAGGAGGATAAACTTCTCAAATAGTTTGTTATTGTAATAAATAAGAATTGTCTTATTTTAGATTAGTGATAAGATTGTTTGTATAGGTGTGTTGAGAAGCTAGGAAATAGCAGATTTCTATTACTATTCCTAGAAATATAAGATTGTGTTGATGGAAGAATTAGTTAACAATAAAGATGTTGATAAGAGCGAGAGAGGGGTGTGAGGTTTTTGGGTAGAATGAGTAGAGATTAGAATAGTTTTTGGTGTGGAGCGAAAGCTCATATTAGAGGAGGACTGTATAGGTTAAAAAGAAATAGAGTTATTCTATGTATGACCAGCAAAGGTGAAACTCTGTCTGTTACTCTGATATGAATAAAATTAGTGTTTGTATATATGATGAATTCGTGAGGATTGGCGCATTTTACCTTTCTGTGTGTGTAAATTGCTGAATCGATTTAAAACTGTGTTTTATTGTGAAATTTGTAACAATTCTGTGGTTGTTAGAATCTGGTGTAGTCGAATTTTGTGAATTATAAAGTCCGCAACACAAAGGAACAGTCTGAAAGACTTCGTGGTTTTCTGGAGCAGAGTCGAATTGATATACATATCAATTGTAAAATTCGTTGGCCCACAGAACTTATTTCCTCGGAACGGAAGCAGAGAAGTTATAATTCAGTTTTGAAATGAATCGGGTTTGGAATTGGATCGAATCAGAGTTGTTCAATACAATAATGAACCGGACGTGGAATGTTATAAATCAATTCTGAAATTGAATCAGATCCGGTACAGAGATCGGTTCGGAAGTTTCTGAGAAGGCCAAAGGTGGAGGCACGCATTGAACTGGGCGATTTCCGAATTCCGATCAAATCAGATTGGGTTTGTGGAGCAATCTACAGGTTTGGTGTTGAATCTTTGGGATCTCAGACTGTCGATTGAGTCGGATCAGAGTGGTTGTTAATCATAGCTTGTATGATCGCCGATTGAAATTGTTTTGAATCATAACGCATCGGATTTAATTACACTGTCGATAGTTGGTGACATGTTTGAATGGCGGCTTGGAATAGATGCATGTTGTAAGTTGAATTAGATCGGGTGTTGCTGCAATATATACATATGTATGAAACTGTTGTGAAACGCGTTTAACGTTGTTTTAAATGGTATGAATAGTTATATCGGATCGATCAGATTTGGAGTAGCTGTGATTATATGTGAGCAATGGTAATTGGAGCGTGATGGGTGTATTGAAATCACATCAGGGTTATTGATAAACAATATAAGTGTTGGTATATTGAAAATAGCGAAATGCAAACTAAATGAACCATCGGTTCATTCAGATCTGAGATTGTATATATATAAAATGGTTATAAAAAGGCGCAGTTTCAAAAGGTATATTGGATCAGAGGTATAAAAATTATAAACGCTGGCAATTTCTTAATTGGGTGAAACCATTTCTGATTGTGATATAATTCTGGTTTGGAAGGCACAGTTGAATTTGGAACAGAGGTTTTGTAATCGACTTCAGTTAATGTCAATTTGTGAAGTCTGTATATGTATCGATCCTTCAAAAAGAAAGGATTGAATCGAAAGTTCGATTCGAATCAGTGTTAGAACCTCAGCTTGATGAATCGATCTTATGGAGGGCGCCATTGTTTTAAGAAGAATCTGACTAAACTGGTGTGTAAAAGTGTTTGTGAAATTGCCAGGATTTGAAATTTTAGAACTAAGATTTGGAGATGTATTTTTACTTGAACTAATTTGGAAAGATGTTGCGATTTGCAGGCTAGCCCTGTGTCAATCACCAATTGAATTATGCCTCGCTTGAAAAAAGAATGAGAGCTCTGGTATCTTATCATGAGCTTCTCTTTCAGAAATAGATATGCATGCAATGCATTCTTTGCATGAAGTAAAAAAATGATAACCAATTCCTTTTTCAAATTTGCAGAGGACCATTGGCAAATGACCGCTAATGAATCTAATAATGATTTCATATCTACTTTGGAGAGTTGCATGTGTGCGGGATGATTCGTGGACTGACATTATAATCATGAAAATTTAACCCCAAGTTGATGGATGTGACAGCTAAAATGAAAATTCTAAAACCCCAATTTCGTAGCACTGGAAATGTTAATTTGGGAATTTTCACTATGAAAACGACTACAAAAAGACCAATGTTTTCGTAGCATAGAAGCAGTTTTTTACACTGAGCACACTACGAAAACATGGTTTTGTGGCTTATTTCAATTTTTTTTGAAAAAGACTTATAATGTGGGTTTCAAAACATGACATGAGACTAAGAACAAAGTTTATGAACTTGGTTTGGTGATGAAATGAGACTCTAAAACTATGACTTAGACCCTATAAAACATAAAAATAACTTAAACCCTATCTAATACAATGATTTAAGAACAAGTATGAACTGACTGAATTTAGAGGATTTTAATAGTGATAACAGTTTATTTGGGACACATTGTAGGAGGAGGCGAGTTGAGAATTGATCCTTCTAAAGTGGAAGCCATTGTGAACTGGCCCACTCCCGAAATAGTCACTGAGGTAAGAAGTTTCTTAGGTGTAGCTCAGTATTGGAGAAAGTTTATTGCTAACTTTTATTCCATAAAAGCCACTATGCATGCAGTGACAAGTGTGAAGAAAGGCTTCCAATGGGAAGGCAAACAACAACAATCTTTTGAAGCTTTAAAAGACAATATTAGTTCAGCTCCAGTCCTTGCATTACTGACTTTGAGACAGCCATTCGAGATACAAACCGATGCTAGTGATTATGCCATGGGTGCAGTACTTTTGCAGCATGGTAAGCCTATCACTTTTCACTCTAAAACATTCAATGGTGTTGTAACTAATTATCCTACATATGACAAAGAGTTGTATGTGTTGGTACAAAGCATCAAGAAGTGGAAACACTACATGATGGGTAAAGAGACAATTATACATACCAATCACCAACCATTATAGTACTTGCAGTCGCAAACAAAATTGCAGCAATCACGACATTTCAGGTAGATGGGATTTCTTCAACAATTTCACTTGGTTATAAGGTAAAAGAAAGGTATTTTCAATAAGGTTGTTGATATGATTTCAAGGCCAATCATAAGTGCTTCTACTTTTCTTAAAAATGATTCTATTATACATAAGAGTTTCATAGAACAATATGCACATGATGTTTATTTTCAAGATGTGTATGCTAGGAGTGAAGGGAATCAAGTTGAGGAAAATGATTATCCCATGCATAACAATTTTTCTGTTTCATTTGGGAAAGTTGTGTATACCACAAGGAGAGAGGCTAAGTGTCATGAGAGAGGCTCATTCATGTCTTATTGTTGGACACTTTGGGGTAAAAAAATAGTGGCGCATTTACAGAGGTATTTTTATTGGCCTCGCATGATAGATAGTGTGTCGTGTTTTATAAGAGGTTGTTCTATGTGTGCAACAAGAAAGCCTAGGAATAGGAATCTTGGGTTGTACACGCCACTACTGGTACCATCAAGGCCATGGGAGAGTGTATCCATGGACTTTGTTGGAGGTCTACCTATGTCAAGAAAATAACGTGATTATATTTATGTAGTTGTGGATAGATTCAGTAAAATGTGTATACTTATGCCATGTAATAAAACCATTACTGCTAAAAAAACTACTAAACTTTATTTTCAACATGTATGGGTTCATTATGGATTGCCAACTTCTACTATTAGTGATACGGATTTCAGGTTCATTGGGAATTTTTAGTCAAATATTTGGAAGATGATGGACACAAAGATGAAAAAGAGTACCGCTTTTCATCTACAAACTGATGGCCAAACTGAGGTGGTGAACAGAACCGTTGTGCATCTATTAAGAGGATATTGCAGAAAACATCCTAAGTTGTGGAATGAGCAACTCCATTACATTCAACACGCTTACAACTGGGAAAAAAACTCTTCTACAAATACATCAACTTTTGAAGCATGCTTTGGGTATTTGCTGAAATTGCCATTAGACTTCATCCTTGAGAAGGATGTTGCAATTTATGGGCATAGTGATATTGACAAGGGTCGAAAGTTCATTGAGAAAATTTATATTATTCATCAACAAGTTCAAGAACAGCTTGAGAAGAGTCAAAGAAAATACAAGGAGAGGCATGACAAACATAGAGTAGATCTTAAGTTTTAAGAAGGAGATGAGATATGGTTGCACATAAGAAAAGAAAGGATGCAAGGAGAAGGTAAAAATCTCAAGCCCATTCGCTATGGTCCATTCAAGATCATAAAGAAAGATGGTAACAATGCATTTCAACTTAAATTGCCTTCATATACGCAAATGTATTCAGTTGTTAATGTTGAAAACTTACGGTCATATGAGCCACCTTTGATATTTGATCAAAGAAGTGATGTTCAGCTACCTTCTATTGAATATTTCTCGCCATAATTTCTGGATGAGCTCAAAGAAGATAAAATTCTTGACAGGAGGACAAGAGCATCCAAGAGGGGAAGTGTTGACTACCTTCGAGTTGGGTTCAAGCACAGTAAGCAAAGCAAGGACAAGTGGATGGAAGTTGGAAAGGTGAGGGAGTTTTACCCTCATCTACTGAACAGGTAATCAAGTCTTTTGTGGTCCAAAAGCTTCCCAATGTTAAGGTGTGATCAAGAGTTCATGAATTTTTCTCAAAATTGAAAGTGCTTGAAACTGTACCGAACTTGAGCGACCATGTAGATCTCGTCGTTTTGATTCTGGTGCCATGAATGGTTCAAAAAAATGATGTCATATGAGGGATATATCGTGTTTTGATTGTTTTCCCAAACAGCTAAAATTGCGATAGGTTTGACTAGGATGCCCAATCAGCATGCAGGTGTATAGTCAGTAAAAAGGTTAATATTCCTGAGAATATTTTGTTTTCTCTAAGCCAACGAGATATTTCCACGTGGTGCATTCTGGATCATTTCATGTGGTGTACGTTGATGATTTTTAGCCAATGGTTGGGTGGCACGTGCCCAACCTTGATGCTACCACATGTCCCCTGTTTGGTTATACAAAATTCTGTTAGGTCTGGGGGGTTCGACCCCATGACCTCCGGTGCACCCGCAACGTCTTCCACCAACTTCACTATACTGTGGATCTTACCCTATTAGCACTCCATGTGTATTTATGTTTTAATCAAAAAGAATATAGGGGGGGTGACGACAGTCCCAAACTGCCAGCAACCCTGTTTGTAATGATCACATCCTACAACAACTAGCCATCACATATATTTTTAATTTATGGTTCCATAACCATTAACACCGACGAATATTAACTCAAACATATCACATCCGCACAGTCACTGCGAATTACACTGATGGTTGGGCTTGACGGTTAGCCTAACCGAAATGTTTGGGGGTCGGCATGTGGCCACCCGCTCCCCCTTAACCATAAATTTTAATGGGATGGCTAGTATTCCAGTAGGATTTTTAGTGCGCCTCCAAATTCGGAGATTTTTTCTATTTTAACTGCAGTCCTCCATTTTTAGTGGAGGTTTTGTATGGGACATTAGGGAAAGGCCTAGCTAGGTCAATTTTCGACTAATTTGGGTGAAACAAGAGTCTAACTAGACTAATTTGAGCATTCTGGAGCCATTGGTGCAGATAAAAAAACCATTAGAGGCTTGTAAAGACATTTATTTTCAAAATTTTGAGGATAATGAAAGATAGATATGCCATTGGGAGCTGGACCAACAGATGTAGCCCAGGAGGGGTGAGTTTCTTCATCATGCCTGCTATGTAAATATTATGTAAGGTTTTATTTCTCTGTTATAAACTGTTGTTTAGTTTTATTTAGGCTTATTTACATGCTTAAAATTCACAATTTCATCTATGTTTCATGGTTAAACTACACAATCCTTAAGCAAACAAATGGAGACAAATATGTACATGTTTTATAAATGAAAATAATACAGTCCTTTCAGATCACCCACCATCTTGCTAAAGTGGATTGTAATGCTACGTCCATGAGAAGGACTCTATGCTCTATTGGGACCTTGTCTTCAAATTTGGTAATGAATGTATTCACAGTTTTCATATTTGAAAGAGTTGGGTATTCTCTTACCTCTATGTCAATCAAGTTAACTCCCTGAAAATTGGCACATATTTTGTTGTTCATTTCATATCCTCCCTATTTCCATTCATCCCATGCTACTTCTGATCCTACGTCAGAACTTTGAACACTCCTCCAACTTATTGTTCCTCCTGTTGTAGGATTAATGTAATCTTCTCTTTTTCCTACTGTCATTTGGTAGTGTTGATCTAGAAGTTATGTGTCTTCTCTATTGTCAAAGGTTTCTGCGTATCAGGGTCCTTGATATGGATCCAATGGATGGACTACTCTAACCTCACCATCTTTGAATATCATCAACTCCTCCTTCAAATCGATAATTGCATAATTTTCAAAGGCCCAATCTATTCCTAGCAAGGCAGGGTAGGGATCCTTGTCACCCATGATATATATTACTTTAAAGTCTGTATAGGTTTTTACTCCCACAACATCAACCTCAACCTCTTCTAGCCTCCCTATTGGTATGATGCAGGATTGATTTTCCATTCTTAGCTGTATTGGTGAATATGACAACTTTTGTTTTCCCAATGCTTCCCATGTATTTCTAGGCAGAATGTTGACATCTGATCCAAGATATAACACTGTGTCCCTTATTTGGAATCCCGCAACTTGGCCATTTATACAAAACTATTTTCCAGTTCTTCTCTTATTTATTTTTACTCTCCTTATATATTTTTCAACTATGTTGCTTGAGACCTCATGTCCTTCTCCTCCTTGAACAACCATCTCTATATTTTTCTTCAACTGCTCCAACATCTTTCTATTGTTCACAATTTTTAGGAACAATCGGAACCATTCTTCGATAGGTGTCCCTGTAGTGACCATATTATCCCATTCATTGGATGGTTGTAGCTCCATACTCTTATGACTCCCTAGCTTTGAGAATGTGTCTAGTGCTTCTTTAAAGTATAGCTTCTGTCGGTCTGGGCTGAAAATATTCTTTGGGGATGTAGGTTTGACTAACTTTATTGGGTCCATTTCTCAGGCATCCTCCCTAGTTTTCTTTCCTCAGGTTATTATAGCTAGAGTTTGTAGAGGTTGAGGCTCTACTATCCTTAGCTCTTCATTAACCAGGTTAGATCCTTGTTTCTTGGTTCTTTCTTCCCACCTCTTGATCAGCTCTAGGCAGTCTTTAGTAGCATGTGCATTCACTCTGCTTTAGGAGCACCATGGTCACCTTGGTAGCGGACATTATCTCTCTACGTGACCTTCTTGATCACATATATAACACCTTACCGATCCTCTTCCTCCAAATCTGTTACCTCTCATTCCTCCCCCTCCTCATCCTCTTGGGGTCTCATTTACTCTATATGATGATCTATCCAATCAATCTACCAATGCTTCCACGGCTATGCATTTCTATGTATGATGAGTTGTCGAGGCACAAAACTCACAATAAATTTTGTTTGGAACATTCGAATACTTTTGCAGAATTGGACACAATCGTGGAGGATGACGAATACCTTTGCAAATTTCGCAGCACTCTGCTGCTCTTTGATTTTGCTGATTAGGAAACCCTGGGAAGTGGGGTTGAGTTTGGTATAGACCTTGAGTTTTTATCTTTGAAACTCCACTAACTAGCAGGCTCCCCCCATGCTCCAGCTTTGAAGTCCCAACATTGGCTCCCCGCAACCTCAGACATTTCGTAACTACATGTCCCTCCATTAAACAATGTGTACACCATACATTGGGTCTTGCGGGTCGCACTGGCTGAATATCTTTTAATTTCTCCGTCAAAGTGGCTATTTGATGTTGAGGTCCCACTATGGACGGATCTTTCACCACTTCTCCCCCTCTAAATTCCAGTAGGTATCCAGCCATTGCTTCTATTTTCATTGCTTACTCTAGTGCATCTTGAAGGGTATCAATCTTTTGTTGGGTCAAAGGTGTCCTTGTCAATGGTAGGAGTGCTTTAATGAACTAGTCCTGCTAGTTTTTTGGATCAATACGGTAGATTAGCTTCCCAATTGCATCTTTAAATCTTCTCATCAATTCCCATGTTGTTTCTCCTTCCCTCTGTTTAATTCCCATAAGTCAGAAAATCCTTTGTGATTCATCTGAGGCAGCTTGAATTCTTGGACGAATTCCCTCTTAACATCATTTATGTTGGGTTCTGGTGTACCTATGACCATTTTATGAACCAACGTAAATCTCTTTCTCTTAAAGTAGTTTGGAATTCAATTAATTTGAATGTATATATTGTCTCTCGAGCTCTCCAAATTTCTTCACATAGATACCAATGTTGTTCTACGTCATCATTACCTTTTCCAAAAAATTCTGGGTATCGGGTAAATGATCATTCCATATTTTCTTGCGTTGGTGGTACTAATATGAGACCTCTGCCTCCTGTCTAAGAGATTCTATTACTAGCACTATTACTAGTTGTTATCTATATTGTGCACTGATTACCACACAACTTGCTAAAATCTCGTAACTTTATCAATAAATTATCAAGTGGATGGTAGAGTACCATGGGAAGGTTAGGACTAGTGCTACTTGAAACTTTGGGAATAGGATTACCTTGCGTTATGGTTGGAGACCTCTCTTGAAATAGTTGCTCCATCGCAACATGCAGCTTCACATCAGACTCTTCCTCAGGGCACGCGTCCTCCTCCTCACCAAACTTCTTGCCCTTCAATCTTCGGGATGGGCTCCTATAAATTTTCCTAACTTCCTTGATGGGCCCTTCCATTCCTTCGGGTCCCACCTAACCTTGTATTTCTTCTTTCATCTATTTTTCCTCTTCCTTGCTCTGTCGACTCCTTTCATGCTTTTAAAACTCTCGTATCACCCTTTCCCACAACTTTTTAGCGATCATGCCCTCCAATGTGCTCTCCACTCTCTCAACCTACTAGATGTTTCAGCATCCATATCCCTATTCCCCCTTTTTCCTTGTTCGTAGCATATTTCCCTCCACTCCATCCCCCAATACTGGAGGATTAAGTCTCCATCTCGGGGCTTTATAACAACATTAAGCCCTCGTCCACCATTAAATATTTAATCCATAATGGGACTTCCTTCAACAACTTTCTTCACAACCCAGATTTAAATATGTCTTCAAATTTTGTAAAATATTTATAGCACTCGGCTGCAAACTCTACAATGTACCCCCCCAAGGTAGTTTATACCCAAAACTATACTACTCGTGTTAGATCTGTATCTAACCGATGGAGTGATGTTAAATTTGTATGCATCTAACTACGATGGGCTTGACACAATCCTCCAAGAAGTAACATGATCTCGAGTCTTCGCAACTATTTATGGACCTCTTTAGGAAATTTTCCCTAGAAAATTTCATACAAATCGCTCGTTGAGTCAGAAAACAACACTTGATCCTTAACATTCTTTTCCCTCTATTGTCGAAGCTCCGCTTGTTATGATATGAATTGATCTACATGATTGTCCCACCAGCTACAGAATTCTCTCTCATAGATCCTTGATATCATGATCTAGTATCTAGATAAATTTTCAGGTCCCGAAAATGGAACCATTTGTTGGTGAAAAAGGAGGTCTCTGGGCAAGGCGCAGGTTTAGGCTTAGAGCCAAGAAGGTTCCGTTGTAGTCTAGGAAAACACCGACATTTTCACCCTACTCAAGAGAGCAAGGATTCTCACTAGAGGCATGTCATGACCTTACTGGGATTAGCAAATAGACCATTAACATCGAAGATAGATTACTAACACCAAGTCACTCCTCATTTCATATAGAGCACATTTATCCTATATCAACTTAATAGACAAGTTATCATTTATCCATACACATTCTGAGCATTGAATTAAAACTTTAAAATAGCCACACATACAATGATCAACAAGAATCAACTAGTCCATAGCACACGACACAACATCAGTTTGATTCTATTAACTTAGCTCAAAACAAAACAAACATATTCCACAGATTTCAATACATTTCAATCCATTACATGCAGCTCCACAAAGCTCTCTCTAGACTCTGACCCGTTATCAGCCTCTAACTATCCTCGAAGTCGTTCCTTCTGTTAGGGTCCTATAATAATAGGATTCATAATTTTTGAATTGACTTTGATAGTCTTGTAAGTATGTACATACCTTGCTTTCTGCAATTTGTTTTCCCATATTTGAAAAATGAAAAATAATAAAAAATGAAAAGAGGGTAAAAGTTCTAAAAGAATGATCAAAGGACTTAGAAAAAAGATAGACCCCAAAATAAAAAAGAGATAAAAATAAGACCTGAAAGTGAGCAAGTCAAATTGCCACTACTATGTACTTTACTGCAAGAATAATGATTATGTGCAGATTGTCAATAAATGCCATAATCCATGATCAGTTAAACAACTTAATCTTAACTTTTCATGCTTTGAATTTCATGTTTTAGATAGAGAATAAAGATATGTCAAACAGTATAAACTTGACAAATCAGTAGATAAGATAGAGAATAAATGAGGAGCTCAATAGTTTACTCTGAGCCCTCAGATGAAATAAAGTTAGACTTAGATATTTTTTATGTTTTAAAAGAAAATTGATTTAGGATTGCAAGGCTAAATGCACCCAGGAAAATGAAGTAAAAAAAATGTTAGAAATAATGATGGGTAGGTAGAAAGTAGTTTTGCAAGCATTTAATAAAGCATTATCGGGAAAAATTGCTAATTTATCCTCCCCCACAATGATTCAGTGTTCTAAACCTTTAGTTTAAAAGGGTGAGAGAATTTCTCTGACTTCTATTGGGGCCGGACCCAAGGCTCAATGATTGATTGGTTAAAAATATTGAATTACTATACAAAACCCATATTCATCAACATTTACCCTTCATCGACAAATCATAATCCATTTTCCTAAGTAAAACCCCATTTTTTCTTAGTAAAAGTAAAAACCCTAAATAAAATAATTTCATTTCCTTTCAAAAATCATTCAAAAAACCCATAAAATGCATTTATCCTAAGTTAAAGTGTGAAAAAAGACAACAAAGACAAGCTCTACCTTAATTTACACTTTACTTAGTGTAAAAACATGTATTTTTATTCATATCATACATTACCCCTTTTTTCATATTAATTTCTAGATTATTTATTAACGGCCTAAAACCATACCCTCCCGTAGGGTATAAAACCCTTTTTTTAATTAATAACCCACAAAACCCTTTATTTTATTGTTTAAACAATTGATATTATACCCCATGTGATGAATTAAAACCTGCCCTTATCCCATTGGTTTAAACTTATCAAATAAAACAAAATACCCCGCCCATTATAGTTTTAAATATTTATCAAAATGTTTAAATACTATATAATAAAACTTGCGCCCGTAATTAGAACATTGGTTAATGTTTTAATTAAAAAGCGTATATGACTATTACCCCCCACCTATCCTATAAGCCTAAGGTTTAAAATTTAATAAACACATATTCATAAATTTTATAACCGACCCCACCGCATATATTATACCTTGAAGCCCACTCCCAAATCCTGATGCAGCTCTCAAAGTAGATCTTGACCGTTCGCATGAGTCCTTCACAATCCAACAACGAAAAATCCAAATTGCAAATAAATTTGCGGGATATCCACCATCTCATTTCTATGCAAAATGGGTGGTATTTTGACTTTCTCCCTCCTCCATGTGGTTCCTTCTTACTGGAGCATGTTCATTTCATCCAAAACATCTTACCACCTAAAGTGAACGCGATAACCACTCGCATTTTTATACCCTTCAAGCCCGAAAAGAGCCATTTTTTACTTGACCGCCATTTATTGCAGGCACCAATTAAACCCTAATTTCCCTAAATAACATTGGAAATGCACTGATTTTCTCTCTTTCTGCGCGTAACCACTGTATAAGCTATTTCGACTTTGAAACAAGAATTTTCCACCGTTTTCATGCCAAAAAATTGCAAATTACAGCCTGTACCTATTGAAGATTGTCGAGGAGCTTTGAATTGATCCAGAGATCAGAAAGACACTATTGAATCTATTCCAAAACCTCAGAGACTTCTTCAAAAACCAGCACCTATGTCTAACATGTATTCCTCCAGAAATTAAGCCTATTTTGATTTGAAAGGACTTTCAAAAGGAAAGAATTACATTTAGAGTTCGAATCCACCCAAACAATCCTATTAAAATATCCAAAAAACAGGCCAAACCCTATCAAAATTTCTAGAAAAACCCTGTTTATGTTGCGCATTGTTTAAACTCAAAATTGAGGCTAGAAACCCTCTGAAGGTAGCCTAAACTTTTGTGCCTAATCTCAAAGGACTTTTAGCCCAATTACTCATTGAAAAAACCCAAGGAAAGACCATATTTTGCCTACTTTCATCAAATAAATCCCTGTCAGAGGAAAAAATACTTTTGCAAATTGTTTAATCTTGAAGAAGTAACCAGAAAAGCCAAAAAGAAGCATTTTGTAGTCCAAAAAGCCTCAAAATTCCTAAATCTACTCCAGCTACATCTTTTGAGACTGCCATAGTAAAAAATACTCCACAACCACCTGTTGTAGACATTGAGCATACCCCATTAGCAGATATTGACTATAAGATAGCAGACCCTATTGTAGAACTCAATTTGTTGGAACTTTACAACTGGAGCTATGAAAAATCTTTGGATAATGTTGAAGAAGTTAAAATTTGGGAATCACACTTTCCCAAATATGTTGTTCCAGTTACCCACTCATGCCTAGAAGTCATTAGGTTATGCCATCATCATCATGTACCTGAGAAAAGAGCAATAGTCAATGCCAATAAAGAAGTACTTTTTACTATTACTGTTGAATCCATTAATCAAATGTTACAGCTTGAACCCGATCCTCAAGCAGTTCCTCTGTCCATTGAAGCACTTACCAAGTTGTATATTGGCCTTGAATTTCCTAAAAGATTCCAAATCTTCCAAATATTCATGCCCTTACATGTAGAAATTCCTCAAATTAATCCTCCATATTCCACTTAAAAATTTCTATAGCATGCTAGGCATGTAATTTCCATGTTATCTTTCATCTTAGGGTACTTTACTGATGAACATACAGATGAATTCATTTTAGGTTTCCTATCCACTTTAACACCAAGACAACCTCTAGCTGTTATCTTTGATTATGTTGGGTATATTGCTGACAATATTCATGACCAATTGGTCAAACTGCCAATTGAAGGAGTGTTTAGATACACATCTTTCCTTTTCCATATGTTCTTGTATTTTCAAGCAGATAATTTTCCATTAACCCTTCAAAAGCTTGGTATAGAAGGGAGTCCTCTTTCAGTTATTTTATGGACCTCTTTGATAGGGAAAGAGTTCATAGAGTTCACCTATGCAAATTTTTCAAACTTCTTCATCCATACATTGATAAAAATATTGACAAATACTGAAAAGCCAAGGATAAATGATGATATGAAGAAGATTTTACAGTTTTCAGAACAGACCAAGACTGGTGATTGGTATTTGTATGAAAATCACACTGAGATTAGAGTGTTTGGATCCAATTTTTTACACTACAAGCTACCCAAATTTGTATCAATGAAGGTTTTTTCCTTGGAGTATATCAGGAAAATATTAAATTATGATTCTATCAACTTCTTAGCAGCAAAGAAAAAAACACAGTTTAAATTGAAGAATCAAGTGGGACCATTCATTTGCAATCATAGAGATGCAAAGGCAGAAGAAGCTAAGCAGTTATTAGAATACAGGTTTGAAGAGAGATAATATTGGAATTATGATCCACAAAGGAAACTGAGTAAAATGACGGTTAAGTGTAAAATGACACCCTACATTCATGAGACAAAACCAGAGATAGAGAAATATGCCAATTAGATTGAGTGGACAAAAAATACTTTAGTAGATGCAGTGAAGAAAAGTGATACTAGTCACACTTTACAAACTACAGATCAAACAGAAAAAGCCACCAAGAGGGTAAGAGAAGAAGAAAATTATGTTGCTAAAACCACTAATGAAACTAGGTTCAAGATAAGATATAATAAAAGGCCTAAAAAAGATCCAGTAGGTAAAGAAAAGGTAACCATTGATGTTGAAGAAACAGATCTCCCAAATACCAACAGAGAGACTGCCACTGTTATCATAAATGAGCAAGATACAAAGAATAAAAATGAAGAATAGGTTGATAATGGAAATACACAGTTGATAGAGAAACATCAGAACATGGAAGCTTCATCCTCACAAAAAACTAAGGAGAAAGATTTAGATATCAGGGAAAAGTACAATAGATCAAGTTAAAGAATGAAGAGATCAAAAATGATATCTACTCTCAATTTCTAAAACAAACGCCAAGTATTCAAAATAGACTTTTTTCTGCCTTTGATTATGCAAATAAAAAACTAATCATGTCGGTATTGCGGCCTACAATGAAAACACCAAAGGCAGTGGAAGATTACAAGAATATTGATTTAGAATTTCAAGCAGAAAAAAATCATGCTCTTGATCAGATAGAATTTCATAGACAGAGTTCAGAGATGCTATACTCTACTATTACAACCAAAGATATGAGTGTTTAGAAACTTTAGAACACTATCAAAAACATGAGAGATCAAATGAAACTGGACAAGCATCCTTATATGCTAAAGATATCAGGATCAAATCTTTAGAAGAATTGGTCTTGCTGGTTGGATATGACCTTGCAAATGTCAAAGCAACAGAACAGTTAGTGAAGAATAAAAATGAGGGCATTGTAGCATTGAGAAAACAACTTAAATTTCCATCAAGTGAACATCCTCAAGCTAAGGAAATAATACAAGGACAAAATGAGAAATATGATATGATGAATTTGATCTTTTAGCTGACAGCATAGATCAAAAAGATGGAGATTCAAATGGATAAACTTTTCCATGCAAAAGAAACACCAAAAACATTAGAAATTCCTTCAGTTATTCCTATTGTCACTACAGTTATGCCATCAACTCTAGTAGAAGAGTTGGCACCCAAAGAGCCACTCACTACTACAGTGCCAGTGACATCATCTACAACATCAACTACAGAGTCATCCACTACAGCAGCTCACCCTACAGATGAGGCCAGCAAACTAGTGAAAGCTATGGAAGAAATGTCACTTCAGACAAGTGAAATTAATAGATTGAAGAAGATGGTTGATAACCTATAAAATACAAAGAAGTTGGCTCAAATAAATGCCAAAACACATGAGCAAAAGGCTATTAGACTAAATGAAGAATTAAAGAAGTTACATAAGGAATTAACCTTAAAGGAACAAATTTCATATGTGAAAAATCATTTATGGAACAAGATCATTGAAGCCATCCATGATGTGTGGCCCTCAATTCAAGTGATTTTTGAACAGAGAGATTTACTCAAAGCAGCATTAGAAGAAATTCAGAAGACTAAATATGAGCTTGAAAACAAACTAGAACAAGCAATAGAATTAATCAAGTTTCTTAACAACAAAAACAAGAAAGAGCTAGAAGAAATTGAGATTATTGACAGGACAGAAAGGAATTAACCTTAAAGGAACAAATTTCATATGTGAAAAATCATTTATGGAATAATATCATTGAAGCCATCCATGATGTGTGGCCCTCAATTCAAGTGATTTTTGAACAGAGAGATTTACTCAAAGCAGCATTAGAAGAAATTCAGAAGACTAAATATGAGCTTGAAAACAAACCAGAACAAGAAATAGAATTAATCAAGTTTCTTAACAACAAAAACAAGCAAGAGCTAGAAGAAATTGAGATTATTGACAGGACAGAAACTATCCTTGAGATAAGGAAAGTCCTCACCAAAAAGAACCTGATGAATCAGCTTGAGGAGAAGTGTGAGAATGTGAACATCACCATAACCAGGTTTATGGTCAAATTTGAGAATTTGAGGCAAAGAAGTTTGCCTAATATTTTGGTCATCAATGACAAATTAATGCCTCACGAGGATTACAATAAAAATATTAGAGAATATGCAAAGGAGAAAGTTGAAAAGTTAGGTGGACAAGGCACTCCAATAGGAAAAGTATTACTCAGAAGTTTTGAGGAATTATTTTATTTGCAGCATGATATAAGACACTTGTTTGTCATTAAACCAACTTTTTCCAGGTATACAGAAGCAGATGAGAATTTTAGAAAACTCAAGAAGATCCAAATTCCAAATGAGGAAGATTGGCAGTCATTAACAGATTTACTATAAAAGATAAAAAGGAAGAAAGATGAAAGAGAAAACAGTTTGCTGAATTGCAGTCAAAACATATTTTTATTACAGCAGTAAACATATTTTATAGTGGTTAAAGAGTAAAAGGGATTAAAGAGACTCAATGAAAGAGTATAAGATAAGCAGATCAGATTTCAAAACCAGCTTGAAATGTGTAAAGCCAGCAAGAAGGACACCAAGGAAGCCAGCTGCACCTCATTCATAATCAATTACTATTTTATTTGGATAGATAGGACAACCTGTTGATTTGTTAAGCAGTTGTCTCTATTTTTTTGTAAATATATTTTTATTTTCCTTATATAATTCCTAGAAGCATTCTAGGATATTTTGTAAAACAATTATGTATAAATACTTCATCTTTAGAAGTATTATTATGGAATAAATTGCTGAAGATTTCTATAGTCATTTTTTATTGGACTTGAAGGATTTTTTGTTGCAAATTTCGAGTAGCAGACTAGAATGGATCAATTGGCATCATATTTCAGGATTCATGTGATGAGCTATTGAATTGAAGTAATTCCTTCTTTTCATTTTTTGTCTTTCTTTGTTACATGTATTCATAATGTTTTCCAAATTTGAATGAATAAACAGGATTATTACTTCAAGATTTGTTAAAAGCACCCTATCTTTACTGGTTATCATTTCTATGTTTTCTGCTGATTTCCAGAGTAGGGAACCCTTAATTTCTCCCTCTTTTGTTTGACCTCTGACTACTACTTCTCTTTCCTGGATCAAAGAACCCTTCATTTCTCTTTATCCTAATCATATCACTTCACCCAAACAACCTTTCAAGATCTTCATGGGTTATCTATCTTACCCTAAAAACATTTGACTTTTTGACCTTGATCCTAGCTCTGTCTGCTTGATTTTTGACTCCTCAGCCCAATGGAAAAACAAATTTCCCACTATCCATCTCATTAAGTGATTTTTCCCACCAAATCAAACAAACAAAAACCAAATTGCACTATTATAACTAGCCTAATATTTTATAATTAAACAAAGTTAAATCTTATACAGAGAGCCCTCTCTGAACCCTAAGAAGGCTAGATCTTAGAGTTTAAAATTTGGTCTGTGGTTACCTCTAGTGTTCTTAGACTTTAAACCAAAATCTCGCAACTTTAGAATTACTAGAGTGATAACATAATGGCGACCATACTGGTGACTAACTAGTCCTCAGTCATAAAATAAGTCTTAAAGAAAAAAATTTCATCATCTTTTTTCCTTTAAGATTGTTTTATAATTTGTGAGTATCATTTTATCAAAAAATTTGTAAGTCTGTCTTCTAGGAAAGTTTATGATACCAGGTCTACCCCGGATCCTAAACCTGCTGTTATAGTGGACAACCCGAATAGAATTGACAAAAGGAAAAAATAGATAGAATATTTAGATATTAAAATTTCATTAAATAGAGTCAATTCATTACCACAAGAATTAGTGAGTTTACAAGATATAGTGTTTGATTTGAAATTTGAAAATTCTTTGTTCAGAAGAAAATCTGAAAGTAATTTAAGTATTGTTGTTTTAAACACTGTTTTTATTTCACTTTTGGAATCAAAACAGAAAAATATTGCAACAAACTCTGAATTAAAGAAAATCGAAAATCAAGACAAACTTGAAGAGATTAATGCCACTATTCTTAAAGAAATTGAAGAGGCTATATAATTATCCTAACTGTTAGCATATTCATCTAAACTTTCCATTCCTCATTTAGATACCACTACATCATCTATAGTTTCTACTACCATCCAATCTATAGATCCATTTAGTCCTAGATTACCATTACAGCCTAAACTATTATTTCCTTCATCCCCTACATCCATTTCATCAATTATTTTACCTTCTACTTTTTCAAACACGTCATTCTCATTTCCTACTAGTTCCTATAGTTCAATTTCACTTCCTACTACCTCCACTTCAAATTTTAGTTCTTCCACTACTATTTCTATTTCAACATTCTATAATTCAGTTTCATCAGCTACCTCTTCTAGTACAGCCCCAAGCACTTCCACTTTACCTCCTAGCCAAGCTAAAATTCAAGCTATGGATGCTAGGTATGCTCCTCTAGTTCTTCCAGGAAAACTTCATAACATGCCCCAAGATTATCAAAGTAAAATACCACAGTTTGATGCTACTACACAATATATTGCACGACAACACATAAACAAAATGACTGATTATTTTGAACTCTATGAGATAGATGAATCAAATGTACAAATGAGGTTGTTTGCATAAACATTAACAGGAGAAGTAAAGAAGTGGTTTAAAGGTCTTACTACAGGTAGTATAGCTGATTTTGATATTTTTCATAGATTATTTTTAAATAAATGGGAAAAGAAGAAAAACCCCCTACAAATATTGTCTGAATTTTATGCTATGAAGAGAGCTCCTAATGAATCAGTACAAGAATACTGCACTAGATATAACAGTGTTTACAATTCAATTCCTACAAATCTAAAACCCACTCCTTACTTTGTCTTTCTTAAATTCTCAAATGCATTTGACACTGACATGGCATATCAATTAAGAGAAAGAAATGCAAAAACATTGGAAAGAATGCAAACAGATGGTGTAGGTGTAGAAGTAAACATTCTAGCTAAAAATGAAAGATTAAGAAATGAGAGGAGAGTAACCATGAAAGAAGAAGCCTCTAGTTCAGACACAAAAATAGATATGTTAGCTAAGAATTTAGAGAGAATGATGGATAGGTTAGATAACATAGAAATAAGACCTGAATGGGATAATCAATAGCAAATCAGAAATCCCAATTTTAGGAAAAACATAAATTCAGGAAAATCAAAAGAATCAGACCCAAACCAAACAATAAAACCTCCATTTCAGGAGAAATATGTTGAAAGTTCTCGAAACAATGTTGAGGATGAGGATACCATAAATTTAATGGGATTATATGATAATAACACTATATTTCTCACATAGGAAGATCAAGAGTTATTTGAACTCCAACAACTCCAATTATAATCAGGGGAATCCTTCGATTATAAACAAGGTTATGATTTTGCTATAAATGAAGTTTGCAAGAAATATAACCTTAGGAGTAATAAAAATACTAAACCTTCTACTAAGAAAACTCCTCTGAAAATAAGAAAAAAGTAGAATCCCCAACAACAAAAGTTCTGCAAATTCTCCCTAGGGAAAATAGGAAAAACTCTAGTTCTTCCCAAGAAGTTTCCAATCCTAAAATTTCACCAAGCCCTAAGATTGTTGACATAACAGATGAAGTTTCTCAAGCTACAAAAGATTTACAAAAATCTACTGCTGCAAAACATCTGATTATGCTAAAACAACAAACTTAGTTCCTAAAACATCCACTGCTGATCCAAAATCAGTAGATCCAAAATCTGCCACTGCAAAAACAACTTCTCACAATTCTAAATCTGAAAAAACATCTACTGCTTCACAAACCATTTTTTGAAAAGAAAACAAAAACAGTAAGACACAAGAAACTAAAACGGGAAGTGAAAACGTAACTGTAGAAAAACAAGATAAACCAACATAAACTACAGTTACCAAAGAAGAGTTAAATCAAATAAGTAAATCTTCACCTTCATTCAACTTACAAACTGAAATTGCAAAGTCAAAAATACCAATTATTTTAACATAATTGGTAAAACATGATTTGTATAAATCAACCATCACTGAAACACTAAGCATAAATGATGGAGAAAACTCCATAAACTTGAATGATGATCAACCAGAGTTGATATTTGGCCCATATGTAAATGGAAAGCATCAAGATGGATCAGTTCCTCCATTTTACATTAGTTTAACCATTCAAGATCAAATATTACATAACACAATGTTAGATTCAGGAGCTTCACATAATTTAATGCCCAAAGCTATAATGGAAACCCTGAACTTAGACATTACAAGGCCTTACAAGGATTTATTTTCATTTGACTCAAGCAAAGTAAAATGCTTAGGATTAATCAAAGATTTATGTGTAACACTAGTTTAATATCCTGGTAAGAGTATACTTATGGACATTGTAGTAGCTGATATCCCACCCTAATATGGAATGTTACTATCACGCTCATAGGGAGCAAAGTTACAGGGATCTCTACAATTGGATATGTCTTATGCTACTATATCAATTTTTGGTCAACCTAAGAAGTTATATAGGGAAACATTAATGAAATATATGGTAAGTAATGTAGAAATATCAATAAATTACCCAATTTATGCTACACCTACAGACCTAGATTCATTTATCCTATGTAATGTTGAAACTGATAATGAAATTAAGACTGAACTAAAAGAAGAAAAAAAAAAAATGATAATACCTTTCATGAATATTTATGTCATTTAGCCTTTGATAGCTTAGTAAAAAATTTAGGAGTAGGAGCAGGAGTATGGATAACCAATATAGAGAAAAACCCTGCAAAAAGCCATGATTTTTGACTGAATTTTAAATGCACAAACAATATCGCTGAGTATGAAGCCCTTATTTTAGGACTCCAAATAATCAGAAATTTAGGAGGTAAAAGAATAGAAATAATGGGAGACTCAAAGTTTATTGTAAAACAAATTAAAGGTGAATATTCTGTTTACATTCCTAGATTAGGTCAATATAGAGAGACTGTACTAGATTTGATTGATGATTTATTGGAATGTAATTTCGCTGCAATACCAAGAAAGCAAAATTTACAAGCACATTCCTTAGAAACCTTTGCTAGCACTTGTAATTTACCTTTTCAGCCCAGTCATATGTATACTATAGAAGTAAATAACAGACCAATAATCCCAGACAACCCCAAATATTGGCAAATTTTTTCACAAGATTAGCAAATTTATAATTTTATTAATACTGAAGGTGAATTTCAGAACTGTAAAATAGACACTGATTTTACCATAGATCAAGATTTAGATAAGGAAATAGATTTATATAATGTAGATGTAAATAAATTAAAGTTTTCTAGACCAACTAAATTCAATCAATTAGATATAGATAAATTAGAGAGAGTAGAAATTGATGAGATAATTGATGATGAATCTAAAATATTAAATCTCAAAGATAATTTCTTACCAAAATTTTTAACTCCATTAGAAGATTTATTTGACTCAAATGATGTTTCTAGAAAACCCAAAATGGATCCACTTAGATCCGACATTGAGGAATGAAACATAGGCACAGAACTGAAACCCAAAATGATAAAACTTTCCAAAGCCTTACCTCAACAGGAAAATAAAAAATATATTGCTATTTTTAAGGAATTTCAAGATGTTTTTGCTTGGAGTTATGAGGACCCTAAATCCTATGACACCAATATAATTCAACATAAAATTCCTATAAAATAAGATCAAAAGCCCTTTAGACAAAAGTTAAGGAGAATCAACCCTGTTTTGATACCCTTAATAGAAAAAGAAGTTAAAAGAATTTATGATGCACAGATAATTGCACCAATCAGATATTTTGATTGGGTTTCTAACCTAGTTCCAACTAGAAAGAAAACATGAGAGATTAGATTATGTGTTGATTTTAGGAATCTAAGCAAAGTATCCTTAAAAGATAATTATCCTTTACCAAAAATGGATCATATTTTACAAAAGGTAGTTCGATCTTCTAGGATTTCTCTTTTAGATGGATTTTCAGGATAAAACGAGATTTTAGTCCAACCAGAGGATCAAGCCAAAACAACTTTTACTACTCCTTGGGGCACTTTTATGTATGTAAAAATTCCCTTTGGTTTAATGAATGCAGGGGCAACCTTTAAAAGAGCTATGGATATATCCTTTGCAAAGGAAATTCATGAATTCTTGGTAATTTACTTAGATGACATAACTGTATTTTCTAAGACTGGTTATGAACACTTAGATCATCTTAGACAATTCTTTGTAAAATGTAGAAAAATTGGCATCTCATTAAATCCTAAGAAAACCTTATTTGGATTAGAAGAAGGCAAGTTACTAGGACACATAATTTCTAAGGAAGGAATTAGAATATATCCTGCAAGAATAGAAGAAATTCTTAACATCAATCCACCAAGAAACATAAAAGATTTACAAGCCTTTCTAGGTAAGATTAACTTTTTAAAAAGATTCATATCCAACTTAGCTTAAATAATTAGAGAATTAAACAACATGCTCAAAAAGGGATTCAGTTCTTAAATGGACTATTAAGGCCAAAAAATATTTTGAATCCATCAAACATGCCTTAACCAAAACTCTAGTCCTTATAAGTCCTGATTTCAAAAAGAATTTCATCATTTTTTCATTTGCTTCAAAACACACCATTGTTGCAGTTTTACTGCAGAAAAATTACCAGGGTTATGAACAGCCCATAGCCTTCTTTAGTAGAACACTTAGAGATGCATATTTGAAGTAGAATATTATGGAAAAACAAGCATTAGCTTTGGTAAAGGCCATTAAATACTTCAGAGTTTACATTCTCTATTCTCACATTACTGCCTATATCCAAAATGTTGTTGTAAAAGACAATCTTACTCGGGATGGTCCTCATGGAAGAATATGAAAGTGGATGGCCACTATATTAGAATATGACATAGAGATAAAACCCACAAAGTTGATAAAAGGTCAAGAATAGTTTTCCTAACGGCTAGTTTAGCCTTCTCTACATCTATTTAAACTTAATGTCCTGATCTAATCTCTCACCTAGTCTTGATGATGAACCACACTGGTTGGTTCGAAACGTGTCGACAATGTTCCATTGCATGTGATTATTACCGAAATATTTTTTACAAATTTTATGATGGATCGCAGAAGCATAGATTCCAAAAAGGTCAAGATTTAGCCAGACTTATGGATGAATCAAATTTTCATGCCCTAGACATAAATTTTATTTCCCAAATAGATGATCAGGAAAATATGGTGACTCCAGAGATCAGTGAAGCCTTTTCAAACTCACCATGGTATGTGGATATTATATTTGTATTACTAAAATTACAAGCTCCTCCTAGTTTATCAAGAACAAAAGCTAGATTCCTAAAGCTTAAGGAAATAAGATTTTGTATTTTAGACAATTTAATTTTTTGGAAAGATCAAAGTGGGATTTTATTAAATTGTTTATTAAAAGAAGAAGCTGACAAAGTATTACAAGAATTTCATGCAGGTGACTGCAGAGGACATCTATACTGGAAAACTACTGCACACAAGATCCTGAGAACTGGTTTTTATTGGCCTACCTTGTTTTCAAATGTCAAAAAATATGTGACCTCCTGTCATAAGTGTCAAATCTTTGAGGGTAAGAAAAAGATGTTAACCCTGCCCTTAAATCCTATCTCTACAAAAATTCCATTTCAACAATGGGGTCTTGACTTCATTGGAGAATTCGCCCCCATCATCAGCCCAACACAAGTGGATTCTAACAGCCACTGACTATTTTACCAAGTGGATTGAAGCCATACCCTCTAGGCAAGCCACAGATACTATCATTGTCTCCTTCCTAGAAAGTAACATTATTTCAGGATTTGGATGTCCCTAAAAGATAATTACTGACAATGCAACAACATTCAAATCTAAGAAAATGATTGAATTTTTCCATAAATACCATATTACCCTGGGTCATTCTACAACATATTACCCTTAAGGTAATGGCATAGCTGAATATTCAAATAAAAGCCTTGTAAACATCATCAAAAAGTTACTGGAAGATAACAAAAAGGCTTGGAATAAGAATTTAGTCAATGCCTTTTGGGCAGATAGACTTACAACTAAAAAATCTATTGGTACATTCCCTTACCAAATTGTCTATGGAATGGATGTTGTTTTTCCTTCCTCCCAAGGAGTACCAATGATGAATATTATCCAAGAGTTACAAGTGGAAACAAATGACATTCAAAGAAGGATCAATCAAACTATTCACTTGCAACAAACAAGGGAAGAATTTTATATCGAGTCTCAAATTATCCAGGATAAGATAAAGAATTTTTTTGATAAAAAGACTAAATAAGATGATTTTTACAATGGAGATAAAGTGTTAAAATGGGATTCAAGAAGAGAAGACAAAGGTAAACATGGAAAATTTGATTTTCTATTGAGAGGAACTTTTGTGATTTATGGATATAGAGGTAATAATGCTTTCTACCTGAAAGAAGTGGATGGATAAGATATGCTAGATGGACTAGTAAATGGCAGAATGTCGAAGCACTACTACTCTCTTGAGATAAAAAATAGTCAGTTTCATTTACTTTTGTCATTGTACATATATATTGAAGATTTTAGATTGGATTGGATATGTTCCTAACAAATTTGAAGCCCGGAGAGAAGGCCCTAAGCTTTGAGAGGTAAATATCATAAATATGAACAAGTGCGGAGATCATAAAGATACTTACACGGTCACCATAGTCAAATTTCAAAGGCCACTAGTCTTAAAGTTCTTGACATTTCACTAGGAAATTCCATCCACAAGTGGAGCCACTGTTAGGATCCTATAATAATAGGATTCATAATTTTGAAATGACTTCGATAGTCTTGTAAATATATAAATACCTTTCCTTTTGCAAGTTGTTTTCCCATATTTGAAAAATGAAAAATAACAAAAAATGAAAAGAGGGTAAAATTCCTAAAATAATGATCAAAGGACTTAGAAAGAAGATAGACCCCAAAAGAAAAAGGAGATAAAAATAAGACCTGAAAGTGAGCAAGTCAAAATGAAACTACTATTTACTTCACTGGAAGAATAATGATTATGTGCAGATTGTCAATAAATGCCATAATCCATGATCAGTTAAACAAATTAATCTTAACTTTTCATGCTTTGAATTTCATGTTTTAGATAGAGAATAAAGATATGTCAAATAGTATAAACTTGACAAATCAATAGATAAGATAGAGAATAAATGAGGAGCTCAATAGTTTAATCTGAGCCCTTGGATGAAATAAGGTTAGACTTAGATAATTTTTGTGTTTTAAAAGAAAATTGATTTAGGGTTGCAAGCCTAAATGCACCCATGGAAATGAAGTAAAAAAATGTTAGAAATAATGATGGGTAGGTAGAAAGAAATTGTGCAAGCATGTAATAGAGCATCATCAGGAAAAAATTACTAATTTCCCCTCCCCCACAATGATTCAATATTCTAAACCTTCAGTTTAAAAGGCTCAGAGCATTTCTTTGACTTCTATTGGGACCAGACTCAAGCCTCGATGACTGATTGGTTAAAAATATTGAATTCCAATACAAAACCTATATTCATCAACATTTACCCTTCATCCACAAATCATAATCCATTTTCCCAAGTAAAAACCCATTTTTACTTAGCAAAAGTAAAAACCCTAAATAAACTAATCTCATTTCCTTTCAAAAATCATTCAAAAAACCCATAAAATGCATTTTTCCTAAGTTAAAGTGTAAAAAATACAACAAAGACAAGCTATGCTTTAATTTACACTTTACTTAGTGTAAAAACATGTATTTTTATTCATATCATACATTACCCCTTTTTTCATACTAACTTCTAACTTATTTATTAACTCCCTAAAACTATACCCTACCGTATAGTATAAAACCATTTTTTAGAATAACCCACAAAACCCTCTATTTGAATGTTTAAACCAATGCTATTATAACCCATGTGATGAATTAAAACCCACCCTTATCCCATTGGTTTAAACTTATCAGATAAAACAAAACACCTCGCCCCCTATAGTTTTAAACATTTATCAAAATGTTTAAATACTATATAATAAAACTCACGCCCGTAACTAAAAAATTAGTTAATGTTTTAATTAAAAAGTGTATATGAATATTATCCCCTGCCTATATTCTAAGCCTAAGGTTTAAACTTTAATAAACACATATTCATAAAGTTTATAACTGACCCTGCCGCATATATTAGACACTGGACCCCACTCCCAAATCTTGATGCAGCTCTCAAAGTAGATCTTGACTATTTGCATGAGTCCTTCACGATCCAACGATGGAAAATGCATATCGCAAATAAACTTGTGCGATATCCACCATCTCATTTCTACGTGAAATGGGTGGTATTTTGAATTTCTCCCTCCTCCATGGGGTTCCTTCTTACAGGATCACGTTCATTTCATCCAAAACATCTTACCACCTAAAGTGAACGCAATAACCACTCATGGATTTATAGCCTTTGAGCTCAAAAACTACCATTTTTTCCTTGACCACCATTTATTACAGGTGCCACTTAAACCCTAATTTGCCTAAATGGCATTCGAAATGCATTGATTTTCTCTCTTTCTATGTGTAACCACTATATAAGATATTCCAAATTTGAACCAAGCATTTTCCACTATTTTCATGCCAAAAACCTACAAATTACAGCCTGTACCTATTGAAGACTGCCGAAGAGCTTTGAATTGCTCCAGAGATCCAAAAGAAACCATTGAATCTATTCAAAAACCTCAGAGACTTCTTCAAAAACCAATACCTGCTATAAGAGGTATTCCTCTAGCAATTAAACCTACTTCGATTTGAAAGGACTTTAAAAAGGAACAAATTACATTTAGAGTTCAAATCCACCTAAACAAGCCTATTAAAATATCCAAAAAACAGGCCAAACCTTATCAAAATTTCTAAAAAAACCCTGTTTATGCTGTGCATTGCTTTAAACTCAAAATTGAGGCTAGAAACCCTCTAAAGGTAGCCTAAACTTTTTTGCCTAATCTCAAAGGACTTTTAGCCCAATTACTCATTGAAAAAACCCAAGGAGAGACCATATTTTTCCTATTTCAATCAAAGAAATCCTTATCAGAGTAAAAAATACTTCTGCAAATTGTTTAATCTTGTAGAAGTAACTAGAAAAGCGAAAAGACTCAAAATTCCTAAATCTACTCTTGCTACATCTTGTAAGACTGCCATAGTAGTAAATACTCTACAACCCCTTGTTGTAGACATTGATCATACCCCATTAGTAGATATTGACTATAAGATATCATACCCTATTGTAGAATTAAATTTGTTGGAACTTTACAACTGGAGCTATGAAAAATATTTGGATAATGTTGAAGAAGTTAAAATTTGGGAACCACACTTGTCCAAATATGTTGTTCCAGTTACCCAATCATGCCTAGAAGTCATTAGGTTATGCCATCATCATTATATACCTGAGCAACGAGAAATAGTCAATGCCAATAAAGAATTACTTTTTACTATTACTCAAGTTTCTTAACAGCAAAAAACAAGCAAGAGAATTAATCAAGCAATAGAATTAATCAAGTTTCTTAAAAGCAAAAACAAGCAAGAGCTAGAATAAATTGAGCTTACTGAAAGGACTAAAACTATCCTTGAAATAAGGAAAGTCCTCACCAAGAATAACTTGATGAAATAGCTTGAGGAGAAGTGTGAGAATATGAACATCACCATAGCCGAGTTTATGGTCAAATTTGAGAATTTGAGGCAAAGAAGTTTTCCTAATATTTTGGTCATCAATGACCAATTAATGCCTCAAGAGGATTACAATAAAAAGATCAGAGAATATGCAAAAGAGCAAGTTGAAAAGTCAAGTGGACAAGGAACTCCAACAGGAAAATTCTTACTAAGAAGTTTTGAGGACTTATTTTATTTGCAGCATGAGATAAGACACTTGTTTGTCATTAAACCACCTTTTTCCAGGTATACAAAAGTAAATGAGAATTTCAGAAAGCTCAAGAAGATCCAAATTTCAAATGAGGAATACTGGCAACCATTAATATATTTACTATGAAAGATAAAAAGGCAGAAAGATAAAAGAGATAACAGTTTACTGAATTGCAGACAAAACCGATTTTTATTATAGCAGTAAACATATTTTACATTGGTTAAAGAGTATTATGGATTAAAGAGAATTAGTGAAAGAGTATAAGATAAGAAGATCATGTTTCAAAACTAACTTGAAATATCTAAACCTAGCAAGAAGGACATCAAGGAAGCTAGCTGCACCTCATTCAAAATTAGTTACTATTTTATTTGGATAGATAGGACAGCTTGCTGATTTTTTAAGTAGCTGTCTCTATTTTGTTGTAAAGATATTTTTATTTTCATTGGATAATTCCTAGAAGCATTCTAGGATATCTATAAAAAAAAATATGTATAAATATTTCATCTTTAAAATTATTATTGTGGAATAAATTGTTGAATATTTTTGTAGTCATTTTTTATTGGACTTGAAGGATTTTGTGCTGCGATGAGATATTGAAGTGAAGTATTTCTTTCTTGTCATTGTTTGTCTTTCTTTGTTACATGCATCCATAATGTTTTCCAAATTTGAATGAATAAACAAGAGTATTACTTCAGGATTTTTTAAAAGCACCCTATCTTTATTGTTTATCATTTCTATGTTTTATACTGATTTCCAAAGTAGGGAACCCTTAATTTCTCCCTCTTTCGTTTGACCTCTTCCTACTACTTCTCTTTTCTGGATCAAAGAGCCCTTCATTGCTCTTTATCCCGATCATATCACTTCACCCAAACAGCCTTTCAAGGTCTTCATGGGTTTCTATCTTGTCCTGAAAAAATTTGACTTTTTGACCTTTTGTCTGCTTAATTTTGGACTCCTCAACCCAATGGAAAAACATATTTCTCACTATTCATCTCATTAAGTAATTTTTCCCACCAAATCAAATAGACCAAAACCAATTTGCACAATCATAACTAGCCTAATATTTTATAAATTAAACAAAGTTAAATATTATAGAGAAAGCCCTCTCTGAACCCTAAGAAGGCTAGATCTTAGAGTTTAAAAGTTTGTCTGTGGTTACCTCTAGTGTTCTTAGAGTTTAAACCAAAATTTCACAACTTTAGAATTACTAGAGTGATAACACCTTCTTGCTTATATATTCCTACCAAATAACATGGCCAGTATTTTCCCCTTTTCTACTCAGTTGTTCCCTTGCGCTCTACTACCTTCTCTCTCTTTTTCATCACTAGCTCTATTTTTGGGAGTTCTACGGGATGTTCATTGTCTCTCATCCCTGCCACCTATGCCCCCACCTGCCTTCAGGTTTTACACAACTGCAACGTCTCCTTGCCTATCTTGATTGCGCTCCACCACCTGTCCCTTTCACTCCTATCCTTCTGCAACTCAAAAATGTCTTGTCCAAAACAAAGGCCCCAACAAGGGATGAGTTGGCTAACCTCCCTAATCACTAGGATTCCAATTGAGCACTTTGTGGATTAGCTCCTCAAGTCATGGATTCAACCCTTGAGCTATGGAGAATCAACTTTGATCTATGTTATTCACTTTTTTTCTCATGGCAAGGTTTGGATGTTGTTAGATTGATCACTGAACACTATTGTAAATCATACTTTTTGGAAAGAAATAACAGACTGATTTGAAGCTATTTTGATGGAATTCTTGTGGTAAAGTGATTTGACATTTTTTCTTCTTATGTTTTGCAAATGTGTGAATGTATTGTGATTTGATATTCATTCCATTTCTGAATGTAATTATTTCCTAAGTTAGAAAGACATAATTATTTAAGCTTATGCTCTGTTTTGGAGGAATAGTTACAATTTGTTTCATATTCTTCTAGTAGAAAAGAATTGATATCTCTTATGCTCTCTTCCTAAACCCTAACAGTCTAGACCATTCCATCAAGATACCCCTTTTGTGTTGAACTTCTTACCTACCTTTCTCCATCAGATCCTTGCAATTCTAATCCTTGTTTACCTTGATCTAGTTCCTTCCTTGACCTATTCACCATCCAACACCTCAAAATCAATCAATAAAACCCCTGCGCTACTATACCTAGCCTAATATCTCATTGATCCATTCATATTGGCTAATACCCATTAGAGAGAGCCCTCTCCTGCCTAGTAGTTCTAGCTACTTGGTGAAATATTTGTCTCTGGTTACTTTTGTTGGTCTCTTCTTAGCCTCAGAGACCTGGTGGAGTGATAACAAATACTAAGTTAAATAAAGCATCATTTGCGAACTTCTTGGATCAGTTTCTAGTCTCTCCATGTGACATCACATACTAAATGCAAAGTATGCTAGGTTATTTTGAGGTTGACTCAGAAGCATACCACTTATAAGAGACTATCAAATACAGGGAGCATGAAGAAGGTGGAACTTTGAGAGAAAGACTTGAATTTGAGAGACCTTGCAAGCCTTCTCTCTATTGATACTAAAGAGAAGTGACATTTTGAGTTACACACTCAAATTTTGTGTAGAAATTACACCAATGGATTCAATCTGATCATGTAATGTACTAAAATAAGATATTGAATCCTTCTACAATATTTGTAGAAAATAAATCACAATCACTCAATCACATGCAAGAGAAAGGAGTAAATAAATCACACAACAAAATATTTTCCCAGGGAAAGAACTTGTTCAAAACCCCTCTATCATATATTTTGCATAGTCAAAGAATCATGAAACAATACAATTCTTTCTCACAATGAGAAAATCTTGCACCTTACCGATTGTCTCACCTTGATCCTACTAAAAAATGACTAGAAACTCTTAGGAAAAATTGACCAACACTTAGAAATTTCTTAGCCCCTGCTTAGCCCAGCCTTGTTCATGCAATCCCTAGGAAAAATAATTCCTATTAAATAGGAATTCCAACTTTCCTTGACTGCGCAATCCTTCATGATCCTTCCTTTGACTTTATAATTGTGCTTGGGCAATTTTCTAATAATGCAACTCATAGTTAACTTCCCATTAACCTCTGTATCAAGTGGGTCGTCATTATAATTGGCATGCATGAAACTAATAATATAAAATCATCAGTTACCTAATAGATATCTACTTGTGAATTAATCTAATTTAATTACTTGACCTCCCACTAGCCCATCACTCAGTTAGAGCTAGTGAAACTAATTTTAACTCAATTAATTTGAGTTAAATGATTACACATTCACCCCACTAATGCATTAACTACAACTAGACCCCAAAAATAATAGAATCACTCTACATGCCTCAACTTTGAACCTAAACTTGAATTTCCTAAGATAACTCAGTCTTTCTAACTTAGTTAACTGATACAAGTTGTAATGAGATCACATTACAATTTATTTTTCAATTTATTTAAGCGATAAATAAATTGTATGCCCACATTTAGCACTCTTGTGTAACTAAATTCCTCACTCATGTGTGACTGCAATCCCACACCATTTATGTGGCCATTTTTTTCCTTTCCGGATGCCATTTCACTATTTCTTGTTGCAAATTTCAAAACTCACTCTCAACAAGAAAGGAATCAATCTATCCCAATCAGGTACCTTTGAAATTTTATTTCATGCAACACTTCTCTAGTGTTATTTGCACATGAAACTCTCCTAAAACTAAATATCCTCTGAACAAATGAATCATTATAATGCATTTGTCATCAGATTCTTCTAATTGCTACTAGCTACTGCACCTGTCTACTGGACTCTCTATGCTACCATTGACATCTGCATCTATGCCCTCTTGACTGTTGCCAACTCTGATATGCACTCCAGTATCTGACATATGTCACTCTAATTTATATATTCCTGAAATCTAACTACATCAATCCAACCAATCCTTCCTACTACTATTGTACTGTGGGCTGCACATAGCCAGGTTCAATCCATGAGACACACCATCTCAATGGACGCTGCCCCAATTTTCCTCTTGGGATTATATCTGCACATCACCCCACCTCACACCTAGAGGTATAGTTGCATGTACTCCCTCTACCCATATGGCTCAAAATTTCCCTTTCCCAGAGGTCTCTACTTGAGTGGACTCTTCCGCACAGTCTCCTCTTTGCTTCTCTAATTGTGGTTGCTCCACAACCTTCTGAGATTGCATGTTGAGAGGCTCCCTCTCAACCACCAAGTCAATAACCTCTTATTTTTTCTTCAAAGAATTGCATGTATATTTTACCTCAAGTGCATACAGGTTCTTGACTCACACACATTGCAATTTTCCCACTCTCACAAAATTTTCTAAAAAAAGAGCTAATTTTAAATTGACTATATCTCCCTCATCCAAGCTTTGATTCGACTGATGTTTTTTTCAATTTTGATTTTTTTCAAAAGGAATCCAAATATACTATTTGTTTTTGAAAATTTTGCATCAAAATTTTCACATATTCTCTGCAAACTTTCCGCAAAAAAAGATCCTGCTCTGATACCATGTAGAAATTACACCAACGGATTCAATGTGATCATGTAATGTACTAAAACAAGTGTCTGAATCCTTATAAAATATTTGGGGAATATAAATCACGATCGCTCAATCACATGCAAGTAATAGAAAGAAGTAAATAAATCGCACAACAAAATATTTTATTGGTGAAAGTACCTATTCAAAAACCCTCTATAATATATTGTACATAGTCAAAGAATCATGAAATAATACAATTCTTTCTCACACTGAGAAAATCCTACACTCTACCGATCGTCTCACCCTGATCCTGCTCAAAATTTACTAGCAATTCTTAGGCAAAATTGACAAAAACTTAGTCAATTCTCAACCCCTGCTTAGCCCAACCTTGCTCAGGCAATCCCTAGGAAAAATAATTCCTATTAAATAGTAATTTCAACCTTCCTTTACTGTACAATCCTTCTCAAGCCTTCCTCTAAATTTATAATTACACTTGGGAAGTTTGCTAATAATACAACTAATAGTTAACTTCCCTTTAACCTTTGTCTCAACTAGTTCAACATCAAAATAAACATGCATGCAACTAATAATAGAAAATCATTAGTTTCCTGATAGATCACTACTTGTGAATTAAATCTAATTTAATTCACTTGGCCTCTCACTAGCTCATCATTCAGTTAGAACTAGTTAAACTGATCTTAACTCAATTAATTTCACTTAACTGATTACACATGCACCTCACTAATGCATTAACTGCAACTGGACCCCCAAAAAAATATAATCACTCTACATGCCTCCCTCAACTCAAATTTCTTGAGTTAACTCAGTCTTTCTAACTTAGTTAGCTGATACAATTTTTTATGTGATGAAATTACAATTTATTTTTCGATTTATTTAAGGGTTAAATAAATTATACGCATACATTTAGTGCTACTGTGTAATTGAATTAAGCACTCATGTGTGAATATAATCCCACACTAGTTACGTCGTCAATTTTTGTCCTTTCTGGATTCCAATTTCACTGTTTCTTGTTACAAAGTTCAACATTTTGGACATTGCCTAGTATAATATTGAAATTTCTCCATTGTATCATTGAAGCTACTCCACTACCATTTAAGTGAAAGTATGAATTGTTTGAAAAATGACCAAATTAGATGAAGTATTAGAGTTCCTAAAAAATGGATATTATCTATTGTTGAAGACAGTTAAAATCAACAAGGAAACTTGTCTAATATTAAGATCTATCTACAAAATGCACAAGAAAAAATTAAATTTTTTTAGCTTGATTCACATTTATAGGGAGATGAGTTACAAAAGAGTAGTCATCATTTTGAACTTTTTTTTGTTCAAAACAAATATTCATTTTACTTTGAGACAGAATCTCATTAACATTCAAAAAATAAATTTGATTTGGTCCCTATTGCAAGAGCATATTTGCATGCAGAATTAGAAGTTCAGTTTGTACTTCCCAAGCCCATCATTAGACCTTGGGAAGAGCTTGTCAAAAAAAAGAACAAAAATAGTCTTGGACATGACAAGGATGTCTCCTTTTATACCCCAAACTATTCTAAGCCTATTTAGTTTCATAGTGTTGGACTTCAAAACAACTCATCATCACATGTTCATGTTCCTAATTTGCAACCACAGATCGTAAAATGACAATATTGTGACAAAGTTGGCCATGTGAAAGATCATTGTTTTGATCTTCAACCATGTGAGCATTGTGGTTAGAAAAATCATCATTCAAACAAATTCCTAAAAAAAAAGCCTCATGCAAGAATGAAGATTCACCTTGGAAAGATCTCTTCTTGGCAATTGGATTCAACATCCAAGAAAGCCTCATGCAAGAGCGAGAATTAACCTTGGAAAGATCTCTATTGGTAATTGTATTCAACATCCAAGAAGATATTTTGATCATATAACATAATTTATTTATGGGTACTAAAAAGTTTTACAATTGGTTTTTCTTCATCTTCTTGCCTTGTATCTCACAGGGGGGGAATTGACTATCATCTATAAGTTTCAAAGACAAATAAAGCGAGAATGAGCCACAACCTGAACCTTCTTCTTAAGCCTATAACTAGAGACAACTATACCCATATTCATATTTGTATCCATAGACAAAATCCCAAGGCCATGCATATTTTTGGTGGCCTTCCTATTGTTAGTGGCCTTCCTCAAACCACCATAGGTTGAGACCTCCATTTTCAACTTGAGTTTCTCCTTTTTTTCCACAAGTTTAAGGCCTCCCCTTTTTTAGGTTGATGGTCTCCCTTTCCAAATCATTAAGGAGCACTTCCTTTAGCAGAAGGCTTGAGCTTCTTGCCATATTTTCTAGAGTTATGAGAATCACAATAAGCGTTACAGGTTGAGACCCAAAGGTCTCCCTTCTCAAAAAAATTGGGAGCACTTCCTCTAGCTGAAGACTTCAACTTCTAGCCAGATTTGGAAGAGTTGTAGGAACCGCACTAAGAATTCTTGTGTTGGTGGTCATCATTAAACCACCACTAGTTGAGACCTCAAGTTATCCTACCTTATTCCATCTTTTCATAGAGCACATTCAACCATTTTTTGCCACCTTTTTATTACAACTCTTTTCTTGGACTCATATATAACCCTTCAGATTAGGGTGGGGGGGGATGTTGGAAACATAATCTACTAATAATTATGGTGTGGAAGTTCAACAATCACTAGAGTTGAAGAGACCTTGGAATATTAAACCAATGGTCATAAGGATTGTATAAAGTTATATCTTTGTCAATATAAATGTAATTGTTAATGATTTATCTTATATTTTGTTCAAAATTCCATGTATTTGTTTAACACATAGGAATATGATGCATTCTTTTTCTAGAGAGAGAAAAATGGATTTATGACACTCAAGTGATTTTTGAGTTGATAAACTCATAAGGGATTTCTTTTTTATAAAAAACATGAGAATCAGATTTCCTCAAGGATGATAAACCACTAGGAACTTTTTGGGTTGATAAAATAATGTTAGGGGGAGACACACAAGTGCTTGCTAAAAGGATTTGATAAACCACCAAGTGATTTCCTTTGGGTTGATAAACCACTTGTGTGCTTACTCAGTAGGTTGATAAACCACCTGGATAGTGGGATCTTGACTACTGCAGTAGCTAATCCAACTAATTCAGCTCCCATTATGCTTACAATAATTCTATGGACTTTTCTTAAGACTCTATGTGCATTATTCAATCCGTTGTGCTTTTTTTTCACTAATTTTCGAGCTCATATGGTGTTACAGTTGGGGTTGTTGAAAAATCACTTGAGAAATGAACTGTACCACTTACTTAGCTGACTAGTTATTGTTGAGAGAACCATTTTGAAATTACCTCCTCAAGATCTAAATTTGTCTTAGGGGTGGTTGATTGTAATGAATATTGCAATGAAATTTTCCTATTGTTGGGTGGAGGGTTGAAATCCCACTCTTTGTTGCTATTCATTTGAATATAATAAAATAATTTTCTTACGTGTATATATTATGCATTGCAAATATGAACATTATTTCTTTGTGATACATGCATGTATTATAATTGTTAATGGAATAATATATTATTCATGTCTGACTATGTGATATGCTTTATGTGTAAGTGTATTTATCGTGATTATAAGGGACCTGGAGTCCTTTTTTTTAAGTTAATATGCTAATGACACACTAAAATGTTACACTGTGTAAATTCCATTAGCTAGTATGCTATGGACATTAAGGGTCTTAGTAGGTTTGAGACCATGGTCATATTTTCTGAGTGGGGATTGACTACAATGCATCATATGGCATAATAGTTGGATATCATTAATAAGGATCCAGTCGATGATAAATATTTATTAACATTTCTCCAAGAGGGTGGTTGTTACACTGCCAAAAGTGCATGGAAAAATAATGGGCACAAATTGATGGTGGGGATGGCTAGCATGGATTCACTCTGATTCTACCAAAGGGTAATTGATTTATATGGTTAGTTTAAGCTAAATTTTATTTGATGATTTTTCCCTGTGCATACTTATAAATGTGTTGAATTTCAAAGACGAGTGTTTAGTAGCCAACGTAGGGCCATTGTAGGAGGACCCAAACTTTTGGGAAGCTAATTCATTTGATGTTAGTGACCAATGAGGTAGCGTATTTTTTATTGCTTATGTGTATAAAGTTGTCTATGTAGGGAAGAGGTATCTAAAGAGCATGGTACATGTTCACTATTGTTGTCCTTGACTGAAGTTATGAGGGTGTTGTTTAATTACAAGTGTAAATCTTACTAACGGTCATCCTATACAAATCTTTCCATTGGTTGATAGTATTAAGTCTCTATCAACCTATATTACAATATTTTCTAGTTGAGGTAAGTCAATTGGTTGGGTCATATCGACTAATATTGTCTAGTCCACATAATTTGACAAGTTGGGTCATTTCAACGGAACTTTTCTAGTCATGCTAATTCAACGGTTATGGTAAGTTACCCAATTGTGTTAAGTTTATTGGTTGAGTTGTATCGACTAGTTTTGTCACATCAACTAATTATGTTTGGTCGACCATTTGGGTTGTGTCAAAAATCACTTGAAGAAATGACTAAGTATTCCAAAGTTAATTTCACAGGCTTTGGGGAACTAAGAATATTATAACCCCATTTGATTATTGAGATCATGGATGTTTGGTTAAATGAAAGTAGCACCTTCTATTGAGCTAGTTTAGTCTAGGTGGTGGAAGGGAATGTTACATAGCGTATGGTCACAAATTTCTTGAGGATTAGGGATTGAGGGATAAGCCACCCTTGAAATATTTCCATATCATCGTTTTAGTAAAAAGTAACAACTACTGTGAATTTATGCCCATGGTCACAAGGATGCTAAGTTGTAGTACTTGAGGCATAGGATCCATCGACATATTCGCAAGTCATGCTTATAAAAAAAGTGAATTCTTGGGTATTTTTCTCAATATTATGATATATAATCTCTTGGTCATTCCCCTTGTCATGAAGATCCATGTTCTAGCCCTAAGAATTTAAATACTTTGACATATAAAAAAATTGAGGATTTTTTGATGTGCATACATTGAAAACCACCTATATCCCAATATCTTAGTGCCTTGAATTGTTCAACTGATAGAAAATTTTATGGCTTCTGACAAAACAAATTATCATCATTTGTACTCTAAAGGTCCCTTTTTCCATAATTTTCTAATTTTAAATATTATGGGTGATTTCCCAATATTATAGTATAATAGGCCAATTTTGTGGCTCATACTATTTTTCCTGGTTCCAACACTTAATCATAGAGATGTGGAGTTATAGCACCTAACACCAAAGGTTTTATTAGTCCTCGCATATCAGTGGTTTTAGCAATGTCGTTGGTTACAACCCTCAATCACAATATCCTTAAGATATATCACCTAAAGCTAAAGGCCCTTGAAAAAGGTCAATTTTGTAAATTATTTTAGTGTTAAATGTTTATGGGACTTCTTTCGGTATGCCAATATAACAAAGCATGATCACATTATATGGGAATATAATGTAAATATAAGGTGCATAAAAAAAACTTTTGAATGGGTTGTATAGATAGGAGCTCATATATGTTAAAGAATTATAGAAGGTAAGTAAAATTATCAATTTCATAAGCACCAAAATTTGGTAAGTTGCTTTGAAGGAAGGACCAAAACAAGCAATAGATTTGACATTGTGAAAGCGGACATCTATAACATGGAATTAAAGGGAGAGGCTAAATTTTAATAGTGGGTTGAAGGAAGCACAAAATAATAAAGTATTACATTGGTAAAAACAACGATTATGGAAGAGGTTCCTAAAGTGGTATATAACATATTTTGTAGTTCCAAAAGTTAGGATATGAAGGAAGCATCTGGTTGAGAGAAAATATTTGCATAAGCGACTAAAAAGATTCAAAAAGTGAAAATAATTGATGACGTGACTATAAAAATTCAAAGAGAGTAAATATTTTAATGAATTGACTACAAAATTTCAAATAGAACAAATATTGATAAGGTGATCGTAAAAATTCAAAAAATAAGAGTGGATCGGAAAAGAAAATATTACATAGTAGATTTTAGAGGGGATTGGTGCCTCCTCTAGGTTGGTGCCTCTAAAGAAGAAGAGGGGATTGGTGTCTCCTATAGGTTGGTGCTTACAAAGTAGAAAGGGGGATTTTTGTCTCCTATAGGTTAGTTCCTACAAAGAACTATTAATTTAATTATGTTTTGTGGTTTTCTCCTAGAAGGATTTCCATGTATATCTTGTGCTACATGATTTGCTTACAATATTGATATTTTATGGTTTTTGAATATTTCTAATAAGTAAAAATAGTAATACATTGATTCACCATTATCCCCGCTACCTCTAAGTCTCTCAATGTAATTGTGAGTCCAACATATAATGCTTTAATAAAGAATGGGGCAATTTGGAAGTTGGTAAATCCTACATTTAGAGAAAAACCAATTGGCTACAAGTGGGTCTAAGCACATAAGTACAAATAAAATGCCTCGAATTTAAAGGCACATAGAAAGGCTTATAATAAAAATATTTGCACAAAAGGAAGGTATTAATTATGAGGAAACATTTTCCCCATCACAAAATGGGTCACCATCCACACTCTCTTTTCCTTTGTAGCATAGAATGGATGGAAATTATATCAAATCGATACTAAGGCTATTTTCTTGAATGGAGACTTGAAAGAGAATTCCTTCAAGTCTCCACCAAAACACCTTTTTGTAAAGTGAAAAGAATAAAAGACATTCAAACTTGTCAAATCCTTATATGCCCTAAAAAAAGAACGCATACCTGGTATGAGACAGTACGTGAGCATATTTTGTAATTGAATTTAAAATACTTTAATATTGATTAGATTTTGGTCAAGAGGGTGGTTGTTACACTACCAGAAGTTCATGGAAAAATAATGGGGCACAAATTGATGGTGGGGATGGCTAGCATGGCTTCACTCTAATTCTACCAAAGGGTACTTGAATTATATGGTTAGTTTAGGCTCAATTTGATTCGATGATTTATGCCTTGTGCATACTTAGAAATGTGTTTAATTTCAAAGACGAGTGCTCAGTAGCCAACATAGAGCCATTGCAAGAGGACCCAAATTTTTGGGGAAGCTTATTCATTTGAGGTTACCAACCAATGAGGTAGCGTATTTTTTGTTACTTATGTGTATACATTTTTCTATGCATCGAATATCTCTCTGAAGAGCATGATACATGTTCAACACTGTTACCGATGAAATAGGTAACCTGACCTCAAAACAGGAACTCTAGCCCAAAAAGACTCAAAAAACATGAAAAAACACCCCAAAAACAAAAAAAGAGTATTCTAGAATGCACTTGGTTTATTTTTCAAGGTAAAATTTCAACATTTTATAAAATTATGCTAAAAACAAAATTGTTTCTTGAAAAAAGAATTGAAAAAACACCCTCGAACCAAAACTAGTTGATGCTGGAATAACAAAAAAAAAAATTGTGCCATATTTTTGACATTTTTAAAAATGGAAATAACATTTTTTAATTTTTAAAATTCAAACATTAAAAAAAACCTAAAATTTAAGAAAAAAATAAATTTAAAAAATAAAAACATTTTAAAGCTTAAAATTTAAAAATATATAGGAATAAAAAAAATAAAAATTTAATTCAAACGTTAAAAAAACCTAAAATTTAAGAGAAAAAAAAATTAAAGATTAAAATTTCAAAATATATAGAAATAAAAAAATAAAAATAAAAACAAAATAAATATATTAAATTTAAAAAATAAAAAAAAACAAGTTGAAGAAAGAAAGATATTATATATATATATATATATATATATATATATATATATATATATATATATATATATATATATATATATATATATATATATATATATATATATATATATATATTAAATTTAAAAAAGAAAAGAAAATGTTTATTAAATTATAAATATAAAAATAAAAATTTAAAATAAAAAAATTAAACTTAAAGAAATATATTAAATTTTAATAAATTTAAAACTTTAAAATAAAAATTAAAAAAAAAATACATTATTTAAATTAAAAGTAAAAAAATGGAAAATTAATTATAAATAAAAAATGAAAAATAAAATACAATAAAAATATTAAATTTAAAAAAATATAAATTAAAAAAACAAATAGATTTTAAAAAATAAATTAAATTTAAATTATAAAAAATAATATATATATATATATATATATATATATATATATATATATATATATATATATGTGAACTTAAATTAAAAATATATATATTATCCTCAGAAAAGCGAAGCCTCCTAAGAGCAACATTAGTAAACCTGAATTTGAGGCTCTAAAGTCCTTAAATAATAACCAGGACATTGTTGTCCTTAAGGCAGATAAAGGAGGTGCTACTGTTATTTTAAACAAGGAGGATTATCGTAATAAGATGTTAGATCATCTGCTTAATAGTGGAAGCTACAAGAAGCTTGATAAAAATCCCCTTAAAAAAGTTTCCAAGGCAGTTGCTTTGGCAATAAAATCAAGTAGTACTGTTGGTTCCCTTAGTAAGAAGCTTATTGAAAGTAATCCCCACCCTCCAAGGATTTATGGTCTTCCCAAGATTCATAAGGAAGGAGCCCCCCTCAGCCCCATTGTCAACACCATAGGTGGTCCAACCTATCTTCTCGCTAAATTTTTAGCCAGTAGGCTGAAACCTCTTATGGGTCACACTAGCTCCTTTGTCAAAGACTCTTCTTCCTTTATCAATGAATTGAAGGACATTAAGTTGGATCCCGAGGACAGGTTTGTAAGTTTTGATGTTGTCTCATTATACACTTGCATTCCCATCAAGGAAGCCATCGATGTCATTTCTCGGGTCACTGATCCTGATATTGCCCATCTTGTTGAGATCTGTCTAACTTCAACCTTTTGTAGTTTTGAAGGTGTTTTCTTCGAGCAGACATGTGGGGTGGCCATGGGTTCCCCTCTCTCCCCTGTAGTGGGGAATATTTTCATGGAAGACTTTGAATCTAAGGCCCTTTCCACATCCCTTTTTCAACCTAAGCTTTGGAAAAGGTTTGCTGATGACACCTATGTGGTGTGGCCCCATGGAGAAGAAAAACTAGACCTTTTCTTCCAACATCTTAATGATAAATCTGACTTCATTAAGTTCATCATGGAATTTGAGGTAGATGGTAGTCTTCCCTTCCTCGATGTCCTTCTTTCGAGGAAGGATGATGGTTCCTTCTCTCATCAAGTCTTTAGAAGAAGACTCATACTGAGCAGTATTTGCATGCTAATTCTCATCATTTTTCGGCTCAGAAGCTTGGGGTTCTCAACACTCTAGTTACCAGAGCCTTTAGAATCTCAAATGAACACCACTTTGAAAGTGAAAAGTCTCATCTCTTTAATGTATTTAACAAGAATGGTTATAGCAAGGTTCAGTGTGTTAGAGATTTTGAAAAATTTGAGAAAGGTCCTAAGGTTAAGAAAGAGAATTGTGATCGGTCCTCTAGAGTTCACCTTCCATTCATCCAAGGTACTACCGATAAGATCACTAGGATCTTAAAAAAGCATAATGTTTCCTCAACCTTCAAGCCCCTTCACACCATAAGGAGTTCGCTTAGATCGGTTAAGGACCCGATTTTCCCTAAAGATAGTAAGGGTGTTTACTTGATGCCATGTTCTTGTGGGATGCCATACATTGGTGAAACTGGTTGATCCATTAATCAAAGGATTCAGGAACATATCACTAACCTTAGATATTATAGATCTCAGTCCTCTGCCTTAGCAGAGCATGCCGATAAAACAAATCATCACATATGTATTGAGGATGCTGAGGTTATTGCAAAGATTGACCATTTCCACCATCGCAAATTGAGGGAAGCCTTGGAGATTGAAAAGAGGCCTGTCAACCTTAATAGGGATGATGGGTGGAGTGTCAGTAGATGTTGGATTCCCGCCCTTCACTCTTAGTTTCTTTTTTTTTCTCCCTCTAGCTTCCTTTTCTTTATATATATATATATATATATAGAGAGAGAGAGAGAGAGAGAGAGAGAGATTTATTATTATTATTATTATTATTATTTTCACCTCCTTATTACTATATGAATTTATTTAGCTATGAAATTAAATTATTATATATATATATATATATATATATATATATATATATATATATATATATATATATATATATACACGTATTCTATTTAATTTGGTTTATTAAATTTATTTTTCTTTTAGATTTTTAATTTTTGTCTTTGTTTTATTTTTATTTTATATATTTATTTATTTATTTTTCATTTATTTATCTATTTATTTTATTTTATTTATTTTTTATTTTTTTATTTTTTATTTTTTTATTTTTTATTTTTTAAATTTATTTATTTATTTTATTTATTTATTTATTATTATTATTATTATTTTTTTCTTATTTTTTTATTAATATTATTATTATTCCTATATATTCCTATATATTTTTATTTTATTCTATTTTATTTATTTTTATTTATTTATTTATTTATTTATTTTTTATAAAAATAAAAAAATATTTTAACATTATATTTATTGGAAATAATTAATATTGAATTGAATTTAAATTAAAAACTTTTAATATAATTTTATCATACATAATAAGATATAGTTTTATTGATGAAATTTAATTTATTTTATTAAATTAGTCAAACTAGCCGTTATATTACTAACCGCTAGTTGGAGCATTCATGTCTATTTAATCTGATTTTTTGGTTCAGATTTCTCATCTTGTCCTGATGATGAGCCACACTAGCTGGTTCGAAAGGCGTCGGCAAAAATTCCCTACATGTGATTTTCACCGAAAGAATTTCTTACACAATTTATGGACCACTGAAGCAAAATTCCCAATTTAAAAAAAAATGTTAATATTAAAATAACAAATTAAATTTAAAAAAGAAAAATATTGAATTTTAATAAATAAATGAATAAACAAATAAATTTTAAATATAAAGAAAAAAAAAACATTGTTAAAATAAAAAGTTAAAAAACTTTAAAAATCAATTAAAAATGAAAAATTGAAAAAAATAAATTAAATAAAATATATTAAATAAAAAATAAAATAAAAAACAAATTAATTTGAAAATATTAATTTTAATTAAAAAAAAAAAAATCTAATTTTAAATACACAATTTTAATTGAAATAAATAACAAAAAAAAATTATGTAATTAACAAAATAATAATAAAGAAATAGAAAATTCAAAAAAAAATATTAAATTCAAAAAAATTTAAAAAAATACAAAGTTTATTAAATTTTAAAAAATTAAATGAAAACACTAAACATAAAATTTAATGGTAAAAAAAAATATGAAAAAAAAAAAATCAATTAAATAAAAAAAATACAATATTTAATAAAAATTATTAACAAAATTTTGAAAAAAAAATTAAAAACAAAAAAAATGAATAAAATTTAAAAAAATAAAAAAAATAAAAAAGAAAACGAAAAAAAATAAAATGAATTAAATTTCAAATATAAAAATTAAATTAATTTTTTTGAATTTAAAAAAAAAAACAAATTAAAAAAAAATATTAAAAATTAAAATAAATAAAAAATAATAATGTTTTGATCGTGGTGGCACCGCCAATCAGCCTCTCGCCCAAGTGGCGGCAGAGGTCAGCCGTTGGGTGGGTGGCGGGTGCATGCATTTTCTGGAGCCTAGCAGCCAGGTCTTGACGCGGCTAGGCGGGAGGCAGATGCGGAATCGGCCTCCCACGCGGGAGGGGGAGGGCGATTACGAAATCGGCCTCATGCGGGTGGGAGGGTGATTCTCACTGTCGACCTCCGCCCGGTGGAAAGCGGAGGCTAACCCGGCCAAGCGGCGAGCCTCGCCACCACAGGCGAGGATCTTGCCAGTTAATGACGCCTGCGATCCGTGCTTTTATTTATTTATTTTTTGATTTTTTTTTTAATTCAAAAAATTTAAAATTATTTGTTTTTTAATTCAAATTTTTTACTTTAAATTCAAATTGTTTTAATTTTTTTTGTTTTGTTTTTTTTTTTTAAATTTAATATTTTAGATTAATTATTTTTTAAAATTTAAAATTTATTTATGAAATTTATGAAATTTTAATTTAATTTGATTTTTTTTTTAATCTTTTAGTTTATTTAGTTTTTCATTTTTAAAATTTATAAATTGTTTTATTAAAAGAAAAACAGTAAATTTATGGATATTTGTTTTTTTAATTATTTGCACGTGGTTTTTTTAATTTTTTAATTTTATTTTTAATGATAGTTTTTTTTATTTTAATTTTCTTTTTCAATTTTCAATTTTAAATTTTTTTTTTTTTAATTTGTTTTTTTGTCAATTTTAAAATTTGTATTTTTATTTTCTTATTATTATTATTATTATTATTTTAATTTAAATTTTTAAATTTAATTTTTTCTTTTTTGTATTTTATTTTTTTTTATCTAAATTTTAATTTTGTAATTTAAATTATTTTTAAATTTTCCATTTTTTTTTTAATTATATGGTTTTTTTTAATAACTTAGAAAAAAATGTTTTTGATGTTTTTTATTTTAATTTTTTTGGTTAATTTTTGTTTTTTTTCTTTAAATTGTGTTTTGTTTTTCAAATTTTGTCATTTCTTTTGATATAATTTTTGATTTTTTTTTTTTTTACATTTTTATTGGTTATTTTATTGTTTATATATATATATATATATATATATATATATATATATATATATATAATTTTTGTGTTTTATTACCAACATGAAAATCACCATTCTAAAAAAAAAGGTTGATGCTGCATCAATACGTTTCAAAATTAGCATGAAAATCACTAACATTTTAAAACAAATATTCATACTTCATAAATAAAAATATTAGAGTGTCAAAAATGTGCACAAAAAAAAGGGGGTGATTCTGCATCACCACTTTTCAAAATCGAGGGTTTTTGATGCTACTAAAAAAAAAGTAGGTAACAGTGCAGTTACCTATTTCATCAGTAACAATGTTGTTCATTGTTGTTGTCCCTGACTGAATTTATGAGGGTGTTGTTTAATTACATGTGTAAATCTTACTAATTTTCATCCTAGATGAATCTTTCAATTGGTTGGTAGTTCTAAGTCTCTATCAACCTATATTAAGATATTTTCTAGTTGAGGTAAGTGAATTGGTTGGGTCATATCGACTGATCTTGTCTACTCCTCTTAAGTCGACAAGTTGGGTCATTTCAATTGATCTTGTCTAGTCATTCTAAGTCAACTATTGTGGTAAGTTAGCCAGTTGTGTTAAGTTGATTGGTTGAGTTATATCGACTTGTTTTGTCACATCAACTAATTGTGTTTGGTTGACCATTTGGGTTTTGTTGAAAATCACTTGACGAAGTGAGTAAGTATTCCAAAGTTAATTTCACAGGTTTTGGGGAACTAAGAATGTTATAACTCCATTTGATTATTGAGATCATGGATGTTGAGTAAAATGAAAATAGCACCTTTTGTTGAGCTAGTTTAGTCTAGGTGGTGGAAGGGAATGTTACATAGCATATGATCACAAATTTCTTGAAGATTAGGTATTGAGGGATAAGCCACCCTTGAAACATTTCCACATCATCATTTTTGTAAAAAGGAAAAACTACTGTGAATTTATGATACCTCGGTATAAAAGCTTCTAGTTACGCCCATGGTCATAATGATGCTAAGTTTGTAATACTAGATGCATAGGATACATCGACATATTGGCAAGTCATTCTTAAAAAAAAAGTGAATTCTTGGGTACTTTTCGCAATATTCGGATATAGAATCTCTTGTTCATGACCCTAGTCATGAAGATCCATGTTCTAGCCCTAAATATTTCAAGACTTCGACATAAAAAAATTTAAGGATTTTTTTATGTGCATACATTGAAAACCATCTATATCCCAATATCTTAGTTCCTTGAATCGATCAACTGATATTAAATTTTACGGCTTCTAACAAAACAATTTATCATCATTTGTACTCTAAAGGTCCTTTTTTCCATAATTTTCTAATGTTAAATCTTATGGGTGATTTATCAATATTATGGTATAATAGGCCAATTTTGTGGTTCATCCTCTTTTTCCTGGTTCCAACATTTAATCATAGAGATGTGTGGTTATATCAACTAACACATAAGGTTTTATTAGTTTTCACATATTAGTGGTTTTAGAAAAGCGATTTGTTACAACCCTCAATCACAATGTTCTTAAGATATAGCACCTGAAGCTAAAGGCCCTTGGAAAAAGTCAATTTTGTAATTTATTTTAGTGTTAAATATTTGTGGTGCTTCTTTCAGTATGCCAATATAACAAAGCATGATCACATTATATGGGAATATAATCCCATATAATGTAAATATAAGGTGTATAAAAAAAAACCTTTGAAAGGTTTGTACTGATAGGAGTTCATATATATGAAAGAATTATAGGGGAAATAGAATTATTGATTTCATAAGCACCAAAATTTGGTAAGTTTATTTGAAGGAAGGACAAAAACAAACAATAGATTTGACATTGTGAAAGCACAGATCTAAAAAATGGAATTAAAGGGAGAGCTTGAATTTAATAGTGGGTTGAAGGTAGCTCCAAATAATAAAGTATTACATTGGTAAAAACAACTATTATGGAAGAGGTGCCTAGAGTGTTAGATAACATGTTTTGTAGCTCCAAAAGTTATGATATGAATGGAGCATCTGGTTGAAAGAAAATATTTGAGTAAGTGACTAAAAAAATTCAAAAAGTGCAAATAATTGATGAAATGACTATAGAAATTCAAAGAGAGTAAATTGTTTAATGAATTGACTGAAAAATTTCAAATAGAAAAAATATTGATGAGATGATAGTAAAAATTCAAAAAATAAGAGTGGATCGGAAAAGAAAAGATTACATAGTAGATTTTAGAGGGGATTGGTGTCTCCTCTAGGTTGGTGCCTCTAAAGAAGAAGAGGGGTTTGGTGTCTCCTATAGGTTGGTGTCTACAAAGTAGCAAGGGGGATTGTTGTCTCCTATAGGTTAGTTCCTACAAAGAACTATATATTAAAATAAGTTTTGTGGTTTTCTCCCAGAAGGATTTCCATGTATATACTGTGCTTAATGGTTTGCTTAAAATATTGATGTTTTATGGTTTTTGAATATTTTATTTTTTTAACTAGATCAGTTTCTATTTTATATTTAAAAAAGTGGGGAAGGAGTTCCCTGATACATTCGAGTGTTGGAGAAGAGTACCATGGAGGGGTTAAGTGGAAAAATATCGATCCTCTTTTGTGACTACTACTACTACTATATTGCATGATAGAATCCTGATATATTCTAACAAACTGTGAGAGCATAAGAGAAAATTTGAAAGAAATAATCTATATAGGAGGAATGAGGATTAGTCTATATTAATAGGTTGGCCATAGGAGGCATCAATGTTGTCTTGATTTTCTCTAGGATTGACCATGGAAACATTGTTTGAAATGGAGCTTGGTGATGATATCTTGTCAAGCATATATTTCAAAATCTGCATTGACTCTTCCATGAGGGAACAACGGTTTGAGGAATTTCTCAACTGCTCCTTAAAGGATTGCCCTTGGTGCCGGAGAAAAGAAATTTCCACTTGATGTTTTTGTTCCATAAGCTTCCACTGTCCTCTGATTTTCTCTATCTCAGCTTGAAGGTCAGCACAGTGAAAGAAACTTTCATTTCTCATGATCGTTAGGTTGAAGGAGAGAAGCTGCCACGTTCTGTTGGAGGTAGAAAAGAAGTTGAAGAAATATAAGTGTTGAAAGGATGGAGGAGAGGGAGAATCAGGATGATTGTAGTAGAAAGGAAGATGGGAAATAGGGGGGGAAATGTTGGGAGGATGACATCTGGAAGATAGCAAATCAGCAACACCATATGATATCAAAAAGAGTAGGAAACCTAGAAAACAGAGCTCGGGAGGCAAGCGAGCCACATATCGCATAGTGGGAGCATAATCGTAAAGGATGAAGTAGCTTCTAGAGCTTGATTATAGAGTAAAATGAAGGATTTCCACTGAATAAATAGGAATAACACAGGAGGAAGGTGGATAGGGAGGCGATGTAGGGCGAGGATCATGAGGGATAGATATTTTTAATATTTTTAATAAGTAAAAATAGTAATACATTGATTCACCATTAGCCCCACTACCCCTGAGTCTCTCAATGTCATTTTGAGTCCAACATATGATGCTTTAATAAAGAATGGTGAAATTTGGAGGTTGGTAGACCCTATATTTAGAGCAAAACCAATTGGATACAAGTGGGTCTAAGAACACAAGTACAAATAAAATGCCTCCAATTTACAAGCACAAGGAAAGGCTTATAAACGGTTTGCACAAAAGGAAGACATTAATTATGAGGAAATTTTTTCCCCGTCACAAAATGGGCCACAATCCACACTCTCTTTTCCTTTCTAGCATATAATGGATGTAAATTATATCAAATGGATATGAAGGCTACTTTCTTGAATGGAGACTTGAAAGAGAATTCCTTCAAGTCTCAACCAAAACACATTTTTTGTAACATGAAAAGAATAAAAGACATGCAAACTTGTCATATCCATATATGCCTTGAAAAAGAATGCATACTTGGTATGAGAAGTTAAGTGAGTATATCCTATAATTGAATTTAAAATACTTTAATCTTGATCATGAAAATCTATTTTTCAATAAATTTCCCAAATTTTTTATATATCTTGAATTTTATGTGTATGATATATTGCTGACGGTGAATGATGAAAGCTATATTCCTTAAAAAAGAGTTGAAGAAGGGTTTGTCACGATGAAATTTTTTTGACATATTCACTACTACTAGGGGAATTTAAGTGACTCAACATCCAAAGTGCATATTCATCTCCCAAAATAAGTACAATGGGGAATTGATAATTTAGTTTGGCATGGTTGAATTTAACCGTATTTATACTCCAATGGAACAAAGTTTGAAGATCACATCAAAATAAGGGAATGAATTTGAGAATGTAACCGAGTAAATAAAATATTTGGGATGTCTTATCTACCCTACCACTGCGAGATGATATATCTTATTTGTTGTTGGAATTGTTTTCAATTTTATGAAAAATACCCTATGAAGGACATTGATTTTCTACAAAAAAATGTTTATTAAATATTTGAAGGGAACATAATTTTGGAATCAGGTATTTTAAAGTGGATAAATTCATCTTGATTGAATATTTTGATTCAAACTTTGATGGGATTAAATAAAGTGGAATTTTAACATGAGGATATCTCATGAGTCTTGGATTAGTAACTATCTTAAGGAGGTCACACAAACAATAAGTCATGGTAGATTCCATAACAGAGGCATAATACACTGAAACTAAAAAAAAAAGAGGATATTGTGTGGCTTATAAAATTACCTAATGATTTGTAGAAGAAACAAGGGAATATTACTCCTCTTCTGACTAACAATACTTTTGTAGTTAAGCATGCCAAGAATCTCGTATTCCATGATTAATTCAAGCACATAAAAAAAAAGTGTCATTTGATTTAATATCATGCAGAGACCAAGAAAATTCATTTGATAAATTGTTCCACAAATGAACAAATTACAAACATCTTCACCAAAGTGCTAGTTTAGAATGATGCTTGAACTCACGAACAGCCCTTTGGCTTAAGGGGGGACTATTGGACACATGACACTTCAAGATTTTTGTCATTCTAAATAATTTCTACATAATAGATAAGTAGATGAAAAGAAAAGCCACGAGGAATACCAAGAGTTCCCAATAGAAAATGAAACAATACACACAATCTTGTATTTATGCATAGTTCGATTTAATGAAATAACCATCCATCTATTTATTCATCTAGCCTGAAAATTAATTAGCACAAAATTAGGTTGAAAGAGAAAAGGGATTTGAGAGAGTTGTTTCAAATTCCATATACTATTTTTTTGTCGATTTGGAAGAAGGAAAATGAAAAGAAATGGCACTAGTACAAATTTCAATGGTTCCGCGTTCTATCTAGTTCAACCATTTTCTTAGTGATCATGTTAAGCTAGATGAAGAAAAAATACGGTTTTTCTAAATCCTTGTGCCTGGGGGATGTGGACTAAGAAATAATTAATACACATTAATACCAACATCATCTCAAACTACTATAAGCCTAGTAATTCAATATTGTTCAAATAGGCTATTAATATTCTTGGATGCTTGAGAGGAATATAAATTCTAAATAAACTATTCATTAATTTATCTAAAACATAGGGGCTTCAATGACAAACTAATACCATACCACATGCGTTCATATTTGGGCATAAAAAGTGAAGAAAAAATGAAATAATATATTGAGCATATAATAGGGGGCAAAGGATTTTTATATGTTGTATAACAATATGCGTATTATAAGGTATTGTTTATACAATACATTGGCCACACAGAGGAAAAAAATAGGTGGGATGGAGAAATTTACATGTCATTTATATAAATTCACATAATAAATCTTCCTAAAACATGGCTAATCTTTGTGTGACTTGGACGATTAAATGCCACATATCATAGTGATATGTGTTTGAGTGTGGGTTGAGTAATTGCATAGTGGGAGAACTAATATGCATCTATAATGTATATCAAAAGAAGAAAGGTGCATTTTAGAAAGCATGGAGGGTCATAAGTGAGGCACCATGTCACTATAATAGGGATATAAATATAAAGGGATATAAAAAATGTTAATGAAAAATTGGATACCTACAATATCTAGTAAAAGTAGTGGTTTTTTAAATTGAGAAGGTGTATTGGTTTTGTATTGGTATGGGGTTTAATAAAGTGACTTTTGGAGGTATTTTCCAATATGTAGTCAAATTAAGGGTATTATTTAGTATGCCATGAATATACATGCTATGTTAGAGGTTCATTGAGTGAAGCCCGTGTGATCTAAAATAACCCGGGTATATGCATGGGAAAGCCTAAGTATTTCACAAAATTGCCAAGCTTTGCAGTGAGATATTTTTGTAGTTGACAAATGTTTTTGTAGTTCACAGATGGTGATAGAGCCACAAATAGTGACAGAGCCGATAGCATGGCGGTCAAACAGTGACTGAGTAAACTGTGACGTGAGCGCTTTAGTAATTTGAAAATGGTGACGTGTCATATTTTTATTATATAAAGGAAGACAAAAATGAAGTGCTACGACTGGCTAAGGTGAACAATGTTTGCTCACCCCAAGCTCGCAGAGAGAATTCCTTTCGATTTAAATATCATTATATTAAAAAAGAATTGACATTTGTTTTTTATTTTTTTTAATAAAATTGAAATTGGTATCATTAATAATGAGTAAATAATTATGAATTTTATTTTTAAATATAATAAATTTTATTTCAAATAAATAGTATTTTTTTCTAATGTTTATTTTATAAATAAATATAATGAAAAGATATAAACATTCATTTATATTAACCAACCTAGATCCATCTGACTCCAGATCTATCATGTGTCGAGATGGATCAAATATTTCGAGGTGCAAACCTATTTTTTTAGTGCAAAACTTTAAGAAAGGTTTGCACCTCAAGAGATTTGATCCCTCTCGGCGCATGATAGATCTAGAGTTAGATGGATCTAGGCTGGTTCCAATCACATGAAGCCAAGGAAAATATATAGAACATATGATTAATTTTATGAATAATATGTAAATACATATAATATAAATATAATAATTTTATATATGCTAAATATGTCTGATAACTGGTCATTTTAATTTTAAATTTTTCTTAGTTACCTAATTTTGTTGAGATAAATATTGTTAACAAATTTAATGATGAAAAATTATGAAATAAAAATTTTGAATGAAAAGTGACAATGTAATACTATTGAATGATAGAAAATGTGAATAATAAGAATGCACTCAATTACAAATAGTCTTCATTGTAATCAATCTCAAATTATTTTCTTCTACTATTCTTATTGTCACCTTTGTTAGTTTTGTCATCTTTTCATATCGATTATATGAAAAGCACAATTGAAATCATAAATCATTTAAATATTTTTCTGGAACTATTGTACTAAAAATCATACATTTTCTCTCTTGCTCTTCGATATTAATAGGTTGAATTACTAAAACATAAAAATAAATGCACATTGTCAATAATTTTGCCTGCTTACAGTGAAATTAATGCACAATGTTAATCCAATCACTTTAAAATTAATGTAGCATCAATGTACATCCAATTACATCAAATCAGAAATCAACGTTTACACTGAAATCAATGCATTTATTGCGAGAAAACATATCAGATTAGCAATCATCTACATTGAAATCAATGCATATAGTGCAAGAAATTAAATATAATTATAAATAAACATATACACTAAAATCGATGCATCTAGTGCAAGCAATCAAAATGGATTAGTAATCTCCATCTACACTGAAATCAATTCATCTAGTGCATGAAATCTTCTTCCCTCTCTCCCCCCTCGAAGTACATCTTTGTTTCCTTCCCTCTGTCCACTCTCTCACATCCTCCCTTTCCTTCCTATCTCTCCATTTCTCTCCTACATCTCTATCGATCTCTCTCTTCACCCTCCAACTCTATTACTATATCCCTACCTCTCTCCTTCTCTCATCCCTTCTCTTCATATCTCATTCTTTGTCTCTTTATCTCATCTGAAAACATACACACTCTCTCTCCATCTCTCCCTTTTCACTTAATCTCTCTCTCCACTTATCAATCTCTCTGTATTTCTTCTTCCCTCCCTCTCTCCCCCTCTAAATCCATCTCTCTCTCTCTCTCTCTCTCTCTCTATATATATATATATATATATATATTCCCTCCAATTTTCTCTCTTCCCCCATCACTCTCTTCCTCTCTCTCAAGTCCTCTCTCTTGTCCTTCCTCTCTCTCCAATCCTCTTTCTTGCTCTCTCTCTCTCTCTCTCAACATCTACACTAAAATCAATGCATATAGTGCAAGAAATCAAATAGGATTAGAAATCACCATCCACAATGAAATCAATGCATCGAGTGAAACAAATCGTCTTCCCTCTATCCCACCTCCAACTCCATCTCTATTTCCCTCCCTCTCTCCACTCTCTCACATCCTCTCTCTCTTCCTTCCCCTCTCTCCCTTTCTCTCCCATATCTATATTCTCTCTTTCCCTGTCTCTCCCTCTCTTCACCCTCCAACTCTATCAATATATCCCTCCCTCTCTCCTTCTCCCCCCATTCCCTCCATCTCTCCTTTTTCTCTTTATCTCACCCCAAAACATACACATGCTCTCTCTATTTCTCCCTTTTCACTCCATCTCTCTCTTCACTTCTCGCACTCTATGCATTTATTCTTCCCTCCAACTCCATCTCTCTATCCCTCTCTCTCTCCTCCTATCTCCCTCCCTCTCTTCTCCTCTCTCTCTTCCTTCCTCTCTCTCCCTTCCTCTCTTACCTCCCTCTCTCTTCCCCCATCTCTCTCTTTTCCCTCTAATCCTCTCTCTTCCCCCATAACTCTCTCTCTCTCTCTCTCTCTCTCTCTCTCTCTCTCTCTCACTATCTCCATCCCTCTCTCCTCCTCTCCCCCCTCCCCCTCCTGCCCCCCCCTCCATATTTATGTCTCCCTCTTCCCTGCATACCCTTTTTTACCTCTCTCACTCCTCTCCCTCTCTCTCTTCATTCCTCCTCTCCCCTCTCCTTGATTTTATCCCCATCTCTCCCTTCTCACTCCCTATATCTCTCCACCTCTATCACTCTATGTCTTTGTTCTTCCCTTCCATATAAATCTAGAGCTAATATATATCATGATACATTAATGTATATAATAATATAGAAAATTTAATATTGTATTAATCCAAAGTTATTAAATATAATAATATGAATATGAATATCAGATATAATAATAATATTATTATTATTAATATTTTGATATTAATATTAGGGATAATAATGGTTTTTTTTCCATGATATTAATAATAATTTGGCCCATAGTATTTGACCTATAGGATTCACCTAAATAAAACATGTTTTTTGAGTGTTGGTAAATATAAAGAGATTTATAGAGTAAATATAAAAAATAGGTTTTATTTATTTACCATACCTATTTTGATTTATAATGATATTTGATATGTTTTTATATATTTATCATGCCTCTTTATACCTCTTTTATATTGATTTATTTATTTACCATAGCTCTTTTATAAATATGGTATTTAGTCCATGGTAGTAATAATAATTTGGCCCATGCTATTTGGCATATAGGCTTCACCTAAATAAAACTTCTTTTTTGACTTATTGTAAATATAAAGAGGTTTATGGAGTAAATATAAAAAGAGGCTTTATTTATTTAGTGGAAGTAGTCAAATATAATTAGAAATCAACATCTACATTGAAATTAATTTTCATATTTTTTCAATGGAAATAGTAAATATCCATATTTATTTTCATCTTTTTTTCTACTATTTTCTAATGCATAATGTTTTCCCACCCTTCCCAGCTGGTAGATAATGGTTTCTATAGTGAGTGCTTTCATACAAAATTATATTTGACAAATGATTAAAATCTACAATGATAACCTATATGGATTTTTTATTCCATTAACTTCTGTAACTCTTTCTATGTCTATAACACAATTCAAAAGTAAAAGGAATTATTGAGTAATTTTATGAAGAATCAATTACGAAATACATTTTACAATTTTTCCTTGCTATCTTTCATTTTTCCTTGTCTGCATTGCCTATAAGCATGCTTTTAAATTATAGTTTCTTCAATCTCTTCTTCACCATATAGGTGTCAATCACATAAATAGTGAAAAACTACCATGTAATGAAAATTTTCATACTCCCACTAAAAAGTTAAAATGTTTAGTTTCCATAACGACTCTCTTGCTCTCCTCCATTGATAAGAAACCCTAATATTGACAATGCTGAGATGGTTGACACCTCATCAATAGATGAGTCTCCTTCAACATTTGTGATAGCCAAAGTAAGTGGAAAATATTTTTGAAGGTTTTGGTGAACCCAAGTGAGAACTTACAATTATGTAATTGCATAATTCGCATTCGACCCAATAAATATAATATATTAAAACCCTGGTGATTTCAATGATTATTTGAACCATGGAGATTCAGGTAATCTCATGCAGATTCTCATGATCTTTGTGATATTATTCACTGTGAGCATTTGGTATCTATGATGAATGATTTAGGTATTGGAGAGTGGCAAATGTTTTTCTTGCTGGTAATGGTTTTGTTCTCCGTGTTTGTTTTCATGGCGGAGACCCATAACAGAAGAGAGATATCACAACCATTGTCTCTCTTGTAGAAATGTTTTATGACGGATATTGGGCTGTAGATGCACCAGATCTATCAAGCTAAGTGGTTTTAAATTTTTTTAGTTTGGTTTATTTATATGATTGTTAAAATTTATTTTTTAAGCTGACACTTAATTTTTTTTTATTTTTATTTTTATTTTAAACTTAAGCCATAATTTTGTATGAGGAGGTGACATACATGAAATTGGGGCCAAACTAGGTTGTAGATGCACCTCTTGACACAATAATTGTTTTGAAAATGGATGAGAAGGAATTTGACCTTATAAATATTACTTGTGATTAAGAATGGAAATAAAAAATCTAAGCAAATATTAACATCAACAGCTCATTAGATGGAAAATATTTGGCCATAATGTTCTTAATTAATATCATATCAATATCAACCACTCCTGAAGTGGACAATAGTTTACCATAATATTTGGCAATAATGATTTTAATCAATATCATATCAATATCAACACTCTTGAAATGGGCAATACTTGACCATTACTTGCTGTGTGAGATGATTTTTACAAATACATATATCAATGTTTATATTTTAATTAATATCATATCAATATCAACCACTCATGAAATGGACAGTAGTTGACCATAACTTGCCGTGTGAGATGATTTTTAGATATATATATATATATATATATATATATATATATATATATATATATATATATAATGGATAAGACATTATTTTAATTTAATATTATAAATAAAAATAAATTGAAAATAAAAGTTTTATTAAAATTAGAATTAATGTTAATGTCAAAAATTATTTTATAAATAAATAAGAAACAACAATATTTTAAATATCAATGTTAATATTTTTATTTTAAGGAAATAAAAATTATACATATAAAAAAGATGTAACAAGGTTTTCCTCTCTCTCAAGTCCTCTCTCTTGTCCTTCCTCTCTCTCCAATCCTCTTTCTTGCTCTCTCTCTCTCTCTCTCTCTCTCTCTCTCTCTCTCTCTCTCTCTCTCGACATCTACACTAAAATCAATGCATATAGTGCAAGAAGTCAAACAGGATTATAAATAGCCATCCACAATGAAATCAATGCATATAGTGAAATAAATCGTCTTCCCTCTCTCCCCCTCCAACTCCATCTCTCTTTCCCTCCCTCTCTCCACTCTCTCACATCCTCTCTCTCTCTTCCTTCCCCTTTCTCCCTTTCTCTCCCATGTCTATATCTCTCTCTTTCCCTCTCTCTCCCCCTCTCTTCACCCTCCAACTATCAACATATCCCTCCCTCTCTCCTTCACCCCCCATTCCCTCCATCTCTCCTTTTTCTCTTTATCTCACCCCAAAACATACACATGCTCTGTCTATTTCTCCCTTTTCACTCCCTCTCTCTCTCCACTTCTCGTTCCCTATGTATTTATTCTTCCTTCGAACTCCCTCTCTCCTCCTATATTCCTCCCTCTCTTCTCCTCTCTCTCTTGCTTCCTCTCTCTCCCTTCCTCTCCTACCTCCCTCTCTCTTCCCCCATCTCTCTCTTTTCCCTCTAATCCTCTCTCTTCGCCAATAACTCTCTCTCTTTCTCTCTCTCTCTGCCCTCCAATCCTCTCACTATCTCCATACCTCTCTCCTCCGTCCCCCCACCCGCCCCCTCTCTCCTCCCTCCTCCCTTCCACTATAACACAATTCAAAAGTAAAAGGAATTATTGAGTAATTTTATGAAGAATAAATTACGAAACATATTTTACAATTTTTCCTTGCTATATTTCATTTTTCCTTGTCTACATTTCCTATGAGCATGCTTTTAAATTATATTTTATTCAATATCTGCTTCACGATACAGGTGTCAATCACATAACTAGTGAAAAGCTACCATGTAACAAAAAATTTCATACTCCCACCAAAAAATAAAAAAATTTAATTTCCATAACAACTCACTCTCGCTCTCCTCTGTTGATAAGAAACCATAATATTGACAACACTGAGATGGTTGACACCTCATCAATAGATGAGTCTCCTTCAATAGTTGTGATAGCCAAAGTAAGTGGAAAAGATTTCTGAAGGTTTTGGTGAACCCAAGTGAGAATTTACCATTATGTAATTGCATAATTCACATTCGATCTAATAAATATAATATATTAAAACCATGGTGATTTCAAAGATTATGTGGACCATGGAGATTTAGGTAATCTCGTGCATATTCTCTTGATCTTTGTGATATTATTCATTGTGATCATTTGGTATCTACGATGAATGATTTAGGTATTAGAGAGTGGAAAATGTTTTTTCTTGCTGGTAATGGTTTTGTTCTCCGTGTTTTTCTTCATCGCGTAGACCCATAACAGAAGAGAGATATCACAACCATTGTCTCTCTTGTAGAAATGGTTTATGATGGATACTGGGTTGTAGATGGGCCAGATCTATCAAGCTGAGTTGTTTTAATTTTTTTTTGTTTATTTATATGATTGTTAAAATTTATTTTTTAAGCCGACACTTAATTTTTAATTTTTATTTTTAATTTTTAATTTTTAATTTAAAACTTAAGCTAAAATTTTGTATGAGGATGTGACATACAAGACATTGGGGTCAAACTGGGTTGTAGATGTGCCTCTCGGCGCAATAACTGTTTTGAAAATGGATGAGAAGAAATTTGACCTTATAAATATTTCTTGTGATTAAGAATGGAAATAAGAAATGTAAGCAAATATTAACATCAACAGCTCATTAGATGGAAAATATTTGGCCATAATGTTTTTAATTAATATCATATCAATATCAACGACCCTTGAAATTGAAAATAGTTGACCATAATATTTGGCAATAATGATTTTAATCAATATCATATCAATATCAACACTCTTGAAATGGACAATGCTTTACCATTACTTGTCGTGTGAGATGATTTTTACAAATACATATATCAATGTTTATATTTTAATTAATATCATATCAATATCAACCACTCATGAAATGGACAATAGTTGACCATAACTTGTCGTGTGAGATGATTTTTGAAATATATATAATTAGATTTCAATAAGACATTCTTTTAATTTAATATTATAAATAAAAATAAAGTGAAAATAAAAGTTTTATTAAAATTAGAATTAATGTTAATGTCAAAAATTATTTTATAAATAAATAAGAAACAACAATATTTTAAATATCAATGTTAATATTTATTTTTTTAAGGAAATAAATATTATACATATAAAAAAAATGTAACAAGATTTTTAATTATGACTATTTATTCTCACTTTATCATGGAGATTTTTAAATTGTAAATAAGCATTGTTACAATACCATAGACTAATATCATGACTTAGCCACATTATATGCAAAAAAAAAGTATAACTCATTTAACAATTTATTTAATTAAAAAGGGGAAAATTTTTAACAATTTTTGAGATAAATCTTAACCTTTGATATATGAGTATTACTAAGAATATTCTAAAGTATTTAATGGAGTTTAAATCTTTACCATCCACCTAATAAGTATTTTTGATTAAATTAAAATTCTGGAAACCCTATTCTAAATCAGATTCAATATAATTATTATTTGTATAAGAATAAGAAATTTCCACTCATCTTCATCTTATAAATAAAAATATAAAACTAAAGTAAAAATAAAATTATTATTTTAAAACTAGAATTAATATCCATATTAGTAATTGTTTTGAAAATGAATATCATATATATCATAATTCTATTTAAAATAAGAAGACTAATTTTCCTTTTTCCTAATTTTATAAATAAAATCTGTAAATGGTGTGTTTTCAAAGAAAAAGGTAGTTTGACATTGCCAAGAGACTGAGGGACATGAAAACACGTCTCCATAGAGAATGTTTAAGGCACCAATGATCCCAAGGTGTTGGTACATGTAGACCGGAATCACAATACTTAATTTCTTATATGTGCCACACTCATGTGTTGATTTCCATCTGACCCTCAAGACTATTTGTTAGGAATTTAGTCGTCTCAAGCATCAAATAGGTTTATTTTTGTTTATTTCACTCCTTATTATGGCCCAAAATTCTTATTGCTTCATCGTCACTAGTTTCCAAAGCTTCTTGTATAACATGCATGCCTAGGCTCTTGGTAATTTCAATTGGGGTCTTTTGTCATCCCATCCTCTCAGCCCTTGGCTTGGTATTAATTAGCTATCTTTAGTAAGCCTGTAGAGATATATAAAGAAAAGTATTTCCATTTTCGACTTGAAATATAATGTCAATGGTAGTTATCATATAATAGCTCGAAATATTGGGTTCACCCTGCTATCACCCTCTCCTTGTGGTTTTGGTGGGTATGTTTCAACTCTTATGTTTGATTTCTTCTTCGTTCAAGGTAACATACCATTATGTTATTTGACACCTTTGTAGTTGTGCACCTGACTTATTCTAGTTAGAGAAATGCCTTGTTGGAAAAAAATTAGTACCAAGACTCATGTTTTACCTTACGATGCTAACAAAAAAGTATGTTGTAGTCTAGCATAAGATAGACATATTCATTCTTTCACAAGGGAAGAAGATCTCACCTATGGCACTAGAAATAATTCAAAAGGTGGAGGGAATTTTATTGATAATGATGAATATAAGATAACCAACTCACAATTTAGAATATTACATATACATTTAAAGAAATAAAAATTTAAAATAAATCAAAACACACATATCACATGAAATTCCCCTACAATGGATCTCCCTTTATTATATCAAAAGATAGAAAGCGATCATATTACATTATCCAACATATAGATGATGCAGGGGCAATAGGTTAAAACAAATTCCATGCATTTTTGTTACACTTAGGGGTTTCTAGTTTCCAAGAGAGTTAGATATTATGTAGTGTATTAATGGGTTTTAATTTATTTTATTTAAATGTGGAGAATTGTAACTACCCTCGAATGATTAATGGGCATCTGAAGAGATGAGATATTTAGAAAACTGCAGAATAGAAGTGAGTTGGAATCAGTTTCCACAAATCTAGGGATTTAGTCTAAAGTTAGGAATTTGGGAATTTGGAGAGTTTTGTTGGGCTATTAGAGGACTTGAGTCAATTCATTGTTTTCTTGTATAAATGTAAGCCTAAAAGGCATTATTATAGAGATGTATAGACCTGCATAGTGCTGCATAGAGCTAGAGAGCCAGAGAGGCAGAGTAGGGAGAGTAGAAGGCCATTCGATTGAAGACCTAGCCTGAACAGGAGGCTTTTGTAAGTAAACTCATGTATATATGAAAGAATTGTTTCAGTATTACATGTGCATTGGTTGGATTAATTTATGTGTAAAGAATGCCTTGAATCTTCGTGAACTGGGAATGAGTAAGACTCTGTAATTTGTCTTAAAAGTCTGCCTGTATATTTAATGATGAGAGCATATGAGGAATGTGTGATAAAACCCTCTGTTAAGGGTTAATGAAAATTAATTGAATTTATGCGCCTGCTGTATGAAGGAGGGTTCGGTTCTTGTGAGATTCCTGAATCATATGCATTCTGTGTTAATCTGAATGGACCTCGAATTTCATAAGTAATTGCATACGAAACAGTGTGGTAAATGCCTTTGAATAGATATGACCTCGAAATTGACATTCAAACTAATAGAACCAAAGCAAGAAGAGTATTTCTATTTTAATGCATATATGGAGGGTACTTTATAAGTGATGGTTCCTATCCAGAGGCCATGTGAACCGTGAGTATTTACATAGTGGGGAGACATCTTTTAAATGAAATCGTGAAGGCGTAGAGGCCTCAACTTGATCGAATGTTAAAGGCTTAAAAAAACAAAGAGTTGGCATTTGAAGAGGTGTAATGAAGAAAATTTCGAAGCGGAGTTGTGTATCAAAAATATTGAATGGGTAAACGTAATACAGTGGTGTTGTTGGATCAGTCGAGAGGTAGAGCAGTAAGGGAAAAGCTCGTGTTGAAGAAGTAAAGTGAAATCGTGGACAAAAGGTTCATAATAGTGATGCAGAAGAAGTTATGGAACAAGTGAATGTAGTATAATGGTTTGTTTCGGAGAGGTGGAACCTGGAGCCAAAGGAATAGAACCATGAAGCGACCTGGAGAAACCAGTGGTAGTATTCGCAAATTTTTTAAAGTGAAAAGTGGAATTTCAAAAAAAATGTGATATCACTCATTGGAGGATGCATGTCCTGGAGTTGTTTATGAAAACCACTTTTTTTCAGATTTTTTCTGACCGTTAAAGAACTGTGGGGAAAGAAATGTAATTTGCGTCCGATCAGGTTTGTGAAGGATTTGACAGCATTCTCATAGTGAGTTGCATGTGAGATAACGCAAATATAATTGTGTGTTTATGTGGGCCCGAGGTTTAATATGGTGGGGCGAAGGTTTATTGTTGGGTTACATAGCATTTAGTTTAACCCACGATTAAAGGGGCATTTGATTTAAGTGTTGAACCTCAGCATAAAGGTGTGTTATGGTTGGTTGTGGGCTAGAACCTTAATATGGTTTGGCGTGGGTTTTAATCTAAAGGGTCGAGGATCTTTTAATATTGTTATCAATTGGGTATGCATTAACCTCTCATACTTTAATATAAATTGGATTATGAATGGCCAAAGGCTTGGTGAACCGTAAGTAATGTTGGACTTTGGTTTAATTTTGTATGTACGTTTTTTATATACATATGGAGTTTCATAACCTTTGATAAGAAGTTCCCACATTTAAATATTGAATATTGGGTTATAATAAAAGGGTGTATTAAATGCATTGCGGGTTTTTGCAACCTTGGAAGAAAAATCCGCCAGATCTATTTATTTAAATTGCTAGTTCAAGAAATTAGAACATTGTGAGTTTGCCTAGATTGCTTGAGATTTATTTGGGTGAAAAATTGGAATGCATTTATATGCATAGAAGCTTTAAAATGTGGGTTTAGTAAGGTAGGAATGCCATCAAGTGGTATCAGAGCCAGGTTAGCTCTTTGAAATTTAATTTTTGAAATGCACATGTACTGAAGCAGTGGAGAAAGTTTGAAGTTTTAATCTGTTTAACAGAAATTGCAGAGATTTGATTAGATGTGCAGTAAGGGTATTCATATTTGTAGAATCTGAAGTTGAAGACCAGTGTCTAAAGATTGCAGCACACAGAGATGCAGTGTAAGTGAGAGGAATAGTAAGATCATTCAGAGATCTTGGAAGGTGAGTTGATGAGCATTGTTTAAACTTTGGTTTGAAGGATCTGTTTGCGCAATTTAGGTTGCAAGCAGTTGTGGAAGAAATCTCAGCAAAAGCAGATCATAGCTTTGAGAGCAGTGATGAAAGAGTCCAGCAAGGGATTCTAAGGTGAAGAATAAAGTGTGGCAGAACCTGGAGGATTCCCAACAAAGGTTGGATGAAAGAAGAATAGATGTGTTCTTGAGAAAAGTTGTAGAGTGAAGCCTAGAGAGAGTAGAAGAGAGTGCTCAGAAGGTTTCAGTAGAAGGGGACCATTACTTGCGAAAAGCCGGATCCAAAGGAAAGGATTGGTGAGGTAAATTGTAGCAAGAGAGCTTGCTATTGCATAGGCTTAGTGCAGCTTGTGAGTAAAGAACTCATGGAGGAGAAAATGGCTACTGATAGCCATAGCAAATATTGCAGAGGTTCTGAGAGAGGCCACAATAGAAGAGTGAAGGAAGATGCCAAAGTAAATGGCATGAGGAAGAAATTCACTAATGAAGAGTATGAGAAAGATGTAGTTGAGATCTAGGAGCAGTTCAACAAATTGGAACTGATGATAAAGTAAATACAGAGAGTTGGTTGGCTCATGAAGAAGAAAATAAAGTGGCAGAGGCTACAAATGAAGAGAGAGAAAATGATACATGCTCAACAGAAAGAGAGATTACTCAGGATGATTGAGTATCTGGAAAAGGACTTTAAGACTAGGACTTCAAATGAGACCATGAAGTCTTATTATTTTACAACTAAAAAGTTGTGTGTGAGTGCAGGTATTGAAGAATACAGTTCATATGATGAAACTGTGATAAATGAAGCTGACTGTTGTCAAGCGAAGTATGATGATGATTATCTTCCCATCGAAGATCATATTGAGTTACTACAGTAGAAGGAATTCATAAATTCCTTGTTTAATGAACGAAATTATTTCAATGGGAACACGAAAATTATGTCTGAATATGATGAGTTTGATAATGAGAGATTGTTTTTATTGAATGGCCGAGCGAAACGTGATGGACAGATAACTGAATTTATTTCAGAGATAGAAGATCAAAATCCTATTTTGATGAAAGAAGAGGAGATAGTGATAGCAGGAAACTTGACTTGTGATAGAAAGGAAGGTAGTGAATATTTTGAAAATGTTTTCTTAGATGAGATGACAGGATTGTGGCATGAGTTAAGTGCTCTGGAGCATAGGGCAGAAACACAGAGAAAAGGTGTTCAGATTGTAAAGGTATAAGTGAATGAAGATGAGGAAGTTCATTTTTATGAACTAGAGCAGAGAGACATTCTTGAAGAGGATGATGCGGAGGAGAGACTAACTGAACATCTCAAGAATTCTTTGAAGGGTTGGAATCAGCATACTTATGTGCTGATGGAGAAGGAAATAAATTCAAGACAGTATATTGAAATGCTGGCAGAAGAGAGGAAGGCACTGAGGCCTTATGATTTTTGTTTTGACAATTGTTTTGTGAATGTAGATTCTGGTGATGAAGGAGATAAATTGACACCATTGAGCATTCAATTAAAAGAGGAGGAGAATTATGTGGAATATTTTAATCCATGGAATGAATAATTTAAGTTTCTGAATCGGTAGGATTCAATGGAAGAGAGAGAACCTCAATTTCAAAATTGGGGACTGTAGAATGTGGAAATGCAAGGGAATAGAGATAGTAAAAACTTTCTAAGTCTTGGAGGAGACTTAGGATTGTTGAAGAAGGAATTGGTGATTGAATCATCAATTGAGACCATTGGGTCTTGTGGTTTTGAAACTGATAATTTGGCTGTGTTGACAGGTACAGTAGAAGACAATCCATCTTTTGGAGTCGTCTTGGAGGAAGATGGGTTGCTGAAGGAAGGTGAGGCTAACATGCCTCCTATAAAGGAACTTGTTACTATTGGTGACAAGGAGGAATTGGCATGTCTGATGGGCCAAGAGAAACTTGTGGCGTATAATTTTAGGACTGCTACAGCTGTGGAAAACTAGAATTTTATTCTAACAGAAGATGAAAATATAGAGTTTGAAGAACTTGATTTTATTGGCAAAATCAATCAAGAAGATGGAAGACAATCACTGAAGATTGTCAAGGAAGAAGAAAAAGAACATGTTGAAACAAGTCTGCAACATGTTGATGATATGGTTATATAAGAGAGATGGTTGAGATGTTTGCTGAAAACATTTGGAGAAGAGGATGAAATGTTAAAACAACAATTTGAAGTGTTGCCAGAAGAGGAGGAGGAGACACAAAGATTCTATAACTTTGATGTTTGTCTTATGATTGCAGATACTAATGGAAGGACTAAGGGATGTTTTTTCCAAAAGAAGAAAAGAGATGATGACAATGAATGGCAATTTAAATGCCAGTCCAGAGAATTGTTGAAGTCAGAGGATGGAGAAATTGTCAGGGATGAAAATCTGGAAGAGGTTTAATATTGCAGAAAACAAGAGAGCATGGATGATTGGTTGGCAGTAAGAATGACAGCTCAAAAATTTAAAGCTGGAGTTAGGGATTAGCAAGAAAGTGCAAGAGCTAGAGTGGAAGCAGCAGTGAGAGTTCAGCAATTAAGAACTCAGGAAGTAGAAGTAGAAGTTCAGCAATCAAGGAGGAACAATATCCAGCAGTCAGAAGACATATTAGACAGAGAAATTGAGTTGATGAGGAAGTTGATGGTGAAAGTGTCTCAGTGGAAGGAAACAACAAGAAATCAGAGAAACAATAGCAGCAAGGGAAAGAGAGTCACAGACTGTGAAAGCTTAACAAGTGGAAAGATGCAGCATAAGATATGGAAGCCAGGAGAAGTAAAAAAGAAGAGTATTGCAGTAGATGGTCAACTACAGAACAAAGTGTGGGATCCAGGAAGACAAGGATGAAAGCACATGATTAGGAGATGAAGAATCATTTTAACCTAGGGAGTCTGATGCAGGGGCATTAGACTAAAACAAATTCCATGCATTTTTGTTAGACTTAGGGGTTTCTAGTTTCCAAGAGAGTTAGATTTTATATAGTGAATTTGTGGGTCTTAATTTATTTTAGTTAAATGTGGAGAATTGTAACTGCCCTTGAATGATTAGTGGGCATCTGAAAAGATGAGATATTTAGAAAACTATAGAATAGAAGTGAGTTGGAATCAGTTTCCAAAAATATAGGGATTTAGTCTAAAGTTACAAATTTGGGAATTTGGAGAGTTTTGTTAGCCTATTAGAGGATTTGAAATGATCCATTGTTTTCTTGTATAAATTTAAGCCTAAAAGGCATTAGTATAGAGCTGCATAGATTTGCATAGAACTGCATAGAGCTAGAGAGCCAGAGAGGTAGAGTAGGGAGAGTAGAAGGCCATCAGATTGAAGACTTGGCCTGAACAGGAGGCTTTTATAAGTAAACTCATGTATATATTATGAGAGAATTGTTTCAGTATGACATTTGCATCGGGTGGATTAATTTCTGTGTGAAGAATGCCTTGAATCTCCATGAACTAGGAATGAGTAAGACTCTGTAATTTGTTTTAAAAATCTGCCTGTAAATTTAATGATGAGTGCATATGAGGAATGTGTGATAAAAGCCTGTGTTAAGGGTTAATGATAATTAATTGAATTTATGCACCTGATGTATGAAGGAGGGTTCGGTTCTTGTGAGATTCTTGAATCATATACATTATGTGTTAATCTGAATGGGCCTCAAATTTCATAAGTAACTGCATACGAAACAATGTGGTAAATGCCTTTGAATAGATATGACCTTGAAATTGACATTCAAACTAATAGAACTGAAGCAAGAAGAGTATTTTTTTTGTAATGCATATATGTAGGGTACTTTATGAGTGATGATTCCTACCCAGAGGCCATGTGAACCGTGAGTATTTACATAGTGGGGAGATAACTTTTAAATGAAACCGTGAAGGCATAAAGGCCTCAACTTGCTCAAATGTTGAAGGGCTAACAAAATAGAGAGTTGACATCTAAAGAGGCGTAGTGAAGCAAATTTGGAAGTGGAGTTGTGTATCAAAAAGATTGAATAGGTAAACGTAATACAATGGTGTTGTTGGATCAATCGAGAGGTAGAGCAGTAAGGGTGAAGCTCGTGTTGAAGAACTAAAGTGAAATTGTAGAGAAAAGGTTGATAATAGTGATGTGGAAGAAGTTATGGAACAAGCGAATGTAGTATAATGGTGCGTTTCGGAGAGGTGGAACTTGGAGCCGAAGGAACAGAACCATAAAGTGGCCTGGAGAAACCACGAGTGGTATTCGCAAAGTTTTTAAGTGGTAACTGGAATGTCCAAAAAAATGTCCAAAAAAATGTCCTGGAGTGGTTTATGAAAACCACTTTTTTCGCATTTTTTTTTACCATTAAAGAACTGTGGGGAAAGAAATGCAATTTGCATCCGGTCAGGTTTGGGAAGGATCTGACGGTATTCACATAGCAAGTTGCACGTGAGATAATGCAAAGATAATTGTTCATTTATGTGGGCTCGAGGTTTAATATGGTAGGGCGAAGGTTTATTGTTGGGTTACATAGCATTTAGTTTAACCCATGGTCAAAGGGGCGTTTGATTTAAGTGTTAAACCTCAGCATAAAGGTGTGTTATGGTTGGCTGTGGGCCAAAACCTTAATATGGTTTGGTGTGTGTTTTAAACGAAATGGTCAAGGATATTTTAATATTTTTATCAATTGGGTATGCATTAACCCCTCATACTTTAATATAAATTGGATTGTGAAAGGCCGAAGGCTTGGTGAACCGTAAGTAATGTTGGACTTTGGTTTAATTATATATGTAGGTTTGTTATATACATATGGAGTTTCATAACCTTTGATAAGAAGTTCCCGCATTTAAAGGTTGAATATTGGGTTATAATAAAATGTTGTATTATAGACATTGCGGGTTTCTGCAACCTTGGAAGAAAAATCCTCCAGATCTATTTATTTAAATTTCCAGTTCAAGAAATTAGAACATTGTGAGTTTGTCCAGATTACTTGAGACTTATTTGGGTGAAAAATTGGGATGCATTTATATGCATAGGACATTGAAAATGTGGGTTTAGTAAGGTAGGCATGCCATCAATATATCATTAAGATCATGGAACAATATAGTAAATTTCAACAAATTAGACTTATCGAATACAAAAGAATAGATTTAGAATTGTGATAGTGAAATCTAGTTGCATTTCAGCCTCTTCTATGATATTCTCCTTCTCGCATTTTCCTCATTCATTATTTTATAATTTATGTCTGTTGATATGGTACAACTTAGCTTTTCTTTGATAGGATCAATGATTCGTTATTCACACTCTATTGATTTAGTCAACCTACTTCTACACTCGCTTGATGATTTCCAAAGCTTTAAATAAATTTGTCGGTTATCATTCTTTCCTTTCTGCTAACATTTTTCAACAAAAATAACCATTCAAGAGTGGATTATTTGTGTATTTCACTTTCTCCTTTTTCCACCACTATTTTATGGCTAAAAATTTACCATTTCAAAAATGAAGGACCCAACATACCTCAACCATGTCCTGTTGAATCACCCTTGAGTCAATTTTCCTTTTGTGTAGATCATTCTCCTTCAAATGAAGGACACAACTCCAGAATAGTAATGAGCACTAACTTGCATAAAATATAATAGGTATAAAATTTCTCTTGTCCCTTCAGCAATAAATTATTTTCCTAATAAAAAAAAATTGAGCCTTGGTGGCATCAGGTACCTTAGGCTAGGCTTCAAGGACAATACTCCATTCAAAATTTGCATGAATATCAAGTTGATACATCTAGAGATAATGTTGTTGGGAAATTTTTTTAAGATCATGAATTATCTACTTATATTTATGGGACTTCTCTTCAATATACTTAGATTTATATGACACCTCTATATACTCCTTCTATTGATATCTCTTTTTAAGAAATGAGTTGTGCTAATTATTATACAATATAAAATTTGCATTACTAATCTTCCATTATGAATGGTTATGAGCATTTATTCTCTATTTAGTGCATTTTTGTTTTGTCCAAATATTTTTACCCTATGGTAAGTAGGTTCATCACACCTTTTTATGCATTCTCCTCCTACCGTGTCAGGACTGTATACACCTTTCCCTCGCCTACGATTTATATTTAACAAGGAAATCATACATACCTCAAACCATATCAGTGGCATCATCGACTAAGAATATCGACTTGATAATAGAAAATCACATTATAAACATGGTGTTACTTTGCATGCAGAAAATACCATTCAAGTCTACCAAGTCTAGTGAATCTGAATAAGTGTTTCTCTACCCACTACAATCTAAGTAACGATGTGCACAATCGACTCTGAAATTTGTGCAAGAATTTTAGAAATGTCTATCACTACAACAAATTTTAAAATCCATTCTTGGTCATTGGAGTTGAATTTGTAACATTCATGAGAGTTGAAGTAGTGGAAAATGGATCAACTACCCTGGTTGGTCACAATTATCTACCAATTTCTTGTGAAGGATTTCAAACTCATTAATTGCATTAATTATGAAGATATGACATTCGACTTTATCATAATCCTTTTTAATCTTATGGTGGGCTTCAATAGATGACAAAGTTACTCTGATAATGACTCGTCCTTGTCAAGTAGATGTCTTGAGGGCTCTCAATAGGATGGCGATGGTAAGCCACCATATCCAAGGGTAGAATTATTGTTGTGGAGTTTCGGAGAGAGAACTAAATAAGTTTCCTTCGCATGCATTTAAAGTCTTGGCTAGAGATGAAAATGGTGTCATAAAATCCTTTGATGTGAGTTTTATGTCATATAGTTTTGGTATGTTGTCTAGAGAAACTATAAGAACTTACTCTTGTTTTGAAATTTACCTAAAGATAAGTTTTCTTGAAATCCATTTACACTAGTGCACACAACAAGAAAGCTACAAGCATCCACAAAATATTTAGAGATGCCATGGTTGCAAGGAAATAAGATATATTCTTGGTTTTTGTTGTTAAAACAGTTATTTTTTTCTTGCATATATTTCTCTCCACACATAGAGTCTATACTTTTTGACTAAAATTCATTGAGATATATATCTTCAATTTTGTGTATTTTAATTTCATCTTGATTTTTGTGTATCTGAATTTCATTCTTGACTGACGAAGTCTCTCCAATCTGATTTTCCTACTTTTTTTCATTGAGTTTAACTAAGGGAATAAAACCTTAGAATATTTAAAATACTATAGGAAGAGAGTTGAAATAAAATATTACAAAAAAGGCCGTAACACAAATCGTTGTCTTCTAAAAGACACCTAGATGTGATTGAAGTGATAAATTTTGATAATGCATGAACACTAATATGAATAAAACTTCATTTGAAAACTTCTTGGATTAGTTTCTAGTTGCTCCATGAAAAATCATATACTGAATGCAAAGTATGCTAGGAATTTTTTAGGCCGACTCAGAAGCATACCACTTATCGGAGACTATCAAATGATAGGGAGTATGAAGCAGATGAATCTTCAAGAAAAAAGCTTGAATTTGAGAGACCTTGAAATCCTCCTCTCTATTGATACTAAACATAAGTGACATTTTGGGTTACACACTGGGATCTTGGACATTGTCTAGTATAATATTGAAGTAGCTCCATTATATTATTGAAGCTACTCCAATACCATTTAAGTGGAAGTCTGAGTTGTTTGAAAAATGGCCAAAGTAGATAAATTATTAGAGTTACATAAAAATAGATATTATCTACTGCCGAAGAAACAATTAAATCAACAAGGAAACTTTTTCTAATACTAATTTCTATCTAGAAAATGCAGAAGAAAACATTGAATTTTTGCAGCTTAAGTCACATTTATAGGAAGATGAGTTATAACAATGTAGTCATCATTCTGAACTTGTTTTTTAATCAAAAAAACCATTTATTTTACTTTGAGATAGACTCACATTAGCTGTCAAAAACAAAATTTGATTTTTTTCCTATTACAAGTGCATATTTGCATGCAAATGCAGAAGTTCATGCTGCACTTCCCAAGCCCATCATTAGACCTTGGGAGGATCTTGTCAACAACAAGAAAAAAACTAGTCTTGGACATGAAAAGGATGTCTCCTTTTATACCCCAAACTACTCTAAGCCTATTTAGCTTGATAATGTTGGACTTCTTAAAAAAAAAATCATCATCACATGTTCATGCTCCTCATTCTCAACCACAAATTGTAAAATTCCAACATTGTGATAAATTTTTCCATGTGAAAGATCATTGTTTTGATATTGATTTGTGTGAGCATTATCGTAAGGACACTCATATTTCAAACAAATGCCTCAAAAACAATCTTCATGTAAGAGCAAAGATTAAACTTGGCTAGATCGCTTCTTGGCAATGGTATTCAACAACCAAGAAGATATTTCGATCATATCACATAATTTATTCATGGGTACTGAAAAGTTTTACATTTGATTTTTCTTCATCTTCTCACCTTGTATCTGACAAGGGGTAATTTATTTTAATCTATAAGTTTAAAGTATAAATCAAGTGAGAATGAGCAACAACTTGTACCTGCTTCTTCAGCCTACAACTAGAGACAACCGTACCCAGATTTAGAATTGTAGCTAGAGACATAGAAGCCCATGAGCATGCCTATGGTTGGTGGCCTTCCTTAAACTAACACAGGTTGAGACCTCCCTTTTCAGGTTGATTTTCTCCTTTTTCTTTGCCAGTTTAGGGAACCCATTTTCTAGGTTGATGGTCTCCCTTTTCAAAGCATTAAGGAGCACTTTCTTTAGAAAAATAATTTAACTGATTTCCATATTTAGAAGAGTTTCAGGAATCACACTAAGAGTTGCAGGTTGAGACCCAAAGGTATCCCTACTCATAAAAAATGGGAGCACTTCCTATAGCTGAAGACTCGAGCTTCTAGCCGTATTTGGAAGAGTTCCAGGAACTACACTAAGCATTCTAGTGTTGGTGGTCATCCTTAAACCACCATCGGTTGAGACTTCGAGTTCTCCCATCTTATGCCATATTTTTAGAGATCACATTCAACCATTTTTTGCCACTTTTTTATTACAAATATCTTCTTAGACTCATATATAAGCCTTCATATTAAGGGGGGGGATGTTGGACACATAATCCACTAAGATTTATGGTGTGGAAGTTGAACAGTCACTAGAGTCGAATAAATCTTGGAATATGAAACCAGTGGTCATAAGGATTGTATAAATTTATATCTTCGTGAATAGAAATGCAACTAATAATGATTTATATTATCTTATGTTCAACATTACATGTATTTGTTTAACACCTGATCATATGTTGTGTTATTTTTTCTAGAGAGAGCATAATGAATTTGTGATACTGAAGTGCTTGCTGAGATGATAAACTCATAAGGAATTTCTTGCTCATAAACGACATGAGAATTGTCTTTCCTCAAGGATGATAAAACACTAGGAACTTGTTGGGTTGATAAAATAGTGTTAGGTTGAGACACCCAAGTGCTTTCTAAAAGGATTTCATAAACAACCAAGTGCTTTCATTGGGGCTGATAAACCACTTGTGTGCTTACTTGGTTGATAAATGACCTGGATAGTGGAATATTGACTCTTGTAGTAGCTAATGAAACTAATAAACCATCCATTATGATTACAATGCTTCTCTGGAATATTTTTTAAGACTCTCTATGTATTGGTAAGACCCTTGTGGTTTTATTTTTACTAATTTGAGAGCTCCTATGGTGTTACAATTGGGGTTGTTGAGAAATCACCTGAGAAATGAACTCTGCCACTTACCTAGTTGACTAGTTGTTGGTGAGAGAACTCTTGAGCAATTACTTCCTCAAGATCTGAATCTAGCTCAAGGGTGGTTGGATTTAAGAAATTTTTTAGTGCAATTTTCCTATTTTTTGGTCGAGAGTTGAAGTCACACTCTTTGTTACTAGTCATTTGAATATAATAATATAATTTTGTTACTTGTATACTTGATGCATTGAAGGATGAACATTATTTATATGTGATACACGCATGGATTAGTATTGTAAATTGATGAATATGTTACTCATGTCTGTCTATGTGATATTATTTATGTATAAGTGTAATTCTCATGGCTATAAGGGGCATGAAGGCCTTTTTGTTAAGTTAATATGCTCATGACACACTAATATGTTACAGTGTGTAAATTCCATTGGCTAGTATGCTATGGACATGAAGGCTCTTAGTAGGTTTGAGACCATGGTCATATTTTCCGAGTAGGTAGTGAATATAATGCATCATATGGCATAATAGTTGGATCTCATCAATAGGGATCTAGTCGATGAGAAATATCGATTCATGTTTGGTCAAGAGGGTGGTTGTTACACTGCCATATGTTCATGGAAAAATAATGGGGCACAAGTTGATTGTGGGGATGGCTAGCATGGATTCTTTGTGATTATACCAAAGGGTAGTCAAATTATATGGCCGATTTAGGTTAAATTTGATTCGATGAGTTATGCCTTATGCATACTTAGAACTATGTTGAATTTCAATGTCGAGTTCTTAGTATCAAACGTAGGGCCATTGTAGGAGGACCCACATTATTGGGGATCCTAATTCATTTGAGGCTACTGACCAATGGGATAGTGGATTAGTTTTCTATGCAGGGAAGAGGTCCTTGAGGAGCATGGTACATGTTCATTTGTGTTACCCCAGACTAAAATTATGAGGGCGTTGTTTAATTACATGCGTAAATCTTACTGGTTTTCATCATAGATGAATCTTTCAATTGGTTAGTAGTATTAAGTCTCCATCAACCTATATTAGGATATTTTCTAGTTGAGGTAAGTTAATTGGTTGGGTCATTTCAACTGATCTTATCTAGTTGACATAAGTTCAAAAGTTGGGTCATTTCCACTGATCTTGTCTAGTGATGCTAAGTCAACTATTGTGGTAAGTTGGTTAGTTGTGTTAAGTTGATTGGTTGGGTTATATCGACTAGTTTTGTCACGTCAACTAATTGTGTTTTATAGATCATTTGGGTTGTGTTGAAAATCACCTGAAGAATCAGGTAAGGTGGTGTATTCTAAATTTAATTTCACAGGCTTTGGGGAACTAAGAAGTTTATAACGCCATTTGAATATTGAGATCATGGAGGTTGGGTTAAATGAAAATTGCACCTTCTATTGAGTTATTTTAGCCTATGTGGTGGAAAGTAATGTTACATAGTGTATGTTCACAAAGTTCTTCAGGATTGGTGCTGAAGGGATAAGGCACCCTTGAAATATTTCCATATCATCGTTTTAGTAAAAAAGAACAACTATGGTGAATTTATGATACCTCGATATAAAAGTTTCTAGTTACACCCATGGTCACAAGGAGGCTAAGATGTAGTAATTGAGGGATAGGATCCATCAACATATTTGAAAGTCATTGTTATAAAAAAAAAGTGAATGCTTGGGTACTTTTCGCAATATTCTAATATAGCATCTCTTCATCATGCCCCTAGTCATGAAGGGCCAAGTTATAGCCTTAAGGATTTAAATAAGTTGACATAAAAAATTGGAGGATATTTTTATGTGCATACATTGAAAACCATATATATCCCAATTTATTAGTGCCTTGAATCAATTAAGTGATATAAAATTTTATGGCTTCTGACAAATAAATTTCTTTTCATTTGTACTTTGAAGTTCTGTGTTTTCTACAGTTTTCCAGTGTTAAATATTTTAGGTGATTTTCCAATATTCTAGTATAATAGGCCAAGTTTGAGGTTCATCCTCTTTTTCTTGGTTCCAACACTTAATAATATAGGTGTTGGGTTATTACACCTAAAAAATAAGGTTTTATTAGTCCTTTCATATAAATGGTTTTAAAAAAGCTCTTGGTTGCTTTGAAGGAAGCACCAAAACAAACCATAGACTTGACATTGTAAAAGCAGAGATCTAAAACATGGAATTAAAGGGAGCCCCTAAATTTTATTAGTGGGTTGAAGGAAGCACAAAATAATAAAACATTACATTTGTAAAAGAAATTATTATGGAAGAGGTGTCTAAAGTGTTATATAGCATAGTTTGTAGTTCCAAAAGTTAGGATATGAAGGAAGCATCTCATTCAGAGAAAATATTTGAGCAAGCGGCTAAAAAAATTCAAAAAGTGAAAATTATTGATGAACTGTCTCCCAGAATTCAAAGAGAGTAAATAATTATGAATTGAATTCAAAATAGAAGAAAGAGTGAGGAGGTGATTGCCAAAATTCAAAACTGAAGAGCGGATTGGAAAATAAAATATTACTTAATAGATTTAAGAGGGGATTGGTGTCTCCTATAAGTTAGTTCCTCTAAATAAGAGGAGGGGATTGGTGTATCCTATAGGTTGGTGTCTACAAAGTAGTAGGGTGGATTTTTGTATCCTATAGGTTAGTTCCTACAAAGAACTATTAATTTAAATAATTTTTTGTGGTTTTCTCCCAGAGCGATTTCCATGTATATCATGTGCTCCGTGATTAGCTTACAATATTTATGCTTTATGGTTTTGAATATTTTTAATAAGTAAAAATAGTAATACATTGATTCACCATGATCCCCACTACCCCCAAGTCTCTCAATGTAATTTTGAGTCCAACATATGATGCTTTAATCAAGAATGGGGCATATTGGAAGTTGGTGGACCCTACATTTAGAGAAAAACTGATTGGCTATAAGTGGGTCTAAAAACACAAGTACAAATCAAATGGATCCAATTTACAAGCACAAGGAAAGGCCCTTAGTAAAAGAGTTTGCATAAAAGGAAGGCATTAATTATGAGTAAAATCCACCCCCCCCCCATCACAAAATGGGCCACCATCGACACTCTCTTTTCCTTTGTAGCTGTTGGGGTTCCCATGTTTTGGCAATACCAAAAGATGAGACAACATCAGAACCACTTTCAGACCTCAGGATCTAGCCCTCCTGGGTCTAGAGAGGGATCTCTCTATGTAGGCAAGGTATATGTCCTTAAATCTCAGTTTTAAAGATATTAGGCTAGTTATAAAGTGCAAGGTTTGTTTGTTTGAGTTTTTTTTGGTTGTTTGGAAACAGGAATGAATGGTTCAATGTGAGAGAAGGATGAGCAAAGAGGATTTTAAGCAAAGGAGAGATAACTCAGAGAACACTCAAAACCATTGGGCAATGGAGTTAGGAAAGGGCTTACTTGCTATTCAATATGCAGGCTTTCAGTTGGGCTAGTCATCTAAAGCGTTGGATCTTAAAGATGATAATGTGGTTTGAAATGGTAAGAGAGAAGGTGAAGGCCAAGGAAACCTCCAAGGTGACCTTTCAGGAATCATATCTAGGGACAGGACATGCCATTGGACAACCTGTGATCCAAAACCTAAAAGGTTAACTCTTCAAACAAGGGAACATTAAATATTTAAACGCAAAGGTGAAAACTTGAGATCAGAGAGAGACTTTGAACTCTCAATGCTTTGGAATCCAGCTTAAGGGAACTTAGAAAGGTTCAATTAATTGAAAAGGACCCTAGTGAGACAGAGACAGAGTTATAAACTCCCAATATCCCAATTCATTCAATGAAAGCCTAACAAGAACATCTAAGAACAGATTTATTAAGTCATACATCAACTAGCAGTAAATATTAGCCACTACACTAGTTAAATTAACTTGAATCAGTGCTCAGATAACACATATAGCAGAAAACATTAAAGGTAGGGAGAGAAGAAGCTTAGGGTACCATGCGAGGGTATATCCTAAACCGATTTCTGACGCTTACCAAAGAAATGAAATGTGTTGAATTAGAAAGGAAAATAGAGACAAAGTAAGAAAACATCATCGCTGCTTTAAATCAGGATCCAAAGAAATGTGCTTGTCATATTAAAGAGCAACACCAGTCATGTGCAACATTTCCAACAGCTTGATATTCAGTCTGAAAACATATTCCTCAGACTATCTTACAACTTTACACGGAGACTGTGTCTCCAGAGAAACAACTTATAATTCGCAGATCCAATCAACAACTTTTTCATGTTTGTCATGAGTTTTTTATATCTAAAAGAGAGGCAAAGGAGGTAGATGAAACACTAACTGAAACATTAAAACTGAGTAGGAAGACGGGCTCGAGACCCATTCTGTTTTAATATCTGAGCATTAATCTTTAGTACTCTTTGGGTGAAAGAGTGTTCTTCAACAAGCTGAAATTTACTCCAGGTATGTCTTTGATGTACTTTAGGCTGTAGTACTTTGTAGTACTCTGGTGAATAAATGAAAGGCAGATAGATGAATTTAGGTCTGCCATGCTGTGCAACAAATGCTTCTGGTAGCATTAGGACTACTGTCAGGGCCGAGATTTCTTTAGGAACATAGTACAGAATGAAAATAGTATGGCACTTCGTCCTTTCAAGGGGAAGAATGTTTTGCTGATGGTGATACTGATATATCGTTTTTTGGGCCCCCAGTCTTCAACCTGCGTCTTCCTCCTCTCAACGTGGGATTAAGCATTAAGTATTCAATTATGAGCTTTAACTCCTTCAATCTCTGCTACTGATACACTGGCCGTGGCTGTAATGGCCTCTCTGTGCTCTAAGCCACAGTAGCTGTGACTATGGAATATAGAGTGATTAAATCACTCTACGATAACCCTGCACAATACGATAAACTCATTAATAAATCCAGGGAGCAAGGAAAGGATGCTTTGAAGGCCTACAGAATGGTGGTGGAACTATGGAGGAATGGTGAAAAATGCAGTGGAATGGTGAAAACAGGCCAAACAATGCAAAAATGGTGGAAGACTAGATAGATGAAGGCTTAGTGGAGAAATGCACGCGGACCATTCGATCATTGCATGGGGTGATGATTGATGGTTGAGATCGGCTGACGGAGATGTAACATTCAGTTAGGTAGAGAAACCATATTTAATACAAACCATAAGGTTTGAACCTTCAATACATGAAAACATATGACACGGGCTGGTATGGTGGGACTCGGCTATGGTAGAAGGGGACTTATTCTAGACCGTTAGATCTCATGAGGAGATCGACGGCTAAGATCACGTCAGAGGGTTGAAGGGTGATTGACTATGGGCCAGGGGTCTTGTTACCTTAGTTTATCCCTCGAGCATCTTTGGGCGCTATCACCGTTCGATGAGCCAGCCTTAGATCGGATGGTGTACATCAATATCACACTGAGCCTGCAGTCGACCTTTAATGCCGGAGAGAGAATGGTATTTCCAAACCATTTGAGGCCACATGTCACCCTGCGGCATTGATCATTTCCGAATGACAAAAACAACCTTCCTTTCAAAAGCGGTGCGATCAAAATTTCCAGTTTTTCACAATGATTGACCTCGGGGACCATCAAGGCAGATGATTTGTGGGTCGTTGATCTGAAGAATGGATGGTTGAGATTAAAATATGGAGCGGGAGGCATAGGGGCAAGTGAAATAGGTGGGAGAGAGGAGGACCATTGGATCTAAAGGGGTCAACAGCTGAGATCTAATGACATCAGAGCAAGGCAGGGACTGAAACTTTGATGGTTTGAGCTGCAATTAGTGCTGGACCATTAGATTTGCGGAGAATCAACGGTTCAGATTTGATCTGAGGGGGACGATGGAGATTAAATGGGCAGAGCTCGATTTAATCTTGACTGTTGGTTCTTGTGGATTCAACGGTCAATATTGGATCGTTGGACCGCGATCGGAGGAAGCAAAGAGTGACACAATAAAAACTTCCGATGAGAGATTATGCAAGATTGTGATGGCCGTTGGATTAAACTGTGAATTGATGGTATAGATCATCATCAGAGGGTTTAAAAAGGAATGAGGCAGGCATGGTAAGAATTTACGTGGGCCGTTAGATCTATTCAGATCAACGGTGGAGATTGCTTCAAAGGCTGATGGGACAAAAACACTATCTCATCAGAGATTTTCTGTTTACAAAGGAAATGCGCTCTGTTCCAACTCTCCGATGCGATAAGCGCCTTATGGCCATAGCGCTTGGTCTTAGTGCTTGGGTTTATGGGGGGAAGTGGTTAAGGGGGCTAGGCCGAAAGGGGCTAAGCTTGTCATATGGTAAAATGAGGATTTTAGGCCTAAAAATGGTGTATTTAAGGCTTAAAAAGGAGTAATGGTAGAGGGAATAAAGGGTTTTTAAGCCAAACAAAGGGTGTTTGTAAGCTTAAAAGGGGATTTAGGGCAATTTTAAGGGGTTAATGAGGAAATAAGGGAAGGGAAAAAGGTGAATAAACAGAGGTTAAGTGAGGATGAAATAAGGGGAAATGGAGGCCTTTTTGGACATTCTTCACAGAAATAGAGAGGCTTTTAAACTAGAAACAACAATGACGATTTATCAAAGGACATAGGCATAAGGAGGCTTCAAGGATGATGTGTTTTCAGACGAAATTCATTCCTTGAAGGTTCAAAAACAATTTAGCCCCCTGTTTGCTTGTCAAAAAATTTATAGGGGGCTAATAGTCGCTCCACATGGGGATGGCTTCTTCTTGAAGGAGTCAAGAATTCAGAGAATGATCTTTGGTGTAGGCCAGATGCCTGGTACTTGACCCATCCATTTTCTTTCCTTGAACAGCTACCACAAATCATGAATACATCATATCAATAGTAAAATTCTCCCAAACAACTACCTACCCAAACTATAGTCCTATCATTTTTTCTTCAGGGTGCATTTAGACTAACAGACCCTTTACATCATCAAACTTTTTGCAACGGGAAAATAAACCTATTCTATTTCTACCCTTATTACTCCATGAGACCAGATTAAACTGTTGGCCTCATATGTTTCTCTACCTAATCTAATATATGCTAGGATTCAACTGTCCAATAGATTTCTTCTCTACATTCTACAACAGAAATTCAAAAACAGCCAAACTAGGATTAGACAGTCTAGTTTGCTGCATATCCAAGGCATAAAGAAAGCTGTTGATGGACTAAAATTGCAGAAAACTGAAAACAAAATATTGAAGGCTTGAAATCCGAAACTTTGAAGCATCCTCCCTTTCTTTGTGACTCAAGTTTTGAGCTTGTTAGAGTCACTTTCTTCTTCATTTCAGCTCTAGTTTTGGGCCTGTTAGAGCTGATTCTTCTTCCTTATTTGCTAGTTCAGATTTTGGGCATGTTAAAAACAGTTATCTTCACTTCTTTTGGCTCAGGTTTTGATCATGTTAGAGCCTATATTTACATTTCAGAGGTTCATGTTTTGAGCATGTCTAAACCTTTCTTTCTCTCTATTTTTCTTTTTTGAAACATTTTCTCTTTTTCTTGAAAATATAAACATAGCAATGGTATTTACAATGGAAATGAAAATTGGAAATCAGAAATTAGAAGAAGTAGTGTTTGAGCATCATGGCATTGACATGACCCCTAAACAACTCTGTACCATCAAGCTCTTGTAAAAAAAAGGCATTTGGACCAATGGTGGAAGGGATGATGTATAGACCCTGCCACAAATTGTCAAACTTGTTGTGCTTTCCTTTGTCTTCTCTCCTTGAGTCCCACTTCAGAACTTTATCTCCAATTTTAAAGTTAGAATCCTTGGTTCTCTTGTCGATAAACTTCTTTATATTTTCCTGAACTTTAAGAGCTCTATTATAGACCTCTTCCCTTATCTACTGGAGATGAATTGTTTGGTTTATCCTCCTCACCATGTTGTATTCTTCCGTTTGAATCTCTTGGAAAATTTTAATCACTGGTACCCCAAGGCTGGTAGGAAACACTGCCTCTATTCCATAGACAAGCTGATATGGTGACATGCCAATGGATTTCTTCATTATAAGCCTGTCAGCCCATAAAGCATGCACTAGCTTGTTATGCCATGACTTATTATTCTCTTCAAGTAGTTTTTTGATGATGGTCACCAAGCTCTTGTTTAATGATTCAGCTAACCCATTACCTTAAGGGTAATAAGAAGTTGAATGAGCGAGTGTTATCTGATACTTGTGACAAAAATGAATCATTTTCTTAGATCCAAAAGCAGCAGCGTTATCAGTGATTATTTTTCTTGGGCAGCCAAACTGAGAGAGGATGTGGTCTTCTAGGAACCTAATGATAATAGGGTCTGTGGCATTCCTATAAGGTATGGCCTCTATCCACTTGGTGAAGTAGTCTGTGGTTGTAAGGATCCACTTGTGTTGTGCAGAAGAAGTAGGGTGTATTTCTCCTATGAAATCTAGGCCCCATTGCAAGAAGGGACCTTCAACAGAAATGGGTTGTAATGGTAATGGGAGGAGATTTCTTTTGCCCTCGAAGATCTGGCATTTATGGCAGAAAATTATCATTTTATGGATGTCATTGAAAAGTGTAGGCCAATAATAGCCAGCTCTGAGTATTTTGTTGGTAGTGGCTTTCCAGTTCAAGTAGCCTCCACACTCTCTTGCATGGAACTCCTGTTTAATCCTCTCTACTTTAGTTTCAGGCAAACATTTAAGAAATAGGTCATTTGTATTTTTCCAGTATAAACCTTCATTCAATATGAAATATTTTCTGGCTTTTAACTTTAGGAATATAGCCTTAGTCTTTGATAGTTCTGGAGGGGCATTGAGGTTTGTGAGCACATAAAGGATATCAGAGTACCAAAGAGAGTTTTGAAATTGTTCCTCAACTGTAGGATCAGGCAGTCCTTCTTGCTCATTCAAGGCATCTACCATGTTAATGTCAAGGGCTTGTAAATTTGATTCAGCCATTAATCAAGCTAAGCCTTGACCTTTGATTAGTTTTGAGGGTTTTGTTTCCAGGTCATATTCCAATATTACAGCGATCCATTTGCCCCTCTTTCCATCCAGATCTTGGGACAAAATGTCTTTAACCACTATGTTAGGCATGTAGGCTATGGTGTGAGAATGCAGTATATACACCCTAAAGTCTTTCAAGGCCTTTACCAGGGCATAGGCTTATTTTTCCATTATGTTATATTTCAAGGGTGCATCCCTTAGAGCCTTGCTGAAGAAAGAAATGGGCCATTCCATTCCCTCTGGATGTTTCTATAGTAGAACTGCAGCTACTGTATGCTCTAAGGCAAAGGAAAATATCAGGAAATCCTTTGAGAAATTTGGGCTAATTAGAACAGGCACCTGGGTGAGTGCAATTTTAACTAATTCAAAGACCTTTTAGCCTCTACAGTCCACTTAACTCCTACACCTTTCTTCAGCATGTTAGTCATATTCATGAGGTGTTCAGCTAGGTTGGGAATAAACCTCCTTAGGAAGTTAATTTTCCCAATAAAGGATTGTAACTCTTTTATGTTTCTCAGGTGTTTGATCTGTAGTATTCCGTCAAATCTCTGTGGGTCTATCTTAATTCCCTTCTCAGATATAATGTGGCCGAGAAGCTTACCTTCTTGTAGCCCGAATACAGTCTTTTTGGGATTCAAGGACAGACCGAACCTTCTCCATTTTTCAAAAACTCTTCTTAGATGTTTTAGGTGCTCCTCATTAGTCTTGGAATAGACTATGACGTCATCCAGATAGATGACAATGAAGTGCCCTATTTCTTCCAAAAAATATTTGTCCATCGGTCATTGGAAGGTTGCACCAGCATTCATTATTCCAAAGGGAATTTTTACATACATAAAGGTGCCCCATGGAGTGGTGAAAGTGGTCCTGAGTTGGTCTTCTGGGAGTACTAGAACTTGGTTATAGCCTAAAAAACCATCTAACAGGGAGATCCGTTTTGAGCCAACTACCCTCTGCAGGATATGTTCCATATTTGGTAAGGGGTAATTGTCTTTAAGTGAGGCTCTATTAAGGTCCCTGAAATCAATGCACAGGCTGATCTCGCCCGTATTTTTCCTCATAGCTACCAAGTTTGAAACCTAATTAGAGAACCTCATAGGAACTATTATTCCTGCTTCGTATATCTTTTTGATCTCCTTTTCAACTGCAGGCAATTGTTTTGGGTTAATCCTATGAAGTTTTTTTCTGAAGGGTTTCTAGTTCTCTTTCAAGGGTATTTTGTGCTATATGATATTTGTGTCGTAGGCCTTTAAGTCCTCATAGATTTAGGCAAACACATCGATGAATTCTTTAAATAAGTCAATGTATTTCTTTTTGATGTCTATGGGTAAGGACTTAGCCAATTTTATCATCTTAGGCTTATCTTTTGTGTCTATGTTGCATTCCTCAACATCAAAGTCTAAGTGTTCTATAGTGGGTTTTTTCGCTACAATATCGAAGTTAAAAAGATCCTCCAAGGGTGCCAGACCTCAGGGTATGTTTTCATCTTTAGCCTGTAGCACCTCTATTTCCTCTTTATCTGCATTCTTATATTCTTTAGTTGGATTTCCAATATATTCAGTTAAAGTGTTTATTTCTAGGCTACAAGGTGGTTTCTCTTCATCTAGGGGCTCTTCACTAAGGTAGCCATCTTTGGATTTAGAGTCTGAATCAGAGAATTCAAACTCATTCCTGCCTATCAGGAAATCCTCGATCTGCTTATCGCCCTCAAAGACATGCCAATATTTCTCATTGTCGGGCACTGCATGTCTGAATTCGCTCTAAATGATGATTTTTTTGTCGCTGGGAGTCTTATGGTATGAACTAGCTATGCAGGCTAATCCATTTGCAATTGTGTTTTGACTCCTAGGAACAAACACTAGTTCATATTCTACAAATTTTTTCAATAAATCCATAGCGTCATTCCTATACGCTCTCAGTCTAGGGTGTTTTGCTGTGTATTCACCGTTCACTTGTTTGATGATTAAATTAGAGTCTCCTTGAACAGCTATCCTATGTGCTCCTAATTTTTTCAACAGATTCAAGCCTAGGATAAGAGCCTTATACTCTGTGATATTATTTGTACATTTGAAGTTTAGGTTGAAGGCATGACTCTCTGCATAGTCACTCTCTGTGTTATGTACCCACACTCCTGCTCCTGCAGTTCTCCTGGTGCATGACCCATCGAAATTCATTTCCCATAAGGGTTGATTCTTGGGCTTATCATCGTTTTCCCCCCAATGCGGGTCTCACTAGTCTGTTGTGTCACGGGGTATGCATTGGACCATCGATGGTTTTGTTCTTCGTGCGGTGTATGAGTTTGTGAGGGGTGACTAGCCAACTATGTACATTATGTTTCTTGTTTACTCAGAGTTTTGGTTTCAGCGCACTATCGACAGGTCTCATCCTCATTTTCTCCTGAGTCTAGAGTGGCCATTATGTTGAAATCTATGGGCACTATCTCATTATTTGTATCTCTATTTCCTAGTTCTGGCTCTTCTAAGAATTCATCGTTGTAAAGGATAAAGGAGTCCATATCTGTATGTACAGAGTACAGTGATGAATTTTTAGGCTTTTCAGGGGTGCTGACTAGAAACTTAATTTGTGCCTCTCTATACAGTCTCCTAAACTGGCTAAAGACAAGGATTGTGGCATATGCCCCATCCATCTGCATTGTACCTTGCAGCTTGGCTCCCCATGACCTTGACAATAGCATACCATACTTAGGTGGCACATCTACCACTACAACATCCATAACCATACATTTGGCAGGAATCTGGGTTAGGTTCACACATACATCTTTGATTAGGCCAAGACACTTTACTCTTCTAGAGTCAAATGAATATAGATCTTTATAAGGATGGGTTATCTCTAGGCCTAATCTCTCCATAACTACCTTAGGCATTAGGTTGTGTGATGACCCAGAGTCATGCATTGCATTGTGAAGGATCTTGTCATGGATATTGAGGTTGATGTAAAAGGGCAGTGCTACCCCTTCCTGAAACTTCCCTTCTATTTCTGGACCAAACAAGAGAGCTGGTTGATCGTCGCTTAGATTGACAGTGTCACTGTCTTCACCAAGTTTTAAGGCTTTCAAAATTTGGCCTTTATATACATCCTGAGTGGCCAGCTCAGTGAGTGGGATAGAGATTTTAATTTTAGCAATCTAAATCTCCAAATTGAAGAGGGATTGACTCTTCACAATGCTCAACTCTGTCTTGTTAGCCACTACTTTAGTGGCAGGCTCAGTGTGTTGATTCTCACTATGTACAGGATTAGGAACTATTTTATTAGGAGCACTAACTGCAATGTTAGTGCTACTAGTTGGTTGACGTTGTTTATCAGTATTTTTGTTGTCTTTTTCTTTGTTCTTCCCAGAACTCTTAGCTGCTGATCTGTTACTTTCATTAGTTACTTTAGAAGTTTTCTCAGGCCTTTTCTTAATGGTAATCTCAAAAGCTTTGGATTTGGAATTGTCTAAGCTCTTTTTTCTTATGAGTTCATACTGTTCTCTGACCTGCATGATGGCGTTTTCAAATCCAAGCCTGTAATCCTCAGATTCTAATATTTCCTCATCCCAATATGAGGGTGATGGTTGATCTTCTTCTGTGGAACAGTTGAGAATTGAGTTATCTATCTTGAACATATTTATTTTGTTTTCCTCAGACACTTCTATAATCCCCTCATCTTCATCAAGAAAGTTCTCTTGGAATGGGGGTATAACTTGTTGATCTGATTCTCTTTGTCTGTTGGGAGTGGCATTGTTCCTCCTAAAGTTCTGGTTATGATTTTGGTTTTTGTTTTGATTACTAACTGAGATAACTATTTTTTCCATCATCTGTTGTAGCTTTTCCACGTTTTTAGATAGACAATCATAATTTGGGTCAGATGTGGAAGCTACGGTGTCATCTCTGTATGTTACCCTTTTCTCAACCCTCATTTTGGCTTTCTTCTCAATCAGGTTAGCCTCTACACTCACTGCTCCTTTTTGCATGTCTTCCAATATGTTGTAATCTCTCTCCCTAAGCTGGTAGGCCACATTAGCATCAAAGCCTTTAGGGTATTTCGCTAGGGCCAAACCTTGGGGATGTTTCATATGTGGAGGAAGAGCGTTGTAAATGCTATTGAACCTTGTGGAGTAGTCATGGACACTCTCTCCTACGTTTCTTTTTAGGTTCTTGTATTCTTCCCATTTATTTATGAAGGACTGATATAGAGAGGGAAGATCTTGGATACTATTAGGAGGTAGGCCCTTAAACAATTTCTTCACATCACCTCCTAAAATCTGGGCAAAGATTCTCATCTTGACTGTCTCATCATCTATTTCCATATAGTCAAAGGAATCTTCCATCCTATCCACATGATGTTGAGTTTTCATGGATTCTTTTGTAGTGAAGTGTGGGATATTTGATTGATAATCATTGGGTAAGGGCAATAGGGGCTGAGGTAACCCTAGAGGTGTGTACCAGGCTACCATGATGGTATTTTGAGGAGGTAAAGGATTATCTTGAGCAGCTGGTATGTGGGTGACAGGAATACTAGGACTAGCAACACTCTGTTGAGTTGATTTAGGGTGACAGAGCCCCAAGTTTTGTATGAAGTGAATATCAGGAGGTGTATATGGAGGGGTCTCTCTGTCCCTAATGTGTTTACCACTTTGAGGTGGTGAACCGGGAGCTCAAGGTCTGACTGGTCTAGGCTACTGAATGACCTAGTTCTTGGTAAACTGCTCGGTAGGTCTAGGTCAAAAAGAGGGTCAGATAGAGCTGTAAAGTCTTCTGGTGCAGAGTTAGCTCTATGGTTTTGTCTGGAAATAGATGAAATTCTAGGTGTAGGAGATTTCTTGAGGATGCTCTCAGGGTTTTCAACTATTTCAGGTGGGTTTGGGTTAGGATAAGCTCTTGTGTGAATGGTTCTTGAAGCCAGAATGCTGTTTTCCAACCAAGCAGCTTAACCCAACTTGTTACTTATGTTATGGCTGATTTTTTTGTGGAATTTGGTCGCCCAGTGGAGTCTTATGTGAACCAAGATAATCAGCAGGCCTACTGATCACCAGTGGAGTCTTGATCATCGAGGAACTATGGAGTCGCCAGGTGGAGGGTTTAGAATGTTTCAAGAGGGTATACAGTCCACCACAGTGATTAACCACCAAACTAAGGCTACTATGGTCTCCTTCGAGTCTGTGAAGTGTTTAAAGGTGTGTTTTACTCAAACTCCCCCAGTGGAGTTGCCATTATGTTGGTGATTACAATGGGACACAAGACCAGATATAGTAGTTGAGCGCACTCAAAGTTTTCCCCAGCGGAGTCGCCATTATGTTGGGATTCCCATGCTTTGGCAAGTTTGTTAATACCAAAATATGAGACAACATCAGAACCACTTTCAGACCTCAGTATCTAGCCCTCTTGGGTCCAGAGAGAGATCTCTCTATGTAGGCAAGGTATATGTCCTTAAAGCTCAGTTTTAAAGATATTAGGCTAGTTATAAAGTGTGAGGTTTGCTTGTTTGAGTTTTTGTTTCGTTGTTGGGAATCATGAATGAAGGGTTCAATGTGAGACAAGGATGAGAAAAGAGGATTTTAAGCAAAGGAGAGATAACTCAAAGAACACTTAAGACCATTCGACAATGGAGTCAGGAAAGGGTTTACTTGCTATTCAATATGTAGGCTTTCAATTGGGCTAGTCATCTAAAGCGTTGGATCTTAAAGTTGATAGTGTGGCTTGAAATGGTAAGAGAGAAGGTGAAGGGCAAAGAAACCTCCAAGGTGACCTTTCAGGAATCAGATCCAGGGACAGGGCATGCCATTGGACAACCTGTGATCCAAAACCTAAAAGGTTAACTCTTTAGACAAGGGAACATTAAAGATTTAAACGCAAAGGTGAAAACCTGAGATCAGAGAGAGACTTTGAACTCTCAATGCTTTGGCATCTAGCTTAAGGGAACTTAGAAAGGTTCAATTAATTGAAAGGGACCCTAGTGAGATAAAGATAGAGTTCTAAACTCCTAGTATCCCAATTCATTCAATTAAAGCCTAACAAGAAAATCTAAGAACAGATTCATTAATTCATACATCAGCTAGCAGTAAATATTAGCCACTACACTGGTTAAATTAACTTGAATCAGTGCTCAGATAACACATATAGCAAAAAACATTAAAGGTAGGGAGAGAAGAATCTTAGGGTACCATGCGAGGGTATATCCTAAACCAGATTTCTGACACCTACCAGAGAAATGAAATGTGGTGAATTACAAATGAAAACAAAGACAAAGTAAGAAAACATCACTGCTGCTTTAAATCAAGATCCAAAGAAATGTGCTTGTCATATTAAAGAGCAACACTAGTCATGTACAACATTGCCAATAGCTTGATATTCAATCTGAAAACATCTTCCTCAGGCTATCTTAAAACTTTACACAGAGACTGTGTCTCCAGAGAAACAGCTTACAATTCGTAGAAATCCAATCAACAACCCTTTTCATGTTTCTCATGAGTTTTTTATATCTAAAAGAGAGGCAAAGGAGGTATATGAAACACTAAATGAAAAATTCAAACTCAGTAGGAAGATGGGCTCGAGACCCATTCTATTTTAATATCTGAGCATTAATCTTCAGTACTCTTTGGGTGAAAGATTGGTACTCGACAGGCTGAAATTTACTCTAGGTATGTCTTTGATGTACTTTCGGCTGTAGTACTCTGCAGTACTCTGGTGAATAAACGAAAGGCAGATAGATGACTTCAGGTCTGCCGTGCTATGTAACAAATGCTTCTGGTAGCATTAGGACTGCTGTCAGGGTGAATATTTCTTCGGGAACATGGTACAGAATGAAAACAATATGGCACTTCTTCGTTTCAAGGTGAAGAATGTTTTGCTGATGGTGACACTGATATATCATTTTTTGGGCCCCTAGTCTTCAACCTGCGTCTTCCTCCTCTAAACGCAGGATTAAGCATTAAGTATTCAATTATGAGCTTTAACCCCTTCAATCTCTGCTGCTGATACACTAGCCATGGCTGTAATGGCCTCTCTGTGCTCTAAACCATAGTAGCTGCGACTATGGAATACAAAGTGATTAAATCACTTGGCAACAACCTTGCACAATACGATAAACTCATTAAGAAATCCAGGGAGCGAGGAAAGGATGCTTTGAAGGCCCACGTAATGGTGGCAGAACTGTGGAGGAATGGTGAAAATTGCAGTGGAACAGTGAAAATAGGCCAAACAATGCAAAAATGGTGGAAGACTAGACAGATGGAGGCTTAGTGGAGAAATGCACATGGACCGTTCGATCATTGCATGGGGCAATGATTGATGGTGGGATTTGGCTGACACAGATGTAACATGCAGTTAGGTGGAGAAACCATATTTAATACTAACCATAAGGTTTGAACCTTCAATACATGAAAACATATGACACAGGCTAGTATGGTGGGACCTGGCTATGGTAGAAGGGGACTCATTCTGGACTATCGGATCTCAGGAGGAGATTGACAGCTACGATTGCGTTGGAGGGTTGAAGGGCGATTGACTATGGGCCAGGGGTCTCCTTACCTTATTTTATCCCCCAAGCATCTTTGGGCGTGATCACCATCCGATGAACTGGCCTCAAATCGGACGGCGTACGTCAATATCGCGTCGGGCCTGTAGTCGACCTTTAACAACCAGGGAGAATGGTATTTCCAAATTGTTCGAGGCCATGTGTCAGCCTGCGGAATTGATCACTACCAAACGAGAAAAACAACCTTCCTTTCAATAGCGGTGCGATCAAAACTACCAGTTTTTCACAATGATTGACCATGGGGACCACCGGGGTGGATGATTTGTGGGCCGTCGATCTGAAGAATGGATGGTTGGGATTGAAAGATGGAGGGAGAGGCATAGGGGCAAGTGAAATAGGCAGAAGAGAGGAGGACTGTTGGATCTAAAGGGGTCAACGGCTGAAATCTAATCACATCGGAGCAAGGTAGGGACTGAAACTCTGATAGTTTGAGCTACAATTAGCGCTGGACCATCAGATCTGCGGAGAATCAATGGTTCAGATTTGATTGGAGGGGGACGACAGAGGTTAAATTGGCAGAGCTTGATTCAATATTAACCGTTGGTTCTTGTGGATTCAACGGTCAGGATTGGATCGCTGGACCGCGATCGGAGGGAACAAAGAGTGACACAATAAAAAGTTCTGATGAGAGATTATGCGAGATTGCGATGACCGTTGGATTAAACTATGAATCAATGGAAGAGATCATCATCACAGTGTTTGCAAAGGAATGAGGTGAGCGTGGTAAGACTTTTCATGGGCCGTTAGATCTTTTCAGATCAACGATGGATATTGCTTCAAAGGCCGACAGGCCAAAAACACTATCGCATCAGAGATTTTCTGTTTACAGAGGAAATGTGCTCCATTCCAACTCTCTGATGTGATAATCACCTTATGGCCTTAGCGCTTGGTCTTAGCGCTCAAGTTTATGGGGGGAAGTGGTTAAGGGGGCTGGGCCGAAAGGGGCTAAGCCTGTCATATGATAAAACGAGGGTTTTAGGCCTAAAAATGGTGTTTTAAGGCTTTAAAAGGAGTAACGGTAGAGGGAATAAAGGGTTTTTAAGCCAAAAAAAGGGTGTTTGTAAGCTTAAAAGGGGAGTTAGGGTGATTTTAAGGGGTTAATGACGAAATAAGGGATGGGAAAAAGGTGAAGAAACAGATGTTAAGTGAGGATGAAATAAGGGGAAATGGAGGCCTTTTTGGACATTCTTCACAGAAATAGAGAGGCTTTTAAACTAGAAATAGCAGTGAGGATTTCTCAAAGGACAGAGGCACAAGGAGGCTTCAAGGATGATGTGTTTTGAAAGGAAATGCATTCCTTGAAGGCTCAAAAACAATTTAGCCCCTGGTTTTCTTCTCAAAAAATTTATAGGGGGCTAACAGTAGCACAGAATGGATGGAAATTTTATCAAATGGATGTGAAGGCTACTTTCTTGAGTGGAGACTAGACAATGAATTCCTTCAAGTCTCAACCAAAACGTCTTTTTGTAAAGAGAAAATAAAGATATGCAAACTTGTCAAATACTTATATGCCTTGAAGAAAGAACGCATACCTAGTAGGATAAGCTAAGTGAGAATATTTTGTAATTGAATTTCAAATACTTTAGTCTTAAACATGAAATTCTATTTCTCAAGAAAGTTGACAAATTTTTTATGACAGTGGATGATGAGAATTATATTTGTTAAAAGAAGAGTTGAAGAAGGGTTTTTGAATAACGTATTTTTGACATTTTCACTACTACTAGGGGAATTGACGTGACTCAACATCCAAAGTACATATTCATCTCCCAAAATAAGTACACTAGGTGATTGTTAATCGAGTTTGGAATGGTTGAATTTAAATGTATTTCTACTCCAATGGAACATATTTTGAAGATCACATCAAAAGAAGGGAATGAATCTGAGAATGTATCCAAGAACATACAATATCTAGGAATTCTTATCTACCTTATCACTGCAAGATGAGATATCTCATTTTTTGTCGGCATTATTTTCAAGTTTATGAAAAAATACCCTATGAATGACATTATTTTTCTGCAAAAAAAAAAAAAAAAAATAGGTAATCAAATATTTGAAGGGAACATAATATTTTGGAATCCAGTATTTTAAAGTGGATAACTTCATCTTGATTCAATGTTCTGATTCAGGCTTTCATGGTATTAAATAAAGTGGAGTTTTAACATGAGGATATTTCATGAGTCTTGGATTAGTAGCTATCTTTGGGAGGTCAGACAAACAATAAGTCATGGTAGGTTCCATAACAGACGCAAAATCCATGGAAATTAAAAAAAAAACAAAGGATATTGTGTGTCTTAGGAATATACCTAATGATTTGTAGAAGAAACAAGGGAATATTATTCCTCTTTTGGCTAACAATACTTTTGTAGTCAAGCATGGCAAGAATATCATATTTCATCATTGATCCAAGAACATCAAATTAAATTTTCATTTGATTCAATATCATGTAGAGGCAAAGACAATTCATTTGATAAATTGTTCCAAAAATGAATAAATCACAGACATATTCACCAAAGTGCTAGTTTAGAATGATGCTTGGACTCACAAAGAACCCTTTGGCTTAATTGGGGGATGTTGGACACATGACCCTTCAAGATTTATGTCATTCTAAGTAATTTTTTCATAATAGATAAGTATACAAAAAGAAGAGCCATGAGGAATAACAAGAGTTCCTAATAGAAACAAAACAACACATCAATTCACCATGATCCCCACTAACCCCAAGTCTCTCAATGTAATTGTGAGTCCAAAATATGATTCTTTAATCAAGAATGGGGCATATTGGAAGTTGGTTGACTCTACATATAGAGAAAAACCAATTGGCTATAAGTGGGTCTAAAAACACAAGCACAAATCAAATGGCTCCAATTTACAAGCACAAGGAAAGGCTTGTAGTAAAAGGGTTTGCACAAAAGGAAGGCATTAATTATGAGTAAAACAACAACCCCCCCCCCCCCGCATCACAAAATGGGCCACCATGCACACTCTCTTTTCCTTTTTAGCATAGAATGGATGGAAATTGTATCAAATGGATGTGAAGGCTACTTTATTGAATGGAGACTTGACAATGAATTCCTTCAAGTCTCAACCAAAATGTCTTTTTGTAAAGAGAAAATAAAGATATGCAAACTTGTCAAATACTTATATGCCTTGAAGAAAGAATGCACACCTAGTAGGATAAGTTAAGTGAGAAAATTTTGTAATTGAATTTCAAATACTTTAGTATTAATCATGAAATTCTATTTCTCATGAAAGTTGACAAATTTTTTATATATCTTGAAGTTTATGTAGATGATATATTGATGACAGTGGATGATGAAAATTATATTCCTTAAAAAAAGAGTTGAAGAAGGGTTTTTGGATGACATATTTTTGACATTTTCACTACTACTAGGGGAATTTAAGTGACTCAACATCCAAAGTACATATTCATCTCCCAAAATAAGTACACTAGGTAATTCTTAATCGAGTTTGGCATGGTTGAATTTAACCATATTTCTACTCCAATGGAACATATTTTGAAGATCACATCAAAAGAAGGGAATGAATTTGAGAATGTATCCGAGTACATTCAATATCTAGGAAGTCTTATCTTCCTTATCTCGACAAGATGAGATACCTCATTTGTTATCGACATTATTTTTAAGTTTATGAAAAAATACCCTATGAAGGACATTGTTTTCTACAAATAAATAAATAAAAAGGTACTCAAATATTTGAAGGGAACATAATATTTTGGAATCTAGTATTTTAAAGTGGATAACTTCATCTTGATTCAATATTCTGATTCAAAATTTCATGGTATTAAATAAAATGGAGTTTTAACATGAGGATATTTTATGAGTCTTGGATTAGTAACTATCTGTGGGAGGTCACACAAACAATATGTCATGGTAGGTTCCATAATAGAGGAAAAATACAAGGAAAATAAAAAAGAAACAAAGGATATTGTGTGTCTTAGGAATATACCTAATGATTTGTAGAAGAAACAAGGGAATATTATTCCTCTTTTGGCTAAAAATACTTTTGTAGTCAAGCATGACAAGAATATCATATTCCATCATTGATCCAAGAACATCAAATTAAAGTTTCATTTGATTCAATATCATGTAGAGGCAAAGACAATTCATTTGATAAATTGTTCCACAAATGAATAAATCACAGACATATTCACCAAAGTGCTAGTTTAGAATGATGCTTGGACTCACAAAGAACCCTTTGGCTTAAGGGGGGATGTTGGACACATGACCCTTCAAGATTATGCCATTCTAAATAATTTTTGCATAATAGATAAGTAGAAAAAAAGAAGAGCCCTGAGCAATAACAGGAGTTCCTAATAGAAAACGAAACAATACACAAGTTCTTTTATTTATGGATATTTTGATTTATAATGAAATAACCAGCCATCGATTTATTCGTCTAGCCTGAAAATTAATTAGTGAAAAATCAGGTTGAAAGAGAAAAGAGCATTGAGCGAGTTGTTTCAAATTCCATATATTATTGTAGTGTCAATTTGGACCGAGGAAAATGAAAGGAAATACCACTAATAGAGATTTCAACGGTTCCACATTCTATCTATACCAGCCATTATGTGAGTGATAACATTGCGCTAGATGAAGACGGATCAAGGTTTTTCTAAATGCTTATGCATAGGGGATGTGGCCTAAGCAAGAATTGATATACATTGATATCGACATCATCTCCAACCACTATAAGCCTAAAAATTCAATATTTCTCAATTATACTACTAAGATTCTTGGATTGTTGAGAGGAATATAAATTATAAATAAATTATTCATAAATTTATCTAAAACATAGGGGCTTCAGTGACAAAGCAATACCATACCACATGCATTTATATTGGGGCATTAAAAATGAAATAATATATTGAGCATATCGTTTCGGGAAATGACTCCCTAAAGGTTTGTTGGGTTGAAACCTCCACAGATCAGGGCATGCTATTCTAGAAGGACTCACACAACCATATTTGTACGTGAAAAAACTAGATAGAATAGATCATAAAAATCACTCGTAGGTCCTACATTTGATGTATATCCCGCGGGGTCCAAACCCCCAAGAACCCTTATTCTTCCTTAACCTGAAAACCAAGAAGAAACGTGCACGGAAATCTGGTTGTACAATATATATCTACCCTAAATGTTAGTGAAATCCATGTGAAACATTATATAAACCATAATAAATGCTTAGATAACAATATTTTCACATATGCAAGCAGATACTGACACGTGAATTTCGGGAATAAGACGATTCTTCTATATTATGAATAGCATGTACAATAATAAAAAATGGAGAGATCACCTGAATCCTTCCACGATCTTTGAACAGACCGTCGCCCAGATCTGTCCTTCCCTTGCCTCACTAAGATTCCTTCAGAACTTGTGCACACGAGATGACATATAGAGAGATGAACATCTCCAGGAAACAAGGGTTTCCTGTAATGAACTGGGAAGTGCAGGAGGCACGAGAAATCAGACTTGAATTAGGATTCCAACAGAGTATAATATCAATAATTTTTCTCTCTCCCTTAGGCCATACACATGAAGGGCTTTTGTACTCCCTCAAAGTAGTTTCAATCAGTTGGAAACAGTTGGCCACAGGTTGGGGTGGTTGAATTACTGGAATAACCATCAACCCAACCTTGAAAATAGGGAATTTTATATATTTTTTAATGATTTTAATGGCATACGCGGAAAAGTCTGTATGGACTCACATATACATGCGAAAAAGTCTGGGCATACTCGCGTATGGGATTTGAAACACTATTTTTTATGAATTTTTGTCCAAGTCTATGGGAATGGGTGCCCAAGGCCATAAAAACAATCATGAATCACATGAGGGTGAAAAATGATGCTATAACACATATAATATAGGATAAAGGGTCTTTATATGTTGTATAACAATATGTGTATTATAAGGTATTATTTATACAATACATTGGCAACACTGACGCAAAAAACAGGTGGGATTGAAAAAATTATATGTCATTTTATATAAATGCACATAATAAATCTTCTTAAAATATGGTTGATCTTTGTGTGTCTTAGACCATTAAATGCCACATATCATAGTGAGATTTGTTTGAGCATTGATTGAGTAATTGCATTGTGGGAGAATTAAAATGCATCTACAATGTATATTAAATGATGAAAGGTGCATTATAGAATGAATGGAAGGTCATAAGTCAAGCACCATGTCACTATACTAGGGATATAAATATAAAGGGGTATAAAAATGTTGAAAAATTGGATGCCTACAATATCTAGTAAAAGTAGGGCTTTTTTAAATTAGGAAGGTGTATTGGCTTTCTATTGGTAGGGAGTTTAATAAAGTGATTTTAGGAGGTGTTTTCCAATATGTAGTCAAATTAAAAGTATGATTTATTATGCCATGAATACACATATGACTGCTTTTTATGTTACACCAACCATAACTTTTACGACAGTATTGATAGTAAGCTGACACGTTTGATATACAATGGTGGGAAAAGCAGTAAGCCACTAGAATTCATAGATGTTTTTGATGACTTGATTTCAAACGTTACCAATAAAGCTGCGCAGAGCTCGGGACATTTCCTTGTGGATTATTCTAATTTTATGGTAGATATATATGCCATGGCCCAGTGTTGGAAAGATCTATCCCAAAAGAGTTGCGGGGCTTCCCTAACTTCTGCCTTCTCAACACTAAAATCATGCTCAAATGGGACTATTGGAGAACAATTTGGATCTAAAAACTATTATTTTCGTTTCGAGTTGTATTCTTTTTTCAATTCTTCTGTGGCCTCTCTGCATCTACCCCCATCCCCGCCGCCTCTAGGTATTTCTTTCACATAGTTTACCGTAAAAAAAAATTTACTACGTTAGTAAGGGTTTATATATATTTTGGTGAAGTAGATCATTAGCAATAACATAGAATTCTTGTGCAAATTGCAGAAAGAAAAAAACATAATGTGCTAGGCTTAACTCTAGGCATAGTGGCCACAATGATTGAATTAATTGCAATTATTCGATTTTGCACGTGGAAAATTTTTTCTCTGCAGAAACAACTTTCTCAAAGGAGAGGTTTATGTTAAACTATCCTATATCCATATAAATCTGGATCTATCATGTGTCGAGAGGGATAAAATCTCTCGAGGTGCAAACCCATTTTTTGAGTGCAAAACTTGAGGAAAGGTTTGCACCTCGAGAGATTTGATCCCTCTCAGTGCATGATAGATCCAGAGTTAGATGGATCTAGGCTGGTTCCAGTCGTGTGAAGCCAAGGAAAATATATAGAACATATGATTAATTTTATGAATAATATGTAAACACATCTAATATAAATATAATAATTTTATATATGCTAAATATGTCTGATAACTGATCATTTTAATTTTAAAATTTGCTTAGTTACCTAAGTTTGTTGAGATAAATATTGTTAATAAATTTAATGACAAAAAGGATGAAATCAAAATTTTGAATGCAAAGTGACAATGTAATACTGTTGAATGATAGAAAATTTGAATAATAAGAATGCACTCAATTACAAATAGTCTTCATTGTAATCAATCTCAAATTATTTTCTTCTACTATTCTTATTGTCACCTTTGTTAGTTTTCTCATCTTTTCATATCGATTATATGAAAAGCATAAATTGAAATCATAAATCATTTAAATATTTTTCTAGATCTATTGTACTAAAAATCATACATTTTCTCTCTTTCTCTTCGATATTAATAGGTTGAATTATTAAAACATAAAAATTAATGTACATTGTCAATAATTTTTCCTGCTTACAGTGAAATTAATGCACAATGTTAATCCAATCACTTTAAAATTAATGTACCATCAATGTACATCCAATGACATCAAATCATAAATCAATGTTTACACTGAAATCAATGCAAACAATGAAATAGGATTAGAAAACAACATCTACAGTGAAATGGATGCATCTAATGCAGGTAATCAAATAGGATTAGTAATCAACATCTAAACTAAAATTAATGTATCTAGTGCAAGTAAGCAAATAATATTAGAAACCAACATCACTGAAACGAATGCATCTAGTGCAAGCAATCAAATATGATTAGGAATCACCATCTATACTAAAATTGATGTATTTTGTGTAAGCAATCAAATACGATTAGAAATCATGTACATTGAAATCAATGCATCTAGTGGAAGTAGTCAAATATAATTAGAAATCAACATCTATGCTGAAATTAATGTATCTAGTGCAAGGAATTAAATAGGATAAAAAATCGTCGTCTACACTGAAATCAATGCATTTATTGTGAGAAAACATATAGAATTAGCAATCATCTACATTGAAATCAATGCATATAGTGCAAGAAATTAAATATAATTATAAATAAACATATACATTAAAATCGATGCATCTAGTGCAAGCAATCAAAATGGATTAGAAATCTCCATCTACACTGAAATCAATTCATCTAGTGCATGAAATATACCTCCCTCTCTCCCCCCTCGAAGCAAATCTTTGTTTCCTTCCCTCTATCCACTCTCTCACATCCTCACTTTCCTTCCTATCTCTCCATTTCTCTCCTACATCCCTATCGCTCTCTCTCTTCACCCTCCAACTTTGTTACTATATCCCTTCCTCTCTCCTTCTCTCATCCCTTCTCTTCATATCTCATTATTTTTCTCTTTATCTCATTCGAAAACATACACACACTCCATCTCTCCCTTGTCACTTAATCTCTCTCTCTACTTATCAATCTCTCTATATTTCTTCTTCCATCCCTCTCTTCCCCTCTAAATCCATCTCTCTCTCTCTCTCTCTCTCTCACTATATATATATATATATATTCCCTCCAATTTTCTCTCTTCCCCCATCACTCTCTTCCTCTCTCTCAAGCCCTCTCTCTTATCCTTCCTCTCTCTCTATCCCTCCCTCTCTCCTCCTATCTCCCTCCCTCTCTTCTCCTCTCTCTCTTCATTCCTCTCTCTCCCTTCCTCTCCTACCTCCCTCTCTCCTCCCCCATCTCTCTATTTTCCCTCTAATCCTCTCTATTCCCCCATAACTCTCTCTCTCTCTCTCTCTCTCTCTCTCTCTCTCTCTCTCTCTCCCCACACTCCAATTCTCTCACTATCTCCATCCCTCTCTCCTCCTCTCCCACCCCCCCCCCCCCCATATTTATGTCTCCCTCTTCCTCGCGTACCCTTTTCTACCTCTCTCACTCCTCTCCCTCTCTCTCTTCATTCCTCCTCTCCCCTCTCCTTTATTTTATCCCCATCTCTCCCTTCTCACTCCCTCTATCTCTCCACCACTATCACTCTATGTCTTTGTTCTTCCCTGCCATATATATCTAGAGTTAATATATATCATGATACATTAATGTATATAATAATATAGAAAATTTAATATTGTATTAATCCAAAGTTATTAAATATAATAATATTAATATGAATATTAGATCTAATAATAATAATAATATTGTTAATATTTTGATATTAATATTAGGGATAATAATGGTTTTTTTTCCATGATATTAATAATAATTTGGCCCATAGTATTTGTCCTATAGAATTCACCTAAATAAAACCTATTTTTTGAGTGTTGGTAAATGTAAAGAGATTTATAGAATAAATATAAAAAATAGGTTTTATTTATTTATCGTACCTCTTTTATTTACAATGGTATTTGGCATATAGGCTTCACCTAAATAAAACTTCTTTTTTGACTTATTGTAAATATAAAGAGGTTTATGGAGTAAATATAAAAAGAGGCTCTATTTATTTAGTGGAAGTAGTCAAATATAATTAGAAATCAACATCGACACTGAAATTCATTTTCATCTTTTTTTCACTGGAAATAGTAAATATCCATATTTATTTTCATCTTTTTTTCTACTTTTTTCTAATGCATAATGTTTTCTCACCCTTTTTAGCTGGTAGATAATGGTTTCTATAGTGAGTGCTTTCATAAAAATTAAATTTGACAAATGATTAAATTCTACAATGATAACCTATATGGATTTTTTATTCCATTAACTTGTAACTCTTTCTATGTCTATAACGCAATTGAGAAGTAAAAGGAATTATTGTGTAATTCTATGAAGAATTAATTACGAAACACATTTTACAATTTTTCCTTGCTATCGTTCATTTTTCCTTGTCTGCATTACCTATAAGCATGCTTTTAAATTATAGTTTCTTCAATGTCTGCTTCACCATACAGGTGTCAATTACATAGATAGTGGAAAGCTACCATGTAATGAAAATTTTCATACTCCCACCAAAAAATAAAAATGTTTAGTTTCCATAACGACTCACTCTCACTCTCCTCTGTTGATAAGAAAACCTAATATTGACAATGCTGATATGGTTGACACCTCATCAATAGATGAGTCTCCTTCATTAGTTGTGATAGCCAAAGTAAGTGGAAAATATTTCTAGAGGTTTTAGTGAACCCAAGTGAGAACTTACCATTATGTAATTGCATAATTAGCATTCGACCTCATAAATATAATATATTAAAACCCTGGTGATTTCAAATATTATGTGAACCATGGAGATTCAGGTAATCTCGTGTAGATTCTCTTGATCTTTGTGATATTATTCAGTGTGAGCATTTGGTATCTACAATGAATGATTTAGGTATTAGAGAGTGGAAAATGTTTTTTCGTGCTGGTAATGGTTTTGTTCTCTGTGTTTGTTTTCATGGTGGAGACCCATAACAAAAGAGAGATATCACAACCATTGTCTCTCTTGTAGAAATGGTTTATGTTGGATACTGGGTTGTAGATGCCCGGGATCTATCAAGTTGAGTTGTTTTATTTTTTTTTAGTTTATTTATATGATTGTTAAAATTTATTTTTTAAGCCGACACTTAATTTTTATTTTTTATTTTTTATTTTTAATTTAAAACTTAAGCCGACATTTTGTATGAGGACGTGACATAGATGACATCGGGGTCAAACTGGGCTATAGATGTTCCTCTCAGTGCAATAACTGTTTTGAAAATGGATGAGAAGGAATTTGACCTTATAAATATTTCTTGTGATTAAGAATGGAAATAAAAAATCTAAGCAAATGTTAACATCAACAGCTCATAAGATGGAAAATATTTGGCCATAATTTTTTTAATTAATATCATATCAATATCAACCACTCCTGAAATGGACAATAGTTGACCATAATATTTGGCAATAATGATTTTAATCAATATCATATCAATATCAACACTCTTGAAATGGACAATACTTTACCATTACTTGTCGTGTGAGATGATTTTTACAAATACATATATCAATGTTTATATTTTAATTAATATCATATCAATATCAACCACTCATGAAATGGACAATAGTTTACCATAACTTTCCGTGTGAGATGATTTTTAGAAATATATATATATATATATATAATGGATAAGACATTTTTTAAATTTAATATTATAAATAAAAATAAACTGAAAATAAAAGTTTTATTAAAATTAGAGTTAATGTTAATGTCAAAAATTATTTTATAAATAAATAATAAACAACAATATTTTAAATATCAATGTTAATATTTATTTTTTTAAGGAAATAAAAATTATATATATAAAAAAGATGTAACAAGATTTTTAATTATGACTATTTATTCTCACTTTATCATGGAGATTTTTAAATTGTGAATAAGCATTGTTACAATACCATAGACTAATATCATGATTTAGCCACACCATATGCCCAAAATATTATAACTCATTTAATAATTTATTTAATTAAAAAGGGGAAAATTTTTAACAATTTTTGAGATAAATCTTAACCTTTGATATATGAGTATTACTAAGAATATTCTAAAGTATTTAATGGAGTTTAAATATTTACCATCCACCTAATAAGTATTGTTGATTAAATTAAAATTCTGGAAACCCTATTCTAAATCAGACTCAATATAATTATTATTTGTATAAGAATAAGGAATTTCCACTCATCTTCATCTTATAAATAAAAATATAAAACTAAAGTGAAAATAAAATTATTATTTTAAAACTAGAATTAATATCCATATTAGTAATTTTTTTGAAAATGAATATCATATATATCATAATTCTATTTGAAATAAGAAGAATAATTTTCCTTTTTCCTAATTTTATAAATAAAAATCTATAAATGGTGTGTTTTCAAAGAAAAGGTAGTTTGACATCGCAAGAGACTAAGGGACATGACAACACGTCCCCATACAAAATGTTTAAGGCACCCATGATCCCAAGGTGTTGGTACATGTCGACTCAAATAACAATACTTAATTTCTTATATGCACCACACTCATGCGTTGATTTCCATCTGACCCTCAAGACTATTTGTTAGGATTTCAGTCATCTCAAGCATCAAATAGGTTTAATTTTGTTTATTTCACTCATTATAGCCCAAAATTCTTATGGCTTCATCGTCACTAGTTTCCAAAGCTTCTTGTCTAACATGCATGCCTAGGCTCTTGGTAATTTCAATTGGCATCTTTTGTCATCCCATCCTCTCAGCCCTTGGCTTGGTATTGACTAGCTATCTTCGGTAAGCCTGTAGAAATATATAAAGAAAAGTATTTCCATTTTTTACTCTAAATATAATGTCAATGGTAGTTATCACATGATAGCTTGAAATATAGGGTTCGCCCTGCTATTACCCTCTCCTTGTGGGTTTGGTGGGTATTTTTCAACTCTTATGTTTGATTTCTTCTTCGTTCAAGGTAACATACCATTATATTATTTGACACCTCTGTAGTTGTGCACTTGACTTATTCTAGTTAGAGCAATGCCTTGCTGGCAAAAAATTATTAGAAAGACTCATGGTTCTACCTTAGCGTGCTAACAAAAAAGTATGTTTTAGCGTAGCGTAAGACTGACATATTCATTTTTTCACAAGGGAAGAAGGTCTCACCTAAGGCACTGGAAATAATTTAAAAGGTGGAGGGAATTTTATTGATAATGATGAATATAAGATAAACAACTCACAATTTAGAATATTACATAGACATTTAAAGAAATAAAAATTTAAAATAAATCAAAACACACATATCACATGAAATTCCCCTATAACAGATCTCCTTTTATTATATCAAAAGATAGAAAGTGATCATATTACATTATCCAACATATAGATGATGTAGGGGCATTAGGTTAAAACAAATTCCATGCATTTTTGTTAGACTTAGGGGTTTCTACTTTCCAAGAGAGTTAGATATCATGTAGTGAATTAGTGAGTCTTAATTTATTATAGTTAAATGTGGAGAATTGTAACTTCCCTCGAATGATTAGTGGGCATCTGAAGAGATGAGAGATTCAAAAAACTGTAGAATAGAAGTGAGTTGGAATCAGTTTCCACAAATCTAGGGATTTAGTCTAAAGTTAGGAAATTGGGAATTTGGAGAGTTTTGTTGGGTTGTTAGAGGAGTTGAGTCGATTCATTATTTTCTTGTATAAATGTAAGCCTAAAAGCAAATAGTATAGAGCTTCATAGAACTGCATAGTGCTACATCGAGCTAGAGAGCCAGAGAGGCGGAGTAGGGAGAGTAGAAGGCCATCAGATTAAAGACCTGGCCTGAACATGAGGCTTTTGTAAGTAAACTCATCTATATATTATGAAAGAATTGTTTCAGTATTACATGTGCATCGGTTGGATTAATTTCTATGTAAAGAATGCCTTGAATCTTCGTGAACTGGGAATGAGTAAGAATCTAAAATTTGTCTTAAAAGTCTACCTGTATATTTAATGATGAGAGCATATGAGGAATGTGTGATAAAACCCTTTGTTAAGGGTTAATGACAATTAATTGAATTTATGTGCTTGCTGTATGAAGGAGGGTTCGGTTCTTGTGAGATTCCTAAATCATATACATTCTATGTTAATCTGAATGGACCTTGAATTTTCATAAGTAACTGCATACGAAACAGTGGGGTAAATTCCTTTGAATAGATATGACCTTGAAACTGACATTCAAACTAATAGAACTGAAGCAAAAAGAGTATTTTTGTTGTAATGCATATGTGCAAGGTACTTTATAAGTGATGGTTCCTATCCATAGGCCATGTGAACCATGAGTATTTACATAGTGGGGAGATAGCTTTTAAATGAAATCGTGAAGGCATAGAGGCCTAAACTTGCTCGAATGTTGAAGGGCTAACAAAATAGAGAGTTGACATTTGAAGAGGCGTAGTGAAGCAAATTTGGAACTGGAGCTGTGTATCAAAAATATTGAATAGGTATATGTAATACAATGGTGTTTTTGGATCAGTCGAGAGGTAGAGTAGTGAGGGTGAAGCTCGTGTTGAAGAACTAAAGCGAAATCATAGACAACAGGTTGATAATAGTGATGTGGAAGAAGTTATGGAACAATAAAATGTAGTATAATGGTGCGTTTCAGAGAGGTGGAACTTGGAGCCGAAGGAATGGAACCATGAAGCGGCCTAGAGAAGCCACGGGTGGTATTCACAAATATTTTAAGTGATAAGTGGAATTTCCAAAAAAAATGCGATATCACTCGCTGGAGGACGCATTTCCTGGAGTGGTTTATGAAAACCACTTTTTTCACATTTTTTCTGACTGTTAAAGAACTATGGGGAAAGAAATGCAATTTGCGTCCGATCAGGTTTGGGAATTATCTGACGGCATTCGCATAGCAATTTGCACGTGAGATAACGCAAAGATAATTGTGCGTTTATGTGGGCCCGAGGTTTAATATGGTGGGGAAAAGGTTTATTATTGGGTTACATAGCATTTAGCTTAACCCACGATTAAAGGGGAATTTGATTGAATTGTTGAACCTTGACATAAACGCGTGTTATGGTTGGTTGTGGGCTAGAACCTTAATATGGTTTGACATGGGTTTTAAGCCAAAGGGTCAAGGATATTTTAATATTGTTATCAATTTGGTATGCATTAACCCCTCATACTTTAATATAAATTGGATTTTGAAAGGCCGAAGGCTTCGTGAACTGTAGGTAATGTTGGACTTTGGTTTAATTCTATATGTAGGTTTGTTATATACATATGGAGTTTCATAACCTTTGATAAGAAGTTCCCACATTTAAAGATTGAATATTGGGTTATAATAAAAGGGTGTGTTATAGGCATTGCGGGTTTTTGCAACCTTGGAAGAAAAATGCTCCAGATCTATTTATTTAAATTGCCAGTTCAAGAAATTAGAATATTGTGAGTTTGCCCAGATTGCTTGAGATTTATTTGGGTGAAAAATTTGGATGCATTTATATGCATAGAAGGTTGAAAATGTGGGTTTAGTAAGGTAGGCATGCCATCAAGTGGTATCAGAGCCAGGTTAACTCTTTGAAATTTAATTTTTGACATGCACATGTATTGAAGTAGTGAAGAAAGTTTGAAGTTTTAATCTATTTAACAAAAATTGTAGAGATTTGATTAGGTGTGTAGTAAGGGTATTCAGATTTGCAGAATCTGAAGTTGAAGACCAGTGTCTGAATATTGTAGCACATAGAGATGCAGTGCAAGTGAGAGGAACAATAATATCATTCGGGGATCTTGGAAGGTGAGTTGATGAGCATTGTTTAAACTCTAGTTTGAAGGATCTGTTTGCAGAATTCAGGTTGCAATAGTTGTGGAAGAAATCTCAAAAAAATCAGATCACAGCTTTGAGAGCAGTGATGAAAGAGTCTAGCAAGGGATTCTAAGGTGAAGAAGAAAGTGTGGCAGAACCTGGAGGATTCCCAACAGAGGTTGGATGAAAGAGGAACAGATGTGTTCTTGAGAAAAGTTGTAGAGTGAAGCCTAAAGAGAGTAGAAGAGAGTGCTTAAAAGGTTCTAGCAGAAGGAGACCAGTACTTGCCAAAATCTAGATCCAGAGGAAAGGATTGGTGAGGTAAGTTGCAGCAAGAGAGCTTGTTGTTGTAAAGGCTTAGTGTAGCTTGTGAGTGAAGAAATCATGGAGGAGAAAATGGCTACTGATAGCCATAGAAAATATTGCAGAGGTTCTAAGAGAGGCCAAAACAGAAGAGTGAAGGAAGATGCCAAAGTAAATGGCATGAGGAATAAATTCACTGATGAAGAGTATGAGAAAGAGGTAGCTAAGATCTGGGAGTAGTTCAATAAATTGGATCTGATGATAAAGAAAAGCTAGAGAGTTGGTTGGCTCATGAAGAAGAAAGTGAAGTGGCAGAGGCTACAGATGAAGAGAGAGAAAATGATAAATGCTCAGCTGAAAGAGAGATTACTCAGGATGATTCAGTATCTGGAGAATGACTTGAAGAATGGGACTTCAAATGAGACCATGAGGTCTTATTTTTTTAAAACTGACAATATGTGTGTGAGTGCAGGTATTGAAGAAAATAGTTCATATGATGAAACTGTGATAAATGAAGCTGATTGTTACCAAGCGAAGTATGATGATGATTATCTTCCCATTGAAGATCAGATTGAGTTACTAAAGTAGAAGGAATTCATAAATTCCTTGTTTAATGAAAGAAATTGTTTCAATGGGAACAAGATAGTTATGTCTGAAGATGATGAGTTTGATAATGAGAGATTGTTTCTATTGAATGGCCGAGTGAAAGGTGATGGATAGATAACTGAATTTATTTTAGAGATAGAAGATCAAAATCCTATTCTGATGAAAGAAGAGGAGATAGTGACAACAGGAAACTTGAATTATGATAGAAAGGAAGGTAGTGAAGATTGTGAAAAAATTTTCTCAGATGAGATGACAGGATTGTGGCATGAGTTAAGTGCTCTAGAGCAGAGGGCAGAAAAACAGAGAAAAGGTGTTCAGATTGTAAAGGAAGAAGTGAATGAAGATGAGGAAGTTCATTTTTATGAACTAGAGCAGAGAGACATCCTTGAAGAGGATGATGTAGAGGGGAGACTAACTGACCATATTGATAATTCTTTGAAGGGTTGGAATCAACATAATGATGTGCTAATGGAGAAGGAAAGAAATTTAGGATAGCATACTGAAATGCTGGCAGAAGAGAGGAAGGCACTGAGGCCTTATGATTTTTGTTTTGACAATTGTTTTGTGAATGTAGATTCTGGTGATGATGGAGATAAATTGACATCATTGAGCAGTCAATTAAAAGAGGAGGAGAATTATATGGAAGATTTTAATCCATGGAATGAAGAATTTAAGTTGTTGAATCAGTAGGATTCAATGCAAGAGAGAGAACCTCAATTTCAAAATTGGGGACTGTAGAATGTGGAGATGCAAGGGAATAGAGATAGTAAAAAATTTCTAAGTCTTGGAGGAGACTTAGGATTTCTGAAGAAGGAATTGGTGATTGAATCATCAATTCATAGCATTGGGTCTTTTGGTTTTGAAATTGATAATTTGGCTATGTTGACAGGTATGGTAGAAGACAATCCATCTTTTGGAGTTGTCTTGGAAGAAGATGGGCTGCTGAAGGAAGGTGAGGCTAACATACCTCCTGTAAAGGAACTTGTTACTATTGGTGACAAAGAGGAATTGACATGTCTGATGGGCCAAGAGAAACTTGTGGGGTAGACTTTTAGGACTGCTACAGCTATGGAAAACTAGAATTTTATTCTAACAAAAGATGAAAATATAGAGTTTGAAGAACTTGATTTTATTGGCAAAATCAATCAAGAAGATGGAAGACAATCATTGAAGATTGTCAAGGAAGAAGAAGAAGAAAATGTTGAAACAAGTCTGCAGCATGTTGATGATATGGTTATACAAGAGAGATGGTTGAGATGTTTGCTGAAAACCTTTGGAGAAGTGGATGAAATGTTAAAGAAACAATTTGAAGTGTTGCCAGAAGAGGAGGAGGAGACACAAAGATTCTATAACTTTGATGTTTGTCTTATGATTGCATATACTGATGGAAGGACTAAGAGATGTTTAGTCCAGAAGAAGAAAAGAGATGATGATAGTGACTAGAAATTTAAATACCAGTCCATAGAATTGCTGAAGTCAGAGGATGGAGAAATTTTCAGGGATGACAATCTCGAAGAGTTTTACTGTTGCAGAAAATAAGAGGGCATGGATGATTGGGTGGCTGTAAGAATGAAAGCTAAGCAAGTTAAAGTTGGATTTATGGCTCAGCAAGAAAGTGCAAGAGCCAGAGTCGAAGCAGCAGTGAGAGTTCAGCAATTAAGAACTCAGGAAGCAAAAGTAGAAGTTCAACAATCAAGGAGGAACAATATCCAGCAATCAGAAGACATATTAGACAGAGAAATTGAGTTGATGAGGAAGCTTATGGTGAAAGTGTCTCAGTGGAAGGCAACAACAAGAAAGCAGAGAAACAACAATAGCAAGGGAAAGACAGTCACAGACTGTGAAAGCTTATCAAATGGAAAGATGCAGCATAAGATATGGAAGCTAGGAGAAGTACAAAAGAAGAGTATTGTAGTAGATGGTCAGTTGCAGAACAAAGTGTGGGATCCAGGAAGACAAGGATGAAAGCACATGATCAGGAGATCATGAATCATTTTAACCTAGGGAGTCTGATGCAGGGGCATTAGGCTAAAAAAAATTCCATGCATTTTTGTTAGACTTAGGGGTTTATAGTTTCCAAGAGAGTTAGATTTTATGTAGTGAATTAGTGGGTCTTAATTTATTTTAGTTAAATGTGGATAATTGTAACTGCCCTCAAATGATTAGTGGGCATTTGAAGAGATGAGAGATTCAAAAAATTGCAGAATAAAAGTGAGTTTGAATCAGTTTCCACAAATCTAGGGATTTAGTCTAAAGTTAGGAATTTGGGAATTTGGAGAGTTTTGTTAGGCTGTTAGAGGCATTGAGTCGATTCATTGTTTTCTTGTATAAATGTAAGCCTAAAAGGCATTAGTATAGAGCTGCATAGACTTGCATAGCGTTTCATAGAGCTAGAGAGCTAGAGAGGCAGAGTAGGGAGAGTAGAAGGCCATCGGATTGAAGACTTGGCCTGAGCAAGAGGCTTTTATAAGTAAACTCATGTATATATTATGAAAGAATTGTTTTAGTATTACATGTGCATCGATTGGATTAATTTTTTTGTGAAGAATGCCTTGAATATCCGTGAACTGGGAATGAGTAAGACTCTGTAATTTGTTTTAAAAGTATGCCTGTATATTTAATGATGAGAGCGTATGAGGAATGTGTGATAAAAACCTGTGTTAAGGGTTAATGACAATTAATTGAATTTATGTGCCTGTTGTATGAAGGAGGGTTCGATTCTTGTGAGATTCCTGAATCATATAAATTCTATGTTAATATGAATGGGCCTCAAATTTCATAAGTAACTGCATATGAAACAATGTGGTAAATGCTTTTGAATATATATGACCTTGAAATTGACATTCAAACTAATATAACTGAAGCAAGAAGAGTATTTCTATTGTAATGTATATATGCAGGGTACTTTATAAGTGATGGTTCCTACCCAGAGGCCATGTGAACCATGAGTATTTAAATAGTGGGGAGATATCTTTTAAATGAAACCGTGAAGGCGTAGAGGCTTCAACTTGCTCAAATGTTGAAGGGCTAACAAAACAGAGAGTTGACATCTAAAGAGGCATAGTGAAGCAAATTTGGAAGCGGAGTTGTGTGTCAAAAATATTGAATAGGTAAACGTAATTCAGTGGTGCTGTTGGATCAGTCGAGAGGCGGCATGTTGAAGAACTGAAGTGAAATCATAGAAAAAAGGTTGATAATAGTGATGTGGAAGAATTTATGGAACAAGCGAATGTAGTATAATGGCACGTTTCGGAGAGGTGGAACCTAGAGTTGAAGTAATGGAACCATGAAGCAGCCTAGAGAAACCACGGGTGGTATTCACAAACTTTTTAAGTGGTAAGTGGAATGCCCAAAAAAAAATGCAATATCACTTGCTGGAGGATGCGTCTTCTGGAGTGGTTTATGAAAACCACTTTTTTCGCATTTTCCTGACCGTTGAAGAACTGTGGGGAAAGAAATGTGATTTTCATTCGATCAAATTTGGGAAGGATCTGACAACATTCACATAGCAAGTTTCATGTGAGATAACACAAAGATAATTGTGCATTTATGTGGGCCCAAGGTTTAATATGGCGGGGCGAAGGTTTATTGTTGGGTTACATAGCATTTAGTTTAATCCACGGTCAAAGGGGCATTTGATTTAATTTTTGAGCCTCGGCATAAAGGCATGTTATGGTTGGTTGTGGGCCAGAACCTAAATATGGTTCAGCGTGGGTTTTAAACCAAAAGGTCGAGGATATTTTAATATTGTTATCAATTGGGTATGCATTAACCCCTCATACTTTAATATAAATTGGATTGTGAAAGGTTGAAGGCTTGGTGAACCGTAAGTAATGTTGGACTTTGGTTTAATTATGTATGTAGGTTTGTTATATACATATGGAGTTTCATAACCTTTGATAAGAAGTTCCTGCATTTAGAGATTGAATATTGGGTTATAATAAAAGGGTGTATTATAGGCATTGCGGGTTTTTGCAACCTTGGAAGAAAAAGCCTCCAGATCTATTTATTTAAATTTCCAGTTCAAGAAATTAGAACATTGTGAGTTTGCCCAAATTGCTTGATATTTATTTGGGTGAAAAATTGGGATGCATTTATATGCATAGAAGGTTGAAAATGTGGATTTAGTAAGGTAAGCATGCCATCAATAGATCATTAATATCATGGAACAATATAGTAAATTTCAACAAATTAGACTTATAAAATAGAAAAGAATAGATTTAGAATTGTGATACTAAAATCTAGTTGCATTTCAGCCTCTTCTATGATATTCTGCTTCTCGCATTTGCCTCGTTTGTTATTTTATAATTTATGTCTGTTGATATGGTACAACTTAGCTTTTCTTTGATAGGATCAATGATTCCTTTTCACACTCAGTTGATTTAGTCAGCCTACTTCTACACTCGCTTGATGATTTCCAAAGCTTTAACTAAATTTGTTGGTTATCATTCTTTCCTTTCTGTTACCGTTTTTTTACAAAAATAACCATTCGAGAGTGGATTCTTTGTGTATTTTGATTTCTTTTTTTTCCACCACTATTTTATGGCCAAAAATTTACCATTTCAAAAATGAAGGACCCAACATACCTCAACCATCTCCTATTGACTCACCCTTGAGTCAATTTTCATTTTGTGTAGATCATTCTCCTTCAGATTAAGGACCCAAATCCAGAATAGTAATGAGCACTAACTTGCATAAAATATAATAGGTATAAAATTTCTCTTGTCCCTTCGGCAATAAAGTATTTTCCTAATCAAAAAAAATTTGAGCCTTGGTGGCATCAAGTACCTTAGGCTAGGCTTCAAGGACAATACTCCATTCAAAATTTGCATGAATATCAAGTTGATACATCTAGAGATAATGTTGTTGGACAATTTTTTTAAGATCATGAATTATCTACTTATATTTATGGGACTTCTCTTCAATATACTTATATTTATATGACACCTCTATATACTACTTCTTTTGATATCTTTTTTTAACAAATGAGTTGTGGTAATTATTATACAATATAAAATTTGCATGACTAATCTTCCATTATGAATGGTTATGAGCATTTATTCTCTATTTAGTGCATTTTTGTTTTGTCCAAAGATTTGTACCCTATGGTAAGTAGGTTCATCACTCCTTTTTATGCATTCTCCTCCTACCGTGTCAGGATTGTCTGCACCTTTCCCTTGCTCAAGATTTATATTTAAAAAGGAAATCATACTTACCTCAAACCATATCAGTGGCATCATCAACTAAGAATATCGACTTGATAATATAAAATCACATTATAAACATGGTGTTACTTTGCATGCAGAAAATACCATTTAAGTCTGCCAAGTCCAGTGAATCTGAATAAGCATTTCTCTACCCACTACAATCTAAGTAACAATGTGCACAATTGACTCTAAAATTTGTGCAATAATTTTAGAGATGTATACCACTACAACAAATTTTAAAATCCATTCTTGGTCACTGGAGTTGAATTTGTAACATTCATGGGAGTTGAAGTAGTGGAAAATGGAGCGGCTACCCTGGTTGGTCATAATTATCTACCAATTCCTTGTGAAGGAATTCAAACTCATTAATTCCATTAATTATGAAGATATGACATTCAAATTTATCATAATCCTTTTTAATCTTATGGTGGAATTCAATAGATGACAAAGTTACTCTGATAATGACTCCTCATTATGAGGCAGATGTCTTGAAGGCTCTCAGTAGGATGGAAATGGTAAGCCACAATATCCAAGGGTGGAATTATTGTTGTGGAGTTTCAGAGAGAGAACTAAATAAGTTTCCTTAACATGCATTTAAAGGCTTGGCTAGAGACCAAAATTGTGTCATAAAATCCTTTGATGTGAGTTTCATGTCATATAGTTTTGGTATGTTGTCTAGAGAAACTATAAGAACTTACCCTTTTTTTGAAATTTACCTAAAGATAAGTTATCGTGAAATCCATTTACACTGGTCCACACAACAACAAAGCTACAAGCATCCACAAAATATTTAGAGATGCCATGGTTGCAAGGCAATGAGATCTATTCTTGGTTTTTGTTGTTAAAATAGTTATTTTTGTGTTGCATATATTTCTCTTCACACATAGAGTCTATACTTTTTGACTAAAATTAAAAAAGATATATATCTTCAATTTTGTATATTTGAATTTCATCTTGATTTTTGTGTATCTGAATTTCATTCTTGACCAATGAAGTCTCTCCAATCTGATTTTCCTACTTTTTTTCATTGATTTTAACTAAGGGAATAAAACCTTAGAATATTGAAAATACTATAGGAAGAGAGTTGAAATAAAATATTACAAAGAAGACCATAACAGAAATCGTTGTGTTCTAAAAGACACCCAGATGCGATTGAAGTGATAAATTTTGAGAAGGCATGCACACCAATATGAATAAAGCTTCATTTTCAAACTTCTCGGATTAGTTTCTAGTCACTCCATGCAAAATCATATACTAAATCTAGAGTATGCTAGGATTTTTTTAGGCTGACTCAGAAGCATACCACTTATCAGAGACTATCAAATGACAGGGAGTATGAAGCAGATGAATCTTAGAGCAAAATACTTGAATTTGAGAGACCTTCAAATCCTTCTCTCTATTGATACTAAACAGAAGTGACAGTTTGGGTTACACACTGGGATTTTGGACATTGTCTAGTATAATATTGAAGTAGCTCCATTGTATTATTGAAGCTACTCCAATACCATTTAAGTGGAAGTCTGAGTTGCTTGAAAAATTGCCAAAGTAGATAAAGTATTAGAGTTACTTAAAAATAGATATTATCTACTGTCAAAGACACAATTAAATCAACAAGGACACTTTTTCTAATACTAATATATATCTAGAAAATGCAGAAGAAAACATTGAATTTTTGCAACTTAAGTCACATTTATAGGAAGATGAGTTATAACAATGTAGTCATCATTCTGAACTTGTTTTTTATCAAAACAACCATTTATTTTACTTTGAGACATAATCACATTAGCAGTCAGAAAATAAATTTGATTTGTTTCCTATTACAAGTGCATATTTGCATGTAGATGCAGAAGCTCAGGTTGCACTTCCCAAGCCCATCATTAGACCTTGGGAGGAGCTTGTCAACAACAAGAAAAAAACTAGTCTTGCACATGAAAAGGATGTCTCCTTTTATACCCCAAACTTCTCTAAGCCTATTTAGTTTGATAATCTTTGACTTCTTCAAAAAAAATCATCATCACATGTTCCTGCTCCTCATTCTCAACCACAAATTGTAAAATTCCAACATTGTGACAAATTTTTCCATGTGAAAGATCATTGTTTTGATATTCATCTATGTGAGCATTATGGTAAGGACACTCATATTTCAAAAAAATGACTCAGAAACAAGCCTCATGTAAGAACAAATATTAAACTTGGCTAGATTTCTTCTTGGCAATGGATTCAACAACCAAGAAGATATTTCGATCATATCACATAATTTATTCATGGGTACTGAAAATTTTTACAGTTGATTTTTCTTCATCTTCTCACCTTGTATCTGATAGGGCGTAATTTATTTTAATCTATAAGTTTAAAATATAAATCAAGCGAGACTGAACAACAACCTATACCTGCTTCTTAAGCCTACAACTAGAGACAACCATACCCAGATTTAGAATTGTAGCTAGAGACATAGAAGCCCATGCACATGCTTATGGTTGGTGGCCTTCCTTAAACCAACACAAGTTGAGACCTCCCTTTTCAGGTTTATTTTCTCCTTTTTTTCTACAGGTTTAAGGCACCCGTTTTCTAGGTTGATGGTCTCCCTTTTCAGAGCATTAAGGAGCACTTGATTTAGCAAAATAACTTAAGTTATTTCCATATTTAGACGAGTTTCAAGAATCAAAATAAGAGTTGCAGGTTGAGACCCAAAGGTATCCCTACTCATAAAAAATGGGAGCACTTCCTATAGCTAAAGACTCCAGCTTCTAGCTGTATTTGGAAAAGTTCCAGGAACTACACTAAGCGTTCTAGTGTTGGTGGTCATCCTTAAACCACCACAGGTTGAGACCTTGAGTTCTCCCACCTTATTCCAGATTTTTAGAGAGCACATTCAACCATTTTTTTCCACTTTTTTTATTTCAAATATCTTCTTAGAATCATATATAACCCTTCAGATTAAGGTGGGGATGTTGGACACGTAATCCAATAATATTTATGGTGTGGAAGTTGAACAGTCACTAGAGTTGAATAAACCTTGGAATATGAAACCATGGTCATAAGGATTGTATAAATTTATATATTCGTGAATAGAAATGTAACTAATAATGATTTATATTATCTTATGTTCAACATTACATGTATTTTTTTAACACCTGGTCATATGATGTGTTATTTTTTCTACAGACAACACAATGAATTTGTGACACTCAAGTGCTTGTTGAGCTGATAAACTCATAAGGAATTTCTTGCTCATAAACAACATGAGAATTGGCTTTCCTCAAGGATGATAAAACACTAGGAACTTGTTGGGTTGATAAAATATTGTTAGGTTGAGACACCCAAGTGCTTTCTAAAAGGAGTTCATAAACCACCAAGTGCTTTCATTGGGGCTGATAAACCTCTTGTGTGCTTACTTAGTAGGTTGATAAATGACTTAGATAGTGGAATATTGACTCTTGTAGTAGCTAATAAAACTAATAAACCACCCATTATGATTACAATACTTCTCTGGACTTTTTTTAAGACTCTCTGTGCATTCGTAAAACCTTTGTGGTTTTATTTTCACTAATTTGAGAGCTCCTATGGTGTTACAATTGGGGTTGTTGAGAAATCACCTGAGAAATGAACTTTGCCACTTACCTAGTTGACTAGTTGTTGGTGAGAGAACTCTTGAGAAATTACCTCCTCAAGATCTGAATCTGGCTTAAGGGTGGTTGGCTTTAAAAAATATTTCAGTGCAATTTTCCTATTTTTCAATGGAGAGTTGAAGTCACACTTTTTGTTACTAGTCATTTGAATATAATAAGATAATTTGCTTACTTGTATACTTGATGCATTGAAAGGATGAACATTATTTCTATGTGATACATGCATGGATTAGTATTTTTAATGGATGAATATGTTACTCATGTCTGTCTATGTGATATTCTTTGTGTATAAGTGTAATTATCATGGCCATAAGGGGCATGAAGGCCTTTTTGTTAATTTAATATGCTCATGACACACTAATATGTTACAGTGTGTAAATTCCATTGGCTAGTATGCTATGGACATGAAGGCTCTTAGTAGGTTTGATACCATGGTCATATTTTCCAGGTAGGTAGTGAATATAATGAATCATATGGCATAATTGTTGGATCTCATCAATATGGATCCAGTCAATGAGAAATATTGATTCATGTTTGGTCAAAAGGGTGGTTGTTACACTGCCATATGTTCATGGAAAAATAATGGGGCACAAGTTGATTGTGGGGATGGCTAGCATGGATTCTTTGTGATTCCACCAAAGGGTACTCAAATTATATGGCCGATTTAGGTTAAATTTGATTCGATGAGTTATGCCTTATGCATACTTAGAACTATGTTGAATTTCAATGTCAAGTTCTTAGTATCAAACGTAGGGCCATTGCGAGAGGGATCACATTATTGCGGATCCTAATTCATTTGAGGTTACCGACCAATGGGATAGTGGATTAGTTTTCTATGTAGGGAAGAGGTCCTTGAAGAGCATGGTACATGTTCATTGTTGTTGTCCTAGACTAAAATTATGAGGGCATTGTTTAATTACATGCATAAATCTTACTGGTTTTCATCATAGATGAATCTTTCAATTGGTTGGTAGTATTAAGTCTCAATCAACCTATATTAGGATCTTTTCTAGTTGAGGTAAGTTAATTTGTTGGGTCATTTCAACTAATCTTATCTAGTCGACGTAAGTTGAAAATTTGGGTCATTTCAACTGATCTTGTCTAGTCATGTTAAGTCAACCATTGTGGTAAGTTGGTTAGTTATGTTAAGTTGATTGGTTGAGTTATATCGACTAGTTTTGTCACGTCAACTAATTGTGTTTGATCAACCATTTCGGTTGTGTTGAAAATCACTTGAAGAATTGGGTAAGGTGGTGTATTATAAATTTAATTTCACAGGCTTTGGGGAACTAAGAATTTTATAACCCCATTTGAATATTGAGATCATGAAGGTTGGGTTAAATGAAATTGCACCTTCTATTGAGCTAGTTTAGCTTATGTGGTGGAAGGTAATGTTACAAAGTGTATGGTCACAAAGTTCTTGAGGATTGGTGCTAAAGGGATAAGCCACCCTTGAAATATTTTCATATCATTGTTTTAGTAAAAAATAACAACTATTGTGAATTTATGATACCTCAATATAAAAGATTCTAGTTACGCCCATGGTCACAAGGAGGCTAAGGTGTAGTAATTGAGGGATAGGATCCATCAACATATTTGAAAGTCATTGTTATAAGAAAAAGTGAATTCTTGGGTACTTTTCGCAATATTCTAATATAGCATCTCTTCGTCATGCCCCTAGTCATGAAGAGCCAAGTTATAGCCCTAAGGATTTAAATACATTGACATATCAAAAATTGGAGGATATTTTTATGTGCATACATTGAAAACCATATATATCCCAATTTATTAGTGCCTTGAATCAATCAAGTGATAGAAAATTTTATGGCTTCTGAAAAATAAATCTCTTGTCATTTGTACTCTGAAGTTCTGTGTTTTCTACAGTTTTCCAGTGTTAAATATTTTGGGTGATTTTCTAATATTCTAGTATAATAGGCCAAGTTTGAGGTTCATCGTTTTTTTCTTGGTTCCAACACTTAATAATATAGATGTGGGGTTATAACACCTAAAAAATAAGGTTTTATTAGTCCTTGCATATCAATGGTTTTAAAAAGCTCTTGGTTGCTTTGAAGGAAGCACCAAAACAAACCATAGATTTGACATTGTGAAAGCGGATATCTAAAACATGGAATTAAAGGGAGCACATAAATTTTATTAGTGGGTTGAAGGAAGCACCAAATAATAAAACATTACATTCGTAAAAGAAATGATTATGGAAGAGGTGTCTAAAGTGTTAGATAGCATAGTTTGCAGTTCCAAAAGTTAGGTTATTAAGGAAGCATCTCATTCAGAGCAAATATTTGAGTAAGCGACTAAAAAAATTCAAAAAGTGCAAATTATTGATGAACTGACTCCCAGAATTCAAAGAGAGTAAATATTTTAATGAATTGAATTCAAAATAGAAGAAAGAGTGAGGAGGTGATTGCCAAAATTCAAAAATGAAGAGTGGATTGGAAAATAAAAGATTACATAATAGATTTAAGAGGGGATTGGTGTCTCCTCTAAGTTAGTTCCTCTAAATAAGAAGAGTGGATTGGTGTATCCTATAGGTTGGTGTCTACAAAGTAGCAGGGCGGATTGTTGTATCCTATAGGTTAGTTCCTACAAAGAACTATTAATTTAAATAAGTTTTGTGGTTTTCTCCTAGAACGATTTCCATGTATATCATGTGCTACATGATTATTTTAAAATATTTATGTCTTATGGTTTTGAATATTTTGAATAAGTAAAAGTAGTAATACATTGATTCACCGTGATCCCCACTATCCCCAAGTCTCTCAATGTAATTTTGAGTCCAACATATGATGCTTTAATCAAGAATGGGGCATATTGGAAGTTTGTGGACCCTACATTTAAAGAAAAACCAATTGGCTATAAGTGGGTCTAAAAACACAATTACAAATCAAATGGCTCTAATTTACAAGTAGCCACCATCCATACTCTCTTTTCCTTTGTAGCATAGAATGGATGGAAATTGTATCAAATGGATGTGAAGGCTACTTTCCTGAATGGAGACTTGACAATGAATTCCTTCAAGTCTCAACCAAAACGTCTTTTTGTAAAGAGAAAATAAAGATATGAAAATTTGTCAAATACTTATATGCCTTGAAGAAAGAACACATACCTGGTAGGATAAGTTAAGTGAGAATATTTTGAAATTGAATTTCAAATACTTTAGTCTTAATCATGAAATTCTATTTCTCAAAAAAGTTGACAAATTTTTTATATATCTTGAAGTTTATGTGGATGATATATTGATGACAGTGGATGATGAAAATTATATTCCTTAAAAAAATAGTTGAAGAAGGGTTTTTGGATGACATATTTTTGACATTTTCACTACTACTAGGGGAATTGAAGTGACTCAACATCCAAAGTACATATTCATCTCCCAAAATAGGTACACTAGGTAATTGTTAATCGAGTTTGGCATGGTTGAATTTAACCGTATTTCTACTCCAATGGAAAATATTTTGAAGATCACACCAAAAGAATGGAAGGAATCTAAGAATGTATCCAAGTATATACAATATCTGGGAAGTCTTATCTACCTTATCACTGCAAGATGAGATACCTCATTTTTTGTCGGCATTATTTTCAAGTTTATGAAAAAATACCCTATGAAGGACATTTCTTTTCTACAAAAAAATAAAAAAAATAGGTAATCAAATGTTTGAAGGGAACATAATATTTTGGAATCCAGTATTTTAAAGTGGATAACTTCATCTTGATTCAATCTGCTGATTAAAAATTTCATGGTATTAAATAAAGTGGAGTTTTAACATGAGGATATTTCATGAGTCTTGGATTAGTAACTATATTTGGGAGGTCACACAAACAATAAGTCATGGTAGGTTCAATAATAGAGGCAAAATACAAGGAAACTAAAAAAGAAAACAAAGGATATTATGTGTCTTAGGAAAATACCTAATGATTTGTAGAAGAAACAAGGGAATATTATTCCTCTTTTAGCTAACAATACTTTTGCAGTCAAGCATGACAAGAATATCATATTCCATCATTGATCCAAGAACATCAAATTAAAGTTTCATTTGATTCAATATCATGTAGAGGCACAGACAATTCATTTGATAAATTGTTCCACAAATGAATAAATCACAGACATATTCACCAAAGTGCTAGTTTAGAATGATGCTTGGACTCATAAAGAACCCTTTGGCTTAAGGGGGGGATGTTTGACACATGACCCTTCAAGATTTATGTCAAGTAGACAAAAAGAAGAGCCATGAGGAATAACAATAATTCCTAATAGAAAACAAAACAATACACAAGTTCTTTTATTTATGCATAGTTTGATTTATAATGAAATAAACAACTATCGATTTATTCATCTAGCCTGAAAATTAATTAGTGCAAAATCAAGTTGAAAGAGAAAAGAACATTGAGAGAGTTGTTTCAAATTCAATAGATTATTGTTGTGTCGAATTGGACCAAGGAAAATGAAAGGAAATACCACTAATAGAGATTTTAATGGTTCCACATTCTATCTATACCAACCATTGGGTGAGTGATAACATTGCACTAGATGAAGACAGATCAAGGTTTTTCTAAATGCTTATGCCTAGAGGATGTGGCCTAAGAAAGAATTGATATACATTGATACTGACATAACCTCCAACCACTATAAGCCTAGAAATTCAATATTGCTCAATTATACTATTAGGATTCTTGGATTCTTGAGAGGAATATAAATTCTAAATAAACTATTCATAAATTTATCTAAGAAACAGGGGCTTCAGTGACAAAGAAATACCATAACACATGCATTCATATTGGGGCATAAAAAATTAAATAATATATTGAGCATATAATACAGGATAAAGGGTTTTTATATGTTGTATAACAATATGTGTATCATAAGGTATTATTTATATAATACACTGGCCACACTGACGCAAAAAAGAGGTTGGATTGAGAAATTTATATGTCATTTTATATAAATGCACATAATAAATCTTCTTAAAACATGGTTGATCTTTGTGTTCCTTAGACCATTAAATGCCACATATCATAGTGAGATGTGTTTTGGTGTGGATTGAGTAATTGCACTGCGGGAGAACTAATATGCATCTACAATGTATATCAAATGATGAAAGGTGCATTGTAGAATGCATGGAAGGTCATAAGTCAGGCACCATGTCACTATACTAGGGATATAAATATAAAGGGGTATAAAAATGTTGAAAAATTGGATGCCTACAATATCTAGTAAAAGTAGGGGTTTTTTAAATTGGGAAGGTGTATTGGCTTTCTATTGGTAGGGGGTTTAATAAAGTGATTTTAGGAGGTATTTTCCAATATGTATTCAAATTAAAAGTATGATTTATTTTTCCATGAATACACATATGATTGATTTTTACCTTATACCAATCATAACTTTTACGATGGTATTGATAGTAAGTTGACACGTTTGATCTACAATGGTGGGAAAAGAAGTAAGCCACTAGAATTCATAGATGGTGTTGATGACTTGCTCTCGGACGTTACAAATAAAGCTGTGCATAGCTCGAGACTTTTATTTGTGGATTATTCTAATTTTATGGTAGATATATATGCCATGGCCCAATGTTGGAAAGATCTATCCCAAAAGAGTTGTGGGGCTTCCCTAACTTCTACCTTCTCAACACTAAAATCATGCTCAATTGGGACTATTGGAGCACAATTCGGATCTAAAAACTGTTATTTGTGTTTCGAGGTGTATTCTTTTTTCAATTCTTCTATGGCCCCTCTACATCTGCCCCCATCCCCATCGCCTCTAGGAATTTCTTTCACATAGTTTACCATAACAAATAATTTACTACGTTAGTAAGGGTTTATATATATATTTTGGTGAATTATATCATTAGCAATAACTTAGACTTCTTGTGAAAATTGTAGAAAGAAAAAAACGTAATGTGTTGGGCTTAACTCTAGGCGTAGTAGTCGCGATGATTGAATTAATTACAACTATTCGATTTTTCACGTCGAAAATTTTTTTCTTTGCCGAAACTACTTTCTAAAGCAAAGGTGTATGTTAAACCAGCCTAGATCCATCTAAATCCGAATCTATCATGCGTCGAGAGGGATCAAATCTCTCGAGGTGAAAACCTATTTTTTGAGTGCAAAACTTAAGGAAAGGTTTGCATCTCGAGAGATTTGATCCCTCTCAGCACATGATAGATCTAGAGTTAGATGGATCTAGGCTGGTTCCAATCACATGAAGCCAAGGAAAATATATAGAACATATGATTAATTTTATGAATAATATGTAAATACATATAATATAAATATAATAATTTTATATATGCTAAATATGTCTGATAACTGGTCATTTTAATTTTAAATTTTTCTTAGTTACCTAATTTTGTTGAGATAAATATTGTTAACAAATTTAATGATGAAAAATTATGAAATAAAAATTTTGAATGAAAAGTGACAATGTAATACTATTGAATGATAGAAAATGTGAATAATAAGAATGCACTCAATTACAAATAGTCTTCATTGTAATCAATCTCAAATTATTTTCTTCTACTATTCTTATTGTCACCTTTGTTAGTTTTTTCATCTTTTCATATCGATTATATGAAAAGAAAAATTGAAATCATAAATCATTTAAATATTTTTCTCGAACTATTGTACTAAAAATCATACATTTTCTCTCTTGCTCTTCGATATTAATAGGTTTAATTACTAAGACATTATTTTTTTATTTTTTTTTTGTAAATAAGGCTAAGTTCTATTGATAATGAAACATAATGTACAAGGAGGCTATGGCCTCAGCGGGCGTATGAGTTTGCCACAATAACAACAAAATAGCAAAATATTTAAAACCGGAGCTGCCCATAAGGGGAAACTAGCCCAGGTAGAGTATATGGTGCTGCCTCGAAGAGGAAACCAGCGAAATAAACCATAAGTCAATGTATTTCGAGCAAAGAAGAACAAAAACCAAACTGTAAGATTGTAGGTCCAAGACCTAGGGAGACCTGGTGATTTGTGCATCCGGAGTGACTGGAGGAGGTTCTTCGACAATCAAACACTTGTACTCGTCGTTCTCTGCTAGCTGGGGACCAGAAGATTTTGGCTGATGAACCGCAGCTTCAGCATCCTAGCCTTCAACCTACCTTAGCTTCTATTGGTGAAACTCGGAGCTGCTGTCGCTATGTGAGTTGGAGGTATGCATGGGCGAAGCTTGTGGGGTGTTCGCAGCCCTCGAGGACTCGGGGCGGCCAAATTGACTGGAGGGAAGAGGGGGTTGACAGGGGAACAGTGCAGCACTTGGGACTTCGTGGAAGGAGATGGAGACCATTGCCACCACGAGAGGACTGAATGTGGTGCATTGGAACTGAAACTGGGCAGCGGAAGGAGTAGAGCGAAGCTCAGAGGGAGGATGGCGAGCCTCAGAGGGGAGATGACCTCTTCCGCTATGGGTGTCCGGATACCTGCCCTCCGAGTGAGTGAAAGAGGAGGAAGAGGTCCAGGGGGAAGAGGAGGAGATGACTCACGTCGCTCTGCCTTGGTTGGCCCCTCTTCTGTTGTGCATTTGCTGCTACAAGCAAGGCATGCTTGCAGAGCTTGGGTGCTTGAGGTAATGGGTGGCAGAGAGGGAAGAAAGGGCGTGGGAGAGACGAGAATTGGTGAGCGAGGGAGGACTGAAGGTAGTAGAGAAACGAAGTAAGAAGCGAGGACTATGAGAGTGGTGGGAGCTATGCCTGAAAGCGAGACAGCCATAGAGACTATCGTTTCTTCCAGAGGCCGCGCAGGTGTATGGGCCAGTGGCTGCCAAGGAGCAACCACCGTGTGGAGGAAGGACACAGGTCGGCATGAAATTTACAGGGGTAGAGTGGAATGTCACAAAGAATTCAAAGGTGAGAGCAGAGGGCCAAAGGGTGCGCCCAGGCGGCATTGTGAAACCCAAACAAATACCTCGATTGTAGCAGAGTATTGAATTTTTCGTAGGGTGACGGTGGGGAGTGTTTAATGCATGGGGAGGCCTGTGGGTTGGCATGGCAGTGGCCATGTGGCCTACCCACGTGCTGCTCTACCACTCATCACCCAAGTCATTCACAGCTGACACCCGCATCCGTGGTACTAAGACATAAAAATTAATGTACATTGTCAATAATTTTTCCTACTTATAGTGAAATTAATGCACAATGTTAATCCAATCACTTTAAAATTAATGTACCATGAATGCATATCCAATTGCATCAAATCAGAAATCAACATTTACACTGAAATCAATGCATATAATGTAAACAATGAAATAGGATTAGAAAACACCATCTATAGTGAAATGGATGCATCTAATGCAGGTAATCAAATAGGATTAGAAATCAACATCTACACTGAAATTAATGTATCTAGTGCAAGTAAGCAAATAATATTAGAAACCAACATCACTGAAACCAATGCATCTAGTGCAAGCAATCAAATAGGATTAGAAATCACCATATATACTGAAATCGATGCATTTAGTGCAAGCAATCAAATACGATTAGAAATCATGTACATTGAAATCAATGCATCTAGTGGAAGTAGTCAAATATAATTAGAAATCAACATCTACACTGAAATTAATGCATCTAGTGCAAGGAATCAAATAGGATAGAAAATCATCGTCTACACTGAATTCAATGCATTTATTGCGAGAAAACATATAGGATTAGCAATCATCTACATTGAAATCAATGCATATAGTGCAAGAAATTAAATATAATTATAAATAAACATATACACTAAAATCGATGCATCTAGTGCAAGCAATCAAAATGGATTAGAAATCTCCATCTACACTGAAATCAATTCATCTAGTGCATGAAATCTTCTTCCCTCTCTCCCCCTCGAAGTACATCTTTGTTTCCTTCCCTCTATCCACTCTCTCACATCCTCCCTTTCCTTCCTATCTCTCCATTTCTCTCCTACATCTCTATCACTCTCTCTCTTCACCCTCCAACTCTGTTACTATATCCCTACCTCTCTCCTTCTCTCATCCCTTCTCTTCATCTCTCATTCTTTGTCTCTTTATCTCATCCGAAAACATACACACTCTCTCTCCATCTCTCCCTTGTCACTTAATCTCTCTCTCCACTTATCAATCTCTCTATATTTCTTCTTCCCTCCCTCTCTCCCCCTCTAAATCCATCTCTCTCTCTCTCTCTCTCTCTCTCTCTCTCTATATATATATATATATATATTCCCTCCAATTTTCTCTCTTCCCCCATCACTCTCAAGTCCTCTCTCTTGTCCTTCCTCTCTCTCCAATCCTCTTTCTTGCTCTCTCTCTCTCTCTCTCTCTCTCTCTCAACATCTACACTAAAATCAATGCATATAGTGCAAGAAATCAAATAGGATTAGAAATCACCATCCACAATGAAATCAATGCATCTAGTGAAATAAATCTTCTTCCCTCTCTACCCCCTCTAACTCCATCTCTCTTTCCCTCCCTCTCTCCACTCTCTCACATCCTCTCTTTCTTCCTTCCCCTTTCTCCCTTTCTCTCCCATGTCTATATCTCTCTCTTTCCCTCTCTCTCCCTCTCTTCACCCTCCAACTCTATCAATATATCCCTCCCTCTCTCCTTCTCCCCCCATTCCCTCCATCTCTCCTTTTTCTCTTTATCTCACCCCAAAACATACACACGCTCTCTCTATTTCTCCCTTTTCACTCCCTCGCTCTCTCCACTTCTCGCTCTCTATGTATTTATTCTTCCCTTCAACTCCATCTCTCTATCCCTCCCTCTCCTCCTATCTCCCTCCCTCTCTTCTCCTCTCTCTCTCCCTTCCTCTCCTACCTCCCTCTCTCTTCCCCCATCTCTCTCTTTTCCCCCATAATTCTCTCTCTCTCTCTCTCTCTGCCCTCCAATCCTCTCACTATCTCCATCCCTCTCTCCTCCTCTCTCCCCCCCCCCCCTCCATATTTATGTCTCCCTCTTCCTCGCGTACCCTTTTCTACCTCTCTCACTCCTCTCCCTCTCTCTCTTCATTCCTCCTCTCCCCTCTCCTTGATTTTATCCCCATCTCTCCCTTCTCACTCCCTCTATCTCTCCACCTCTATCACTCTATGTCTTTGTTCTTCCCTTCCATATATATCTAGAGTTAATATATATCATGATACATTAATGTATATAATAATATAGAAAATTTAGTATTGTATTAATCCAAATTTATTGAATATAATAATATACATATGGATATTAGATATAATAATAATATTATTATTATTAATATTTTGATATTAATATTAGGGGTAATAATGGTTTTTTTCCATGATATTAATAATAATTTGGCCCATAGAATTTGACCTATAGGATTCACCTAAATAAAACCTATTTTTTGAGTGTTGGTAAATATAAAGAGATTTATAGAGTAAATATAAAAAATAGGTTTTATTTATTTACCATACCTCTTTTATTTACAACGGTATTTGGCCCACAGACTTGGTGTATAATTAGATGTTGATTTATAATGATATCTGATATGTTTTTATATATTTATCATGCCTCTTTATACCACTTTTATATTGATTAATTTATTTATCATAGCTCTTTTATAAATATGGTATTTAGCCCATGGTATTTGGCATATAGGCTTCACCTAAATAAAACTTCTTTTTTGACTTATTGTAAATATAAAGAGGTTTATGGAGTAAATATAAAAAGAGGCTTTATTTATTTAGTGGAAGTATTCAAATATAATTAGAAATCAACATCTACACTAAAATTAATTTTCATATTTTTTCAGTGGAAATGGTAAATATCCATATTTATTTTCATCTTTTTTTCTACTGTTTTCTAATGCATAATGTTTTCTTGCCCTTTCCAGCTAGTAGATAATGGTTTCTATAGTGAATGCTTTCATAAAAAATTAAATTTGACGAATGATTGAAATCTACAATGATATCCTATATGGATTTTTTATTCCATTAACTTCTATAACTCTTTCTATGTTTATAACGAAATTCAGAAGTAAAAGGCATTATTGAGTAATTTTATGAAGAATAAATTACGAAACAAATTTTACAATTTTTCCTTGCTATCTTTCATTATTTCTTGTCTGCATTGCCTATAAGCATGATTTTAAATTATAGTTTCTTGAATCTCTGCTTCACCATATAGGTGTCAATCACATAAATAGTGAAAAGCTACCATGTAATGAAAATTTTCATACTCCCACCAAAAAAACAAAAAATTTTAGTTTCCATAACGACTCACTCTCGCTCTACTCCGTTGATAAGAAACCCTAATATTGACAACGCTGAGATGGTTGACACCTCATCGATATATGAGTCTCCTTCAATAGTTGTGATAGCCAAAGTAAGTGGAAAATATTTATGGAGGTTTCGGTGAACCCAAGTGAGAACTTACCATTATGCAATTGCATAATTCGCATTCGACCCAATAAATATAATATATTAAAACCCTGGTGATTTCAAAGATTATCTGAACCATCGAGATTCAGGTAATCTTGTGCAGATTCTCTTGATCTTTGTGATATTATTCATTGTGAGCATTTGGTATCTACGATGAATGATTTAGGTATTAGAGAGTGGAAAATGTTTTTTCTTGTTGGTAATGGTTTTGTTCTCTGTGTTTGTTTTCATGGCGGAGACCCATAGTAGAAGAGAGATATCACAACCATTGTCTCTCTTGTAGAAATGGTTTATGACGGATATTGGGCTATAGATGCACCGGATATATCAAGCTGAGTTGTTTTAATTTTTTTTTTTTGGGTTTATTTATATGATTGTTAAAATTTATTTTTTAAGCCGACACTTATTTTTTATTTTTTATATTTAATTTAAAACTTAAGCCAACACTTTGTATGAGGACATGACATACCTGACATCGGAGTCAAACTGGGTTGTAGATGCACCTCTCGACGCAATGATTAAGTTTTAATAATCCTTTTACTTTGGAGCGAATGTAACCAACGTATTTGTCACAGTTGTCCACGTTGTCCCTCTCTCTATTAACACCTCCATCTCCCACACCAAAGTGGTTTGAAATAGTTACAGGAGGTTGATAGTTGAACATTTCAATTGGTTCTAGGTTAGTGATAACAATTGTCACTAAAAGTTACATGAAGTTTCGGGAAGTGTTCAAGATTTTGGGTTTAAAAAGTGCATTAAATCTCATATATGGTGATATAGGTATGGGAAATTGTGTCCCTAAATGCACACATGCATATGATGTGGAAACTTCGAAAGCCTCCTAGATGCACCTTTTCCCATATCAAGAGAGCATCCGAGGATTTTATTTAGCAAGATTCAGTATTAAAATATATGATTTATATTGAAAGTAAATGAGATGTTATTTACTGAAATGGGGACTATATGATTTATAAGGGGTTATTGGTGTTTTTATAAAAAATTGTTTTGTAGAGATTATAAGATTATAAAGTTAACATAACAATGCTAACAAATATATAGATTATGAGCTTTAGGATTAAAATTGTTATTAGCTAATGATATAGAGTTTATTAACATGACTACCATAGAAGGATAAATTGCTAATTTTGGAAATTTCATGTCAATGAGATAAACTGTGAAAATCAAACTTACTATTAATTGTATTAAAGTTATCTTAATTAGAAAATGACAAAATTAAACAATTTAAAGCATTAAAACTCATCATGGCTCAATGAAAAACAAATTTTTTTGATGACTATTCACATCTTTTCCAATTACTAATATACAATCGTCCTTTTTGATTAAAAAGCCAAATAATGTTTTAATAAAAAAAAATGTAATATGTTCATTTGTATTGAAATAATAAATTATTAGGGAATTTTGAGGTCTAAAATATGTCTCATGAGGAAAATAATAAAACATAATTTTTTAATGAAAAATAAATAAAACTATTTTTTAGTTGTATTTTCAACTTGTCCTCGGGGTGCAACTCATCTGACAATCGCCATGATATGAAGTATTGTGCAAAATAAGAAATCCAAGGTTCAAATACCTCTTGAAGTTACTCGTTATATGGAGACAAGAAAAGTTGTAGACCCTAGAGGTATAGTGGTAGCAATCAAATCGACACCATATCATGCAAGTACGAAATCAACCTAGTTGCCAATTCTCTTGATTATAAAAAAAAAATTGTATTTTTGACTTATCTCCTTATACTTATATGTCAAGTGTATACACACGTTGGATGTAAAATTAAATTCCACTTCTAACTAGTGCCTACTTTGAACAATTTTGAGTAGACCCATATTGAAAAAAATTAAAAATAAATGGAAAAAACATGTTCAACATACATGCTTTTTCCATGTATTTTCATTTTATTTCAATGAGATCTACTAAAAAATATGCAGTGTCGATACTCGATGGATGTGAGATTTAATTATGCTTCTAATGGGTATCTACACTTGACATTTGAATAAACCTATAAGGTTAAAATAAAATTAAAAAAATAGTTTTCTTCTTTTCCCTCCAAAATATTCTCTACTAGATATGACATCATCATTATCAAATTTATTAGTTATTTTAAAGTGACTTTTGTTAGTACAATTTTTAAGCCATTTTTTACCTCAAAACTCTAAAAACACCAAAAACACCAAAAACACTATATAATATCAAATTATATATAATATTTTTATTTAACAGTGAAATAATAATAATAATAATGTCAAAAAATCAACTCACTAATAAAATTTAATTATAATAAAGTTTTTAATGTTTTAAAAATTGGTAGATTATATAAATTTAATGAATACTAATTATAATTACAATAAATCATTAATATCAATAGTAATCATTATTTTATTTTTTAAAATAACAAGGAATTAGTCTATAAAATTTTGGATAGATGATTATTGGGTGTTATATTACAACAAAACACATCTTCAAAAATATGAATATAACCTGCATTTAAATCAATATTGTAATGCCCACGTAAGTTAATGTAAATTACAATAGTTACCATGATTTACAAAAACAATTGAATCAAGAATCGGTTAAAAAAGATGAACGAATTCTTGATTCGTTTGAAAACTGGAACGAATTCTTAATTCATGGGAAAACTGATTTAGTGTGGGCTAGGTTTTTCTTGAAAGTATGCTCGGTTGCATTTTAGTGTGCTTCGTAGAGTTTTCTTATGATCATTTTTTTATTTGATCAGACTATTTTGAGGACGCTCTGGGGATTTTCTTATCTTCGATTTTAAGTAGGCTCTGCTGGATTTTGAAAACACTCTGTTCGATTACTGATTATTTTTCTGGATGCTCTGTTGGATGACTACGACTCTCAGTGGGATTTTCTTCCATTTCAAACTAAAGCTCTGCACGCAAAATCTAGACTAACATCTGTCGTGGAGCTTAAAGGTTTGGAATACCTTCACACAACCACTAGTATATTCTGTTCTAGTTCGCTGACGACCACAAAAATATTGTTGTGGGTTTACTTGCTTCTTTCTGGTCTCGGGTTTTGCCCAATACCAGTTTGCATTTCACTTAAATAGTTAAGTACAAGCCGTGGCTGAAATCTTGAATGGTAAAGTGATTGAAGTAGTGTTTGCTATTGTTTTTTTTCTTTGATATTAGTCGACTGAATAAGAGCATTTAAGAAATTACAAACTATACGGCATTCACAATGTCATATACCTAAAAATATGTTGGCATGGTTGTTAGCGTATGGTTTATCAATTTTCACTTGCAATCTTTGCATAGTTTATGCATCGCTCTTTTTGCATTTTGAATACCATCATGTTAGCAAATGCATGATTGCTTTCTTTTGGAAAGTGGGTATTTGAGATAATAAGTGATTAGAATATTTGCTAAGTGTTATTATATAATCTTTTGGTGAAAAGAAAAATATAAGAAAAGATTATATATAAATGGTATTAATTCTTTCTCCTTGATAAGAGTCGACTTGAATAAGAGAGTGGACTACCAGGAAAGGTGATTTTTGGCTTACTTTCCTTATTAAATAGTCTTTCTCTTTGTGAGTTAAATTTATAAGAAAACATTATATATAGATGGTGCTAATTCCTTTTATTGATAAGAGTCGACTGCCAAGATAATAATTTTGGCTAAATTTATCTATGATATAATCTCTTTCTTTGTGAGTTGAAAAATATAGTTCATTTATTTTACAATTCATTCTCATATCAAGATGGGTAAATATATGAGAAAATAATTCAAGAGAAATAAGTTGAGATTTTCCTTCTTAAGGTGAAAATATGTTTTGGTGGACATATTGAGATTAAGGCTTTGGTAACCTTATATGGAGATGTTTCAAATGCATGCATATTTAAAAATAGGCATGTGTCCATTGTGTGAATTTGTTTCATGCATTATGGATTGCATATAGAAAGGAATTTTTAATTAAAAGATGATTAACCATGTGATTTTGTGGTTATTTTCTAAAAATAATCCTTGTTGTCTCTTCTTGGAAAGATAATGTTATTAGAGAAATAGAATGGTAAAAGGGAAACTTATTGGCGGGTTTTTGAAAAGAATCCATGTTGTCTTTTTTTTTTAAGATTTCTATTATGTTAAAGATTGCTAATTATTTTAAATCTTAGAATTCTAAGAAGGGAAGTGTGTTTCCTACAGTAAAGGAAGAGTTATCTCTCTTGCATGCACAAAGAATAGCCATTGTGTTATAAAGGCATGTTCTTTGCATGTATAAAGAAATGTTGAGCTATCTTAATATTTAGGAAGATATACTAATAAGATTTATCAACTAATGATATTACATTGGTAAAGATTAGTTATTCAATAAATCCATGGATAGTTTCATAAAACCATGGGTAGATTACCATGGTGTTTGCAAATATTAGTCAAATAATAAATCTATGGATTGTTTACCATGGTGTTGGTAAAATTAAGTTATTTAATAAATTCATGGTTAAAGGAACTAATCAATTTTATTCCTTAGAGGAATAAACTAAGAGATTATTTTATATTAACATTATTATGATATTGCCCACGTGGTGTAGAACAGTCGGTGATGGGGTGCACTGTTAAGGCACTCCGTTCTGTAAGGTCACCGGTTCGAAACCCGTGGGTGGCATGGGAGGAGAAAAAATGGAAAAAATTAGGATTAGTCTGAACAAGAAAAAAAAAAACATTACTATGATATTTAATTCCTTTTTGAGGAAGGTCTTGCATATACATGCAATATATATGTATTAGCTTTTATTGAAAAATAATATACATTTTTGGTATGTAGAAAGATAGCTTGTAGTATTAAACTACGTTGAATATGATTTATGTGCTTCGTTGTGAAGGCACTCCTTTAGGGAGAGTCTTTTGGAATCAGTATGCATTCGCATGCATGGAAGAGACAATCATTATGTTAACTTGCATTCCATGCACTAAAGGATGATGTTAACTTACATTCCATGCACTAAAGGTAATAGCTTAAGGGTTAGCTATTTTTATTAAATGTATGTAAATCACATGCATAAATATCTTAGGTGATGTATCAGTTTATTTTAAAGAAAGTTTGGGAGATGTAGCCATTGTCTTGCAGGAATGTGTGCTTATGCGACGTAAGCATTAGTTATTGTGATGACCTATAACCAGTACATATGAGGTATGTGTTATTAAATAGAGAATGACAAGGTACTTTACTTGCTTGTCATGATTACACAAGAGTAGACGGAGAAACTACTATAGTGATTGATTTATACTTTATGAATCTTGACATCATTTTATGTTGAAGGCATCATAGCAGGGAATGATGGTGACATGTACAAAGGAATATTATGCTTGTCATGTACAAAGGAAAAATTATGCTTGTCCTGGTGGCAGGTAAATCACTAATGTTCATGCAAATGAGTGCGAGTTGCAGGAAGTTCCAATGTGCGATGGTCCATTGTAGGTACATCCATGCCACCAAGATATGAAGACCAGAGGGTAAATGGTATCATATTTATTGTAATGGCTTTAAGCTAGATACGGTATATTTCCTTGTAAGATTATATAAATGATGGTTAAGGGATGGTCTCCGTTATAAGCCATTGAGTGATGGGCTGAACACCCTCACGAGCGTTTAATAATAAAATTAAACGTTTGCTAGTTTTCACCCTACGGGGTTTCCAGGGTATATTGGTGTTCAATGATGTGTTTGATTATTGTGTCTAGATGATGAGGTTGATTCCTTTCTTGTTATGATGTTCATAATGGAATTTATGTGATGGCTATATGAGTAATGAGATGAATGGATGATTACATCATATAGTATTAAGTTAATATATTGTATTGGAGGTTGTTAAGGGTTAAGGAGTTTACTATCCTTATTTATAGAGTTACACTGTGAACGGTTAAACATTCTATGTAATGATGAGTAACTTGTATAAAAAAAATTTAACTCCTTACATTTCCCTGTGAAGTTAATGGAGTATGTTACAAGTGGTATCAAAGCTAAAGGTTCAAAAACTGGCGCCTTTGGGATTTAGAAAAAAGAAATTGGGAGATTGGAGATGAACGCGGGTCTGTGAAAGAAGGCATCGCATCTCTAATCCAAGTTGAACAATGCGTTCAAGAGATAAGTATTAATATCTTTATTGTCTTGAAAGTAATAGTTATTTCATTTATGGAAAATACACTAATTACAAAGTAAATAACTGTTGAATTAGCATTTCCTTAAAAAAAATATGTATTTTCCATGTACATAAAACTTCTATTGTTGTGTTGAAGTTTCCTTGAAAGGAGTTGGGAATTTGGTTTCCTGAAAAAAAAGAAACATGTGTGTGCTTGAAAATTTAACTAATATACATTTTATTCTTCTTGAGAGAAATATGTATAGTTGAAAATAAATCTTGCATGTAAATCTTGCAACTGAAGGAGACAAATATAGAGTAAAATATGGTTTTACTTAATATGAAAGATTGTGCTAGTTCTTTTGGAAAGTAATAAAACATTGCTAATATGATAATCTTTTAGAAAGATATACCATGGTAAAAGACCAAACTACTATGCTAGTTTTGCTGAGAAGAACCCATGTGAATTCTTGCAAAGATTACTAGTATGTATCTTGAAAGGTGTGAGCAGTAGTAAAACATAAATAAGTAAACTTGCTTGCCTTTATATATATATATCTTGTTTAAGAAAAGATGGGAAGTTTGTTTTTATTTTAAAAGAGACTACGTACTAAAGTGTTAAAAAATAAAGAATCCAAGTTCTTTTCTTGAAAATAAATATAGGCTAAAGAGAATAACCTCTTGAATATACTACATTGCTAGATGGATTATGTAAACTTCTTGATTTAGGTATGTTAAAGGTTAAGTTAACCTTGTTAGTGTTGCATAGTTTTTTATGCATAAAATATGCAATCTATGATAAATTATTGGAAGCAAAGCATGAGCAACTTGCATGTAGAATCATAGAGGAACAAGGTTCTTTGCATGCAATAGTTGTATTAGATTTCATCGGAAAGAAACATAAGTTTATATGTGGAAAATGATAACATGATTTGTTATCATACTTTAAGGAAATATTCTTTGGAAAAGAAGATGAATTACATGTACAAAAACTAAAGTAATGTTTTGGTTTCCTTGAAATACATACATGGCTAATGTGTGTAAAATATTTCAAGAATAAAGGCATGTATTCTTATGTTTTATTCCATTAGTTTTATGGAAAGGAAAACCATGTTTTTCATGCCTATTATGTTATGTGTCCTCGAAGAGGAATCATGAGTTTGCCTACTCGATTATGTTAAGTACTCTGTTGGGAAATTAATCTTTATGCATTGTATGCATAGGAACAACCGCCAATGTGTTAGCTTTATTATATTTGCATGTTCCAAAGGCAAAATCTGAAGTGGTGGTTCTTTTGTTAAAGTTTAAGTAAGGCGAATGCACATTGTGTCATTTTGTATTAAAGGAATTTCTGAACAGATACGCGTGTGAAAAATTTCATAATAATGTGGGTGTTATTTGACATGAATTGATAATTAGTTACTCACACTAATGTAGAGATGCTAGAAGAAAGTATGTTGTGACATTGCATTCACATCTTATATATGCACATGAATAGGTGTTAAAGGATCGTTCAAAGATTGATTAAGGTTTTATCTAATCATGCTATAAAATCTTGTCGATGTTGCTACAAGAAAACATTGTTGTGTAGGAGCAATGTGAATTCCTCATGAGGATGAGTATTGCAGTAGGGAGAGAAGTTCTTCAAATGAAATAAAGATAAGTATTTTATGTTATTTTATTTTAAGAAGTCTATGCATATGCATGTTGATTCCTTTAAAAATGAATTGTTACATACATGGCATTGCATGAGCTTCCATTTAAGAGAGTTGTTAAAAAGTACATGCTATTATAACTGCATAAGAATATGCATATGATATTAATAAGTGTATTATGCTTTATTTCTTTAGGAAAGAAAGTATAAAAGCATGAAAGAAAAATAGTTACTTTTCATTTGAGTTTGAAAAGAAGCAATTGTTTTTGCATGCAATAAAATTTCTAAGTTACCATGCACTACATTAAAAGAGATGAATGTCTATAGTGATGGTGTGTGAAACTAATGCATGAATGAAAAATATGAGGAAATTCCTACTGTAAGAGGATAGAGTGTTAAAATTAAATCGA